>JAQJVL010000605.1:70000-509360 GCA_035578905.1 Stictocephala bisonia | reverse complement strand
ATTTCGTAAAAGTTATATTTCCTAAAAAATAATAAGGTTAACGTACATTTGTCGTCTTCAGCGATAAAATATTTTTTTTTTTGACTTCCCATTTCAGAGCAAGAACTCCATGGTCAGATCCCCTGTACGTTGTCAAAACAATCACATTCAGAACTGTTTAGTGTATGTGTGTGTGTAAGGTACATTGGATGTGACAATGGAGTTCTTGCTCTGAAACTGGTAGTCCAATAAAAATATTTTGTAGCTGAAGACGACTAAGGTACGTTAACCTTGTTATATATATCAGCTCAGGAGGCTTTAACAATGAATCATATTTCCTATGCTACAAATATTTTATTATTTCCCATTTTTATAAAATATCTTTTAACCAAAAAATAAATTTAACCAAAAAATTAAGTGTACCTATTCTTAGTGTTTTAACTAAGGCAGTTTAGCGTATTAATTATACAGTATTGAATATTAATTAGATTAAATTAATAGCAATATATTTTTATGAAAAGATGTTGAATAGTACTAAATTATATATTAACTGAGCTTTTGGGGTACTCTTTTTTGCGCATAAACCTAGAGCTTATGAAAATTATATTTATTTAATATGTCTTTGTAATACTCCATATTAAGTATTATTTTGAATGAGATTTAATGCATATTTATATTAATTGTAAGAGAGAAATAAACGTGCAGTGGTAAAGGCCCTCCCATCCACCTTTCAGATTGAATAGGTTGAGAGGACTTTCAAATCCTAACCTCACCTTATGAAATAAAGACGTTTTTAATTTCATATCACTCATATTCGTAAAGTGGTAAAGGCGCTCTTAAAATACAAAATAGACCATATACGCCATAGCTTTACTATAATAATACAAATATAAAATAAATGATGAAACAGTAAACTCGAATAACGTAAAGAACCTACACAAGTTATCCTATTACCTACAATCCCAACAGTCATGTAATTAATTAAGCTGTATACTACAAGTGAGAGAGATAATTCAGTGATGATGCTTCAAGTAGTACTGATGATGGTCTCTATGGCTCTTTAAGTACGCCAAAACTGGCTCATATCCCAAGTTTAAGTTTTGATGGGCCCTCCCACCCAAGTAGCGTATGATCCTTGGCTCTTTGAGGAGTTCTATAATCTGTTGAAAGATACTGAAAAAGTATACTAAAATGTCAAATTTAGTTATATAGGATATTTTTCACTTTTTGAGTCCCATTTAGGATATAGCCAAACCGTCTAAGGTAGTGTGTCAATGTCAAGTCTATAGACAATTCTTTACTGTGTAAGTGAACAGTTAGAACCTATGCTGAACTTCAGAATATGCGCAGTTGTAGAGAGTCATTAAAACTGTTCAAGACTCTAACAACTTTTGTTGGAATATACTTCCAGGAAGTGGTCATGTATGTCGATGGACACAACTTACCAAGGGGTCTAGAAGTATAGCATCACGACACCAGGAATGCATCCATGTATACCCATCCGAACACTATCTTACCACTTTTGAAAAGAAGCCGTCACACATGAAAGAACTTCCTACAACCATCCATGTCTGGAGATGAAGCTGAGACAGTGCAACGACCGTTCTATTCCACTCAAGATGTTATACTGCAAGTGTTGTAAAGTAAATCTAAACCTGTTTTAATTTAAAACAATGTTTATTGAATATAATATATGTTACTATATTATTGAATTAATATATGTAATATTCTTTAGTAAATTTTAATAGTTCAGTTCACCGATACTTGTGTAAACGAGACTTAGTAGATGTATGAACGTTTTATGTCATCAAGGCTCAAACTATACCTGGATTGTAACCATTTATGTAACATTTATGGACGTAATTATTGTTTCAAATAGTATATAAAGTAAAGAAGTTTGTAAATTGTCTATTACCAACAAATAATAACCAACGTAAGTACCTTATTTACTATCGTATTGTCTGGACTATGCCAATATCCACAGGTAAACTCATAAAAGTCCTCACATGGCTTGAAGGCAGGATTCATCCACTTTTTTATGTGATCCGCTAAAACAATAAGAATACAAATTTATGAAAAAAACAACATGCCTGTTTATACATAAGTGATGAATGAATAGTTTCTTCCTACTTTTATCGTGTCTATATATAAAGTTTTCTATTATTTTTATTTGTCCTTTCATGTGTTCATTTACTATTCACTTAGTGGATTTTATTCTAAAAATTATTGCTATATTACATGTATACGATGAGATTGTTTTGAAGTAGGCCTAATCAAATATAGCTTACATTTACAAAATATTCATATATGAAAAATTAAATTATTTCTATTCACATAAAATAAACGCTTTTTACATTAAATAACATAATACCGAAAATTCAATTGCTAACAGTGAATTTACAGGTGTAAGTAACAATATTTTAACCTTAAATATAATTTTACTTGTTGTTTTGATGTTTATTTTCAGGCCAACTCCCACACTATCTTAAAAAGTGAATAATTTTAATACGGGTATAATAAAAACAAAATAAAAAAAACATGTCTTAAAAACGATAGTGTTTAATACTCCACAATATAATCTCAAAGTTAATGTTTTCTCTTAACACAATAATTTAAAAAATATAGCATTTTTGAGAAAAAAGCGTACTGAAATTGTAAAACCGTTACATTTATTTTGTTACTGTAAAGCAGACTCTCAAATTATTATGATACAATGTTGAACATTCAAGAGTAGGCCTAATACGTCAAATTCTTCGTCATAAGGTTTTTAATTTTAAACCGTACATAAAATATATGTACTTCAAATTGTTACTGTAAAATATTATATACATTATATTTAGTTCATTCAGAACTAAAAATGTTTAAACCTATATGTATTTATTTCTCACAAAAAGAAAATGTTATTTTAATTCCTGAATAATGTTATTGAGAAGACTTTAGTTCTTCAATAGGCCCTATCCTACGTCTATTGACCCTTTGACCATTCCGTACACGTACGATAGTATTATCCTAACAACCCACACCCACCCACCCTTATAAATACGGTGATAGTTGCCCACCCATTGACTTAATCGCACACCCATACACGTTCAATTTTATTGACCCATCTGCCTACTCATACATGTACAATTAATTGCTATTCTATTAAATATTTATTCTGTACTCATGCTGTAGAACCCCAGTAAATATATTTTTTGTACTGTTCAAAACTGTTCTGAAGTATATTAGTCTTATAATTTTAATAATGTGTATTCCTGGTAGCCTAGATCTATCGATTTATATTAATAATAGATATAAATCTGATATATTTATAATAAATAAAATGTCTAAAACAATAATCAATAAGTGATTGATCAACAAGAAACTATGGTAGTCAGTTTACCTGCATCATGGCATTCCTTTGTTTCACATATGTCTGGATGTACAACACCTGAAAATATAATTAAAAAATTGTATTACTTATTATTGGACACTATTATGTTTAACTATTGTATTAGTCTTTTAAAATATTCAAAATAAAAGGAGAGCAATGGTCAAATGATAAATATTGTACTTTTTTATTATTTTAGATCTTTGAATACAATTAATTAAATTCTTCTTCAGTAATGATATAAAGAGTAATGTCTTGACAGAATACATAAAATAATGAAATGTGAGGTAAATTAAAAAAATCAACACTTTTTGGTTCAGAATATCATATAATTAGTCAACGATCAACATCTTAAACAGGGCCATTGTTTTTACGGATATTTATCTAATAATTTGTTCAACACTATTCGGAGTTAAAATACCCAGTTTTTATATAAAATTAAAATCCATTTTTTAGCCCCTGAACTGTTGTAAATAGACTAAAATAGGTTTACTTTACCATCCGTCAAACAGTTCACAGCGCCTGAAGGTGATAACACTACATGTTTCACCGTGAATGCAGGTTAAAGAACATAAATAATTCCAAGTGGGACGCATTATAAATTAATTTAAACTTAAATACAGTTCACACATGAAGCAAACAACGAACTTTAAAACTTTAGGTAGGCCTACACACACATTTCACGATCCAGCCAGTCTGCTTCCGGGTCACGCCGTGGACCGTGAAATGTGTATGGTAGGCCTACCGAAAGTTTTAAAGTCCGTTGTTTCTTCATGTGTGAACTGTGTTTTTTAAGTTTTAATCCATTTGTGACGCGTCCCACTTGGACTTATTTATGTTCTTTAACCTGAAGATGCCGTCCGTATTCATGGTGGAACATGTAGTGTTATCACCTTCACACGCTGTGAACTGTTTGACGGAAGGTAAAGTAAACCTATTTTGGTTTATATAAAAAGATTAATTAAGGTTACAAAGTCTGAAATGTTAACCTCCAGCAACATTTACGCGTTATAAATATTTAACCATAACAGCAAACAAATATAATACAGTATGACAAACCAACCAAGTGTTTGTACATCACTGAGTACATTTATTATTTTTCTGATCTTGAACAGAAATTTAATACAAATTATATTATAAAGGTAGTCTTTCACACAAGGTTTGTAAACGTTTAGGAAAAACACAAATATATTTAGATACTAATAAAAGAAAGATATTATTATGTTATGTCATTATATTATGAAAATATGTTTGAATATAGAACAATTTAAATACTTTAGTACCTTGTCTAAAGGAAGCTTCAGCCTGCCAAGAAGATACATAGATAAAGAACAAGGAAGCGTAGAGCATACTACTTAGAGAGAAAAATAGATAGAAAATACTTTGCGTAACAAACTTAGCACCCAAGTGGTGATTTATATTTTGAACCCTAATCTGTATTTTTTTAATTTTCTGATATTTTTTTATCCTATTAAAACCAGATCAAAGAACCAAATGATATAAAAAGCCATTATTTTATCAATAAAACGTACGAATCTTAAGTTACTATCAAAGGAAATGTGGTTAAATAAACTCTACAAAGATTACTGTCTTCTTGCATTTTATTTCATGTTTTGTAAAATATTTTCTTTGTTAGTTGTTTGTAAATTGTAAAATGTTTCTTTGTAAAATATTTTACAATACCGTAAAACCAAACTTGAAAAATAAAACTTGAATAATACATTCCCGTATAATTAGGAATACCGATATACACATTTTCAGCATTTTTACATCTACTGTTACAAATAAATACACATTTAATTTGGTTATATCACAAATTAGTTTCATTTTTAAACAACAACATTATTCAGTGTATCGGTCATTTGTAAGTTGTATATAGAAAATATGTTATACTACCAAATTAAAAATCACCAGAACTACTAAAACAAGTCTTTGTTAAAAAAATATAGTACAATTTTCGAAGTCTTCTATGTAAATAACAGACATAGAAGTATGTTATTTAGTTAAAAAAAAAAAATACAAAGTGAATTTTATAATGTTAGATAACATGACTCTATATTAGTAATGCTGCAAAGTCAATTTGATATTGCTACATATAATTTACATCCATGTTATATAAATATATATTTATATTTTCTCCATAATATAATTATTAATCCACTAAAAAATTCACTTACAGCTACATCTATTTAAATAGAAGTCAATACATATGTTAACTCGTTTCATTTTTTATTTGAAGTTGTTAACGGACATTTTCTCTGCTTCCTACAGTGTTTTATTCAGAATGTATGTTCAGGTGAAGTTAAAACATATTTTTATTACAAAATGCATGTCATCTTTTTATTGACAAAGCAAAATAAAAAACATTTTAGGATTAAAAATATATGCTATAGCAATATAATATAGTTTATTTTATGAAATTAACAACCAAAGTCCTGTAGATACTCACAAACACAAATATTACACTGGCATATTTCTTACGATAGTTTATTTATTTTTAGTATGTTAATAAAGTTAAATAAGAAACTGTTTTTTTTTCATTTTGACATGTATGTAAATTAGTAAAAAGTACTTCTGTATTCCTGAAATAGAAATAAAAGGATAACATATAACAAGAGGAAATATTTATAGAGATATTTTCTAAATTAGAGTGTTTCCTAAACATAATTAAACCTTACATTAAATACTATCCAACTACCAGTGTTTCACTATGGGGTGGTTCTCTACGCTTGCTTATCCTTCCCCCATAGTTTCTTCTAACGCTACATCAGTATAGCGTAGTGTATATTACTGACTCAAAACTTAATGGAAACAACTAATATTATATCTATAGACGTAAAACAAACTTTAATAAGGCTGAGACATACATTCCTGATTATAACTCACTTTTAATCATCCATACTTAACATTCGCCAGGTTCTGAGCTTTGATGAAACACATTGGTGTACATTGATCCTCTTTTATTCATAAAATTTAACGAACACGATAAAGTGTTAAATTTGTGACGTTTTATACATAAGTTGAAATAATAAGGTATACGACATATTACAACAATGTTTGATTTGTTTTAGTATATCGATAATGAATAAAATAAATGAAATATATTAAAATATGAAATTACAAAAATATTAAAAATTATTAAAATATTAAATTTTAATAAAATTTAATATGTTAAATTTAATATATATAAAATTATATATTAAATATATTTAATTAATTAAAACTATTATTAATATAAATACTATATTAACATTTATGAATATGTATATAAATTTATATAAATATTATTTTAATATAAATATAATATTTATATTATTATTGTAAATTAATTAAATATATAAAATAAATAATAAATTAATAATATTATTAAAATATGAAAGATAATAAAATAAATGAAATATATTATTTTATTTAAAATATATTACATTTTTCCACTTTAAACCTGAACAAGATATTATTTGGTTTTAATTATAATCACGCAATCTTTAACATCTTCATTGCAGATATGCCCTAAACAAATATGCTACTTATTAGCTGATATCAAAATACACCTGATTATTATCTTTTTTATCAATAACTAGTCTCTGAGTTCAAAACACTTGTATATACAAAATGCTTTATTATTAATAGATTTTAAAAAGTACTTACCCTAAACAATAATTCGTTAAAAACATTGAAAAGTCTGTAATATTGTTCTTAAAATAAGTATAGTTTAGTTTAACAAATTTTTAATCCTCGCAAGTCTAAGAAAGTTATTTTAAAGATGTTGTAATAATAAATCGTATTTCAAAATTTTATTTTTTCTATTTATAATAGTCTCATTATTGTTGCTATAGAAGTCTGTTTTTACAATAATAAATTCATTCTTAAAAGCAAAAACGTGATCACTATAATCATTTCATTATTTAGCACATACCTACTTTGACGTATATAGAAGAGAGAACTTTCGACGATTGATAAATTTTGTTTGTTTATGATATTGTACTTGTAATATTAATGATTATATTACTTTTACTAATAGAATATATTATTTTTACAGGAATAAAGTGATTTAACAATAATTTATGATCACGTGGAATACATTTTTCTGAGCAAAAGACTCCATAGCACAATTCTTTTCATCATTTTTCACAACCCTACCTGGACGTATATTGATGAGGGAAGTTTTGATGAACGGTTAACGCCAACTCAAGCTCTCCTCAACTTCTGCCATCATTAAGTCACCGAGTATGAAGTACAACCCATAATTGAAGAAAACCGAAACTTTGCCTAGCTAAATTTAAAGTTAACATTTTGTAAAGACCCGTTGTATGCTATAACAGTGACCAAACAGGTTTTTTTTAATTTTTCGATAAATTCTGGGACAAGAGACAATTTGTTTCTTAAATTTCATCATGGCCAAGCTATATTCAATAAGTTAGTCCCACGTATTGAGTGATTTTAATAGCACTGACGTGTTTGGGTGGATAGTAGGGCCAAGTGGGGCCACAAACATTATACATTTGGGTGGGTGGGAGGAGCACTACCTCTGTACGTGTATGGGAGAGTGGACGGTCTAAAGAATACGAACTATAATGCATTATTAAGGCGTGATATATAACACTCATGTAAGGCTAGTTTTTATATTTCATACTTATTTCGCTCTTTAATGGTAATGATTATCAATGAACCTGTGCTGGAGTGTGGACAAACAGAGTAAAAAAGCGATTTAAGGCGTTATTGGAAACATTAATTGAGGTGAGGTGTCCGGAAGGGTATTGTATTACTTTGAGTAGTTGTAGTGTTGTGGAGATAATAGCTTGTATACTCCATCATATTAAATCTGACATGCCGTCTGCTCATGATTGCATTGATGTGGACATTACTAGAGAATCCTAGGGTGTCCGTGTTGGGTCCAGGTCCAGGATGTTGTGTGGGGAAGAGAACTGAGTATCAGGCTTACATGAAATTCAGACCAATACTACGTGTATTGGATTCCACATAAATATGTAGGTTCCGTAGATGCCCAATTTATTGGCATATTAATAAATAGCTCATTCTAAAGAGTAGTAAACCTTAGTTAGAAACAATGCCTACACTAGTTTATCTACCTTCATGACACTCATCTGCTCGTCATATTCGCTCATATTTCTACAACCAGCGTCTTAACAATGAATAATAAATAATGAGTGTGTCAAACCTGATGAAATGAGTGACTCATCTGTCTTTGTTAATAAACAAAATAATGAATGACATCAATGTACACCAATAAAACATAGAGTAATCAACTAAAATGCACTAGAACTTGGCGCTTGATATGGCTGGTAAGGCCAAGGTGGGACTCGCATTCTTTGGGAACTACCCTAAAATGACTCACCAGCAAATGTAACAAATGTCAATGTATAACTTAGAGATGCAAATAAAATATAAGTGGAAAAGTTACACACAAACCTTTATAGCTGCAGAGCAATTTATGTCATAAGCAGTAAGTCATGCGTTAGTTATTTTAATAAAGGATACTATCTAAAACCCTCCAAATTTTATAAACGCACTTTGTAAACAAAGAATTAGTTTAATTGTAAATGAAAAACATGTAAAATCAATAAGCAACTAAAAGAAATAAACATACGTTTTGTAAATATTATTGGATATATTAGGAATATATTACTGATCATTCATCAATAGTAAAAATAAAGTAGCCTACAAACTTGTAATAATCAATAATTCTTTTGCAACATAAAGGGGAAAAGTGCAGTTAATGTATATATTTTTTTACATTTTAATGTAGTCAAGATTTATTTAAAATACACCTGAAATCATTACGTTTAACAATTAATTATTCTTTAAAATTACATAAGCCACGTGATATTTTGATTGTATATGAATACAAGTCACAAGAAAGGAGATTTGAAAGAATAATAAAAAAAGTGCACTGATATTTCTTTAACATACTTATTCTGAATGTATCCACTGGCCGTTTTATCTAGAATTTGGTAAATGTTAAATAAGGGGGTTCTTATAAATTTAACCGTATAGATAATAACTTATGGGTTTGCGGGGACAACAACTTCGAAAAACCCCCTTACTATAATGGTTTCTTAGTACAAGAACTGTAAATCTAAATGCTTTTGCTGCAACACTGTAAGTTACCTGATTCTTACTTGCTCGTAAGATGCTCGTAGTATATTGTCCAATAAGAATAACTTTACTTTAAAACTTGGGTCTTTTAACAAAAAGGTTACAGGAACAATAGTCAATTGTAAATGGAAAAGTTTGCTTTTTCGGTATTAAATTGTGTTAAATCTAATAAGTTTAAAATTTATAAATAAAATAAAATTAAACAAAAACAATACTTTGGGAGTCAAAAATAATACAAATGTGTAATTCTTGTGTACATCTTGAAATGTATTCTTTATGATATATTGTTTTAGATGACAATTCTTAGAGGCAATTAAATTTAATTAAATTAAGGTGTAATGACTTTTTTCAATTTCTTAGTTGAACATTAATTTTTATTTGTTAGTTTAATAAGGGACATTTATGCCTTAAGAGTCAAATTTGTTTTGAACTCAATGTTTCAATACTAATCCATTTCCATTAATAAATAAAATATACAGATTGGACAACAAATATGCATAAGTTTTCTCAGCAATATTTCTTTTTTCTATAGAATATTTAATAGTTTAATTTTTTTAAATAATTTTGTTCCATAAAGAATAATTTTTAATCAGAATAACTTACTTAAAACTGTTAAATAGTAGAGAAATAATATTGTTCAAATTAGTTACTTGGAAATTCAAACGACCGCTACTCTGGAAAGGATAAACCTTTCGAAGTCCGGTTTGCGGCAATTAACTTCAATTGAATTTTCGTATGATATCGAACTCTACCAGGGTTTACGTTGAGTATTTTCATTCAACTCCTCATGGGCCATCCCCCTGAACAGATGAAATGCCGCTAATGGCGTCAAAAAGTATGTTCTTTGTAACCGTACTTTTGGATTACTTTGGATTTCACTTTTACAAGTGAAGTTATACAACAGTTCTGAAAGTTTTTTTCCCTTTTTTTCCCATATTTTTTCCCACCCTGTATAAACATACCTGTTCAAAATTTACAATAGTGTTAATATGAACTACCGTTTGAGCTGATATATTTTACATAAGAGGAAATATTTCAATTTTGTTTTGTATATATATGTAAATGTATTACAAATATTTACGGGCCATTGTCAGCCCCAATCCAAAAAGTTATACAATCAATGAGAATAATATATATTGTCTAATGGTTTGTAACTTAACTACAAGGCAACAATAATATTGTAAAGTGGACACAGATGGGACACTTAACGCCTTCCATTAGTAGAAGGCCATAATCCGTAACTTACTCAGGGACAAAGCACTTAAATAATCAAGATAAGGTGTAACAAGTGTAAAATAAGGAGGATATGAGGTTATGTCAACATGCATTTAATATAAATACTTAATTATCTATTTATCGGTAAATCATATATTTAAATATATTTTACCATAGTAAAATAACTGAAACTGAACAACGTTTTCCAAATAAGTTGAAAATGTCCAATATTTATTATGTTTTTGTAAAATATTGTTCAATTGAGTGTTTGGCATTTTAAATAGTTTAGTACAGTATGTACTCAATGATACTAACATCTAAGTCAGTATCTAAACGTTTCAAAAGTTTTTACCAAAATGTTTATAAATAATTATTAGAATAGAAAATACTAATAGAAAAACCATTTTGCTAAAAAAACATCCTTCACGGTAGGACTGAGGATAGAAAATCTGAGCAAATATAAAGACTTAATATGAATACGTACTTAATTTATAAAAGAAAAGCGTATGTTTGAATACAACTATTTAAACCAGATTATTTATTTCCAAATTAATTACCACCACAAACTGAGGGGCTTATTGTTCCCTTAGTTAACAGTTAATTTGTAAATCTATTGTTGGACACTTGAATGAATAAATAACAGTTACAACAAACTAATATACTGTTTTTTCAAAACTTGTAACATAAAAGAATTCATCTTTAACTATGATTTTGACACAATCAATTATTTAAAAAAATCAATGCTTTTAGTAGATGTAATAAAAATATATTAAAAAAACCATTGCAATCTCATATAAACTATAAACATGTAATATGTACCACATTAAAACAATGTAAGGATAGACAATGTAGTTATAGACAAAATCAACACCAATAATATCAATAAAACAATTAAAACAATTATATATATTACAACACATTAATACAATGCAAAAGACAATAATACATTAAATGAAATTAATAGACAAAGTACTTCTATAATCTATCTTAATAACTCCAGCCTTTGATTCACCATCCCTCTGTATTCCGCCATGTAATATTGGTTCAGTAATATATATTACATTGTCCTGTGTCTGAGCTGTAACAGGTCATATTACACACATTCTCCTTACTCAATGTCAAGAAAAACATTAATGTAGGAGAGATTATAAAGCTGCAATTTATAATGCAATTTTTACAAATTTGTATGTTCTTTATAAAACAATAACAGGTTTACTTTGTAAATATACGTCTAAAAAACTTTTCATATCCCGATTATGGTTTGATGGCCGTTGTATCTTATGACAATAATATATTAGCAGTATTACAATACATCAATCACTGATATGTAGTAAAACCTGAACCAATCATTTACATATTAACCATTAATTGATTAGATTTCATAATATTAGTGATTTTTTATGACTTTTACTGGTACTGGTGGTGTAGTGCTGTAACCCTGCCACTTAAGTGTTAAGAAGAAATCACATGATACGAACTGGAAATAATGTCCTCTTAATAGTTGTAAATATTGTTGACAGTACCAATAATTCATAGAACCTAGGGATTCTTAGACATTTTGTTTGGTTTTCAGTTCTGTTATTTTATTTAAAATTTTCACTCGAAAAAAATGATTGATATCTAGTAAAAGCATGATACTGTAAAAGCATACGCGTATGGATGGGTGGGAGGACTGAAAATTACATTCGAATGAAGGTAGGTGGTGAGGCTGTCATTTAAATACGTTTAGGAGTGGGTGGTGGGGTCAATACCAACGTAGTATCAGAGTGAGGAAGAGCCAATTCATTGCACGTCTAAGAAAATCGTACGTTGGCTGGTTGTTAAATTTTAACTATAAAGGCACACACATGCATAGCGAATAACGGGGTTGGCACTTGAAGACATACTTGTATGTATATTAGTTAATTACTGTATTATTCCAATTTGAAACATTTCCATTAAAAAATTTACTCCATTTAAGGATTCGTATTACATGTCTTATATCACTAAATTTAGAACCTTTAAAATAAAACATAACCATGTCCAAATGATGACGACTACTTAGTTATATTTAAGTCGTCATGATTATAATGAGGAGTTTATTTATCTCCCACTACCACTTAAACCAAATAAGGGACACGTGATTGCTATTAAATTAACCGTCTCTTTAACGTACAAAATAACTAAAGGCAAAAGTTGGAATCGGTAGTTAACAAAGTGAAATAATCTATTATTATAGTTCCAATGTCTCTTGTGAACTTCAGAAATCCATAACTATAACACATTCAAACCAAGGATTTCCTCAGAAAGGTTTGTTTGCAATTCTTTGCAGCCAAACGCACACCAGCTTTGGTTTCCCGAAATTGTTAACAAACAATATTCCTGTTATGAAAAACGTGATGTTTGTGTCAGGGGACAGTGTTGATATTGTAGCCTCTGGATAGAGATGGAAAGTTTCATGCAATACATCCATGCAATAGAAAACAATATGGGAAAGTCAAAATAATATTCCATATTGATCTATTGACACAAGTTTAATTAATTAATTTTCAAACATGTTTAGTAACAATAATAAATATGTTAATAACAATAGATTACCTGTCTAAATATTTTGTTAGTATAATTGAGTAATTTTATTTTTATAGAACTTCTAAGTACAATATTAATATACAAATAATAATTCTGATAGTCGTTATAATCGAAAGTGATTCTAAGACTCAGTTAAAAAAAAAAAAAAAAAAAAAAAAAAAAAAGATTACTTCAGAGTGCATCAAAGTTAGGAATATTTGTTACTAAAATATATTATTTCAAATCTATTGATCATATATACTTACAAATTAAAAGTAAGAAATCTTCAAATATTGTCATTAATTTTACTCAATGAAGGTACTAACTGTACTTAACAATGTGCCATTTGCACATTATGATCGTCTCCCTCGGACAGTTCAGTCTTCCTCTCTGTGTTCCATTTAGTTTTAGTGTCTTTGTTTTCGTTTTCGTGTTCCGTGATTTCGTTTTCTGTGTTCCTTGGCGTTGTTGGTAAGCTCACCATTCTAGCTTGGCAGCCGACGACGACATGTTTTGCGCCTAGAAACGTTTAGGTAAGTGTTCGTAAAATTGTTTTCTTTTGTGACTGTTTTGTTAAAAATATTGTTTATTGAGCTTTATTTTGTTCTCTAATGTGTGTTGTTTCAGTAATTAATAAATCTGTTGCCAATTTGAAGAAATGTTTTTATGTTCAGCAGGCCTAGGTTAGGCACATGTGATGACGTATTGTGATATTGTATTTCTATTTCGTATATTATGTTGTCCTGTTAAACTGTTATTAAATTGTAATTAAATGTTGCATTTTAATTGTTTTATAGTAAACTGAGAATAATTTTCTCTTTTTATAACTATTTCACTTGATAGGTCTAACAAAGGATTTCATGTTTTGCTGCTGGACACGGCAGGATTTTAGTTTTATAATGCTAAGTCATGTAACATTGTTAACTTTATTCTTTATTATTTTTGCTTAATTAATTTGTTTAACCAGTTGTACTTAGTCTTTTGTTATTTTAAGTAAATTATTAATTGGGTATTTATGTAGTTTCTATACTTATTTATTTTATTTTACAAATTTTACATTTTTAATTGTCATGGCAGCTTTAATTTCACCCCTTTTGTATTTATTTTTTTTCTCACTTTTGTAGAGCCAGACTAAAATATTTTTTGTGCTGTGCTGTTTCTTTAGCCCTGGCCCCGGGGTTGGATGGATGGGCAGTTGGGCACCTGCAAGGCTACTGACGACGTTTTTCTGGAGGCACAGTGCGGAACTACGGGCTGAGACTAGCCTCCACTATGCGTCCCAGAGGGGCAGCCACTTCTTCCTCCTTCCCACGCTGTCCATACATCGGCCTCCAGGATGAAGATATCGACATGCAGGTGACCCAAAAACAGTTTATTTATCCGGCCCTCTGGCCTCCAACGATTGAACATTTTAAAGAATTGTGTTTTGAAGAAGTTCAACCAGAAGTATTTTCTATCTGTGAATAAACAGTTTGTTTGGTGGTTTCTGGAAACAGTGTCATTTTAAAGCGAGATATTTTTAGATTTTTATTTATTTGTTTGTTTGTATTTTTTCTTATGGGGGGTGTTCTGGTAATTTTCTTTTAAAGACCTTTTCCAAATTGGCCAAAACCTCCCAAATTTATTTTGTTACCCGAGGGCCCGTAAGTTCAGCTGCCGTTTTAAAACGTTGTCTTTTGTTATATGTAGTTATTGTTTTCTAGTTGTTGTTTTTTCATTCATCTATTCTGTTATTTAATTATTCTTGTATGTGCTCATTACTATTATTTATTTATTATTGTTATATTTTGCAGAAGTCTATATTTATATTTATAAAAAATGTTTTTAGGCCTAATCATTTTGATTTACATTTTCCTTATCCTTTTGCACTATTAATATTTTGATAATCCTATTGTTTTTTTTATTTTTTATTTTGCCTCGAGGCCATTAAATATATTTAAAAATATTCTGTAACTTTGATAAATATCGTAACTTTTCACAAACGGTAAACAGCAAGTTTCGTCCGTAAAGGTTTTAACTTTTTTTATTTGTAACAATATATTTTTAATACTTTTGAATTCAATTGGTTTTTAATTTTCATTTTAATAAACAATGTTTTTGCTATTCAACTTGTGCTTTTTTGTTCTGTGCCGTCCTCCTGAGACCAGTGCCTTTGTACCCACCCTCGATGGGTCCAATGCAATGTTTTGATAGTACGAGGGTGGGTTGCAACAAAGAAGAAAACACATTTTTGTGACACTATGAAGCATATGGTAAAATTATTTCATATAAAAATGGAATTTTTAAAAAACTTCAGTTTAACAGTAACTTAGATTTGCAAACATTGGTTATGTTTTGTCAGTACTGTTGAAACAAAAATCAGATTTCCTATTATAATTTGCTAGTTGCATATTATTAAAATCATGAATATGAGTTTTGAGTAGTCTTTTGTACTGTCCTTTTATTAATTCAGTGAAACAGATTTTTAAGTAAAATCAATGTCATATAAATAAAATATTACTAACTACGGTATATAATAATAATATACCTGTTCTATTATGCCAATAAATTAATTATCATATAAAAGCCCTAATATTCTTATAAACAACATTTGAAGACATGGGTATGAAGTCTAACATATCCATTACATGTTATGGATATGATGTATGTTTGATTATATGTTGTCCCTTTCTATAGGTTAATGTTGAGCTATGGAAGTACAACTAGTTCCGTACACCATTGGTGCATTTTCTGATCAAAATTCACTGTTAATTACAGCTTCCAAATTGTCTTACGATGCTGAATCCAAAATGGTGCTAATAATTAAGAAGAAAATGAATAAATTAACCCCTCCTCCACCTACCTTCAATGGAATTATCTCTAGGACCACCAGCTTCAGACTTTACTATTTTTATCTTTAATACAATATTTAAAAAAGTTTATATTCTATAGTTACACTCTTTAAAACCTAAGGCATCTATAGTGCCAAGGAAGATCTGGTGGTGTTTAAGCTTTTAGACTGAATTAGAGATAACGCAGGTTCAAATTGTGGCCTTCATTTAAAGTTTTTATCAGTTGCTTTTACCTTCTACCTTCTTTACTCTGTCTGAATAAATTGTCAGCATATATCAATAGTAGGCCCTATATTGAGGCTAGGTCAATTGTTAGAGTAAGTTAGAGGTGAGGTAAGTAAGGTGAGGCAAAGTAAGGGTAGTTGGGAGATCCGTATATTAAATAAAATCCTAATCTGATTGGAAACAGTTCCAGGAATATATATTGTTACAGATCACAAATAAATCACCATCGGCACAGGCTAGGTCTTTGCGCCCTCTACCTGTGCTGTAACTGCCCGAGGAGCTATTCCAGTTCTTACAGGAAATGCGAGAATGACAGATAGTTCACCTATAGGTGAATCAGATCCCTCACGAACTGGTTCCCTGAAGGATCAAGATCACCTCCTAGGATCACCTTGGCAGTTCCAGAATCTTCTAGAACTACATCACTGTGTTATATAGACATCATTGGACATAATTGCCTGTAAGTTAATCAATCAGATGATTCATTAACTACGGTTTCAGAATGATATTAATTGTATTAGTGAATAAGTCAAAGTAGCGAATATATAGTAATTTAAGTTAGTAAATATCTCATAATGTGTAATTTTGTTTTTAGAGTGTGGAAATAAAATTACAGTTAGTAGCTCTGATGTACTTCGGACCTTGTTTGACCGAAACAGTTTGTAGCCCTGATGTACTTCGGACCTTGTTTGACCGAAACAACAGTTAGTAGCCCTGATGTACTTCGGACCTTGTTTGACCGAAACAACAGTTAGTAGCCCTGATGTACTTCGGACCTTGTTTGACCGAAACAACAGTTAGTAGCCCTGATGTACTTCGGACCTTGTTTGACCGAAACAACAGTTAGTAGCCCTGATGTACTTCGGACCTTGTTTGACCGAAACAGTTAGTAGCCCTGATGTACTTCGGACCTTGTTTGACCGAAACAGTTAGTAGCTCTGATGTACTTCGGACCTTGTTTGACCGAAACAACAGTTAGTAGCCCTGATGTACTTCGGACCTTGTTTGACCGAAACAGTTAGTAGCCCTGATGTACTTCGGACCTTGTTTGACCGAAACAGTTAGTAGCCCTGATGTACTTTGGACCTTGTTTGACCGAAACAACAGTTAATAGCCCTGATGTACTTCGGACCTTGTTTGACCGAAACAGTTAGTAGCCCTGATGTACTTCGGACCTTGTTTGACCGAAACAATCTTATTTTGACACTTGAAAATCTTCTGTAAACTATAAAGTTAATAATATGTTTACGTTCTAGTCATGAATTTATCCGTACTGCTTGTAAACATATAAATAAATTAACTTAATTATAACTGTCGATTTGAGATTGATGAAATATTCTCTTGCGATGACATTCAGTAATGGTTTTGTAATTGACACCAAACTTGTAGAAGATCGCGTAGACTGTTGTGTTTACATTGAAAACATCTTACATTTAATATACAACTTGACCTATCTTTCCAAGATATTTTTCTCCTCACTCCACGATAACCATTCCCTGATGTGATTAACTATTGAGATTTACTTTTAAAATATATTTGTAGGCAGAGTACGGATGTTTTACAAGTTATTTCTTTAAATTACAATGATTAAACAAACTAATAGTTTGTATAAAGCTTAAGTTTAACTTTAAACCATTCCAATTTTGGTGTAGTTGAACCTTTAGAAGTAAGGTTTAAAGCATTGTGTTCTATCAAGATACCTTTAATATGATATACATCTCAACATATTCCTTAATTTAATATTTTTTGTGACTTCTTCTAGGCTTTCCCCAGAGTTGATATTTGCTTCAAAATTTAGATTTTTCGGTATAATATGTAAATGTTATTGATTTAACTGTAATGGCTCAAAATATAATGCCGTCCCGAGACGTTTTGTACACCCTGTATATTTATATCCAGACAAGGCCATCGGCCAATTGGTACATCAGTATAAGCCTTCTTACTAATACATGTTTTCTCATAATGCTGGCAAAAGATAAAGAGCATTACGCTTTATTCTCTCTCATTTTAGTCTTGTTATGAGATATCAGGGACTATACCAAAATGAAAACTGCAATTAAAACAGTAAATGTGTATAGTAATATTAAGTGATCTTATGTAGAATTTTCTAAAACCATGTAAATGTTGTCTAAAAAATTACGATGTACTGATATCAACTGTAATTTAATAGCATATCATTATATTAAACAAATTAATATTTATGTGCAACAGTAAAACTGTTTTTATGCGTCATGTACAAAATATAAAAATACTAAACAAAAAAAATATATATACAACTTGTGGGACATCGTTGTAGTAAACCTGTAATTTGAATAACAAAGTAAAATAGTATCACACATCTTCTTTTGAGATTGAGTATCACACAATAATAAATTGAGCATTAAAAAATATATATCATAACGTTTATTTAAGTTAATTATAATAAATCAAGTATATATCAAAACAATTTTCTATTGATAGTAATTCAGTACAAAGGTGTTTCTTTGATAATACTGTGGTTGATTATATTGAACTTGGTATGTTTATAAGTTATCAATAAGTGCATATGAGGATTTCGATATATTATATATTGCAGATTATGGTTAACAATTTAAATTAGCACTTCACCACTAAGTTGGTTACAAGAAGTTTATCCCAGTCGGTTTTCTTCCTAAAAATCATGTTATTCACCTCGTTTGTCATACTCTATGTAAGGTTTTGGCTTGCAACTGGAGCTTCCTTTAAGCAAGGTACTCAATTCTGGAAAGTAATCATACATTTTACAATGTTTTTGTACAGTATTGTTTATATCACCATCAAGTAAATGTATATTTTCAATAAAATAGTTTGAAAAGTGTATATAGTAAATTAATATATATCCAAAAAAGCCTAAATTGTCGATTTAAGACTAATCAACTAAAGGTTTTTGGAATTTTATATTCATGATTTTGCTGATAAATTTGGCTTTCTAGAGAATGAGTAGCTTTGTAAAAATCACCAAAAATTATTACTTTACTACACTGAAAAAAAAAAGGAATAGTTTTATTTGGTTTTTGTTATTTATATTTTTTCAGCTAACCAACTTTAAGTTCTTACATGTAATTTAGTTACATAAAATTGTATTACATGTATTCAGCCAATAACTTTTTTTATTGTGAGTGAAGAAAACTTTAAATGTAATTTGGGCCTGCAACAATTAAACTCTTGATTGTCCAATAAAGAGTAATTAATTTGTTTTAATTATATTTTCAGGTGTTGTACATACAGAAACATGTGAAACTAAAGAATGTCATGATGCAGGTAAACCAATTACTGTAGTTTATTAAGTTTTTATGGCTTAATTTATTGATCAATATTTGATACAATTAATTTTTATAGGCTAGTTCTATGCCACTAGTCTTGATCAAATTCCAAGACTAGAGATCGTATGCACATAATTGAACACATAGTTATGTTTTATATGCAGTTCATGCATATTTTTTTATTGTTCTCACCAGTTTATTCGGACTGCAAGCCTAAATTATTCAGTGAGTAAGGAAGTATCGACCGTCAGCTCAGTGGAGATTCAAACCTTAGACCTTAGACTCCACAGTCCGAAGCGTTTAACATAACACAGCCACGACGGCTCAGTGGAGATTCAAACCTTAGACCTTGGACTCCACAGTCCGAAGCGTTTACCATTATACTACTACGTCGGCTCAGTGGAGATTCAATCCTTAGAACTTGGACTCCACAGTCCGAAGCGTTTAACATAACACAGCCACGACGGCTCAGTGGAGATTCAAACCTTAGACCTTAGACTCTGCAGTCCGAAGCGTTTAACATAACACAGCCACGTCGGCTCAGTGGAGATTTAAACCTTAGACCATGGGCTCC
Source organism: Stictocephala bisonia (assembly GCA_035578905.1). Lineage (NCBI taxonomy): Eukaryota > Metazoa > Arthropoda > Insecta > Hemiptera > Membracidae > Stictocephala > Stictocephala bisonia. The sequence continues at coordinate 489,221 of JAQJVL010000605.1, read as the reverse complement.
GCAGTCCGAAGCGTTTAACATTACACTGCCACGTCGGCTCAGTGGAGATTCAAATCTTAAACCTTGGACTCCGTAGTCCGAAGCGTTTAACATTACACTGCCACGTCGGCTCAGTGGAGATTTAAACCTTAGACCATGGACTCCGCATTCCGAAGCGTTTAACATTACACTGTCACATCGGCTCAGTGGAGATTTAAACCTTAGACCATGGACTCCGCAGTCCGAAGCGTTTAACATTACACTATCACGTCGGCTCAGTGTAGATTCAAACCTTAGAACTTGGACTCCGCAGTCCGAAGCGTTTAACATTACACTGCCACGTCAGCTCAGTGGAGATTCAAACCTTAGAACTTGGACTCCGCAGTCCGAAGCGTTTAACATTACACTGCCACGTCGGCTCAGTGGAGATTCAAATCTTAGACCATGGACTCCGCAGTCGGAAGAGTTTACCATTACATTGCCACGTCGGCTCAGTGGAGATTCAAACCTTAGAACTTGGACTGCGCAGTCCAAAGCGTTTAACATTACACTGCCACGTCGGCTCAGTGGAGATTCAAACCTTAGAACTTGGACTCCGCAGTCCGAAGCGTTTAACATTACACTGCCACGTCGGCTCAGTGGAGATTCAAACCTTAGAACTTGGACTCCGCAGTCCGAAGCGTAACATTACACTGCCACGTCGGCTCAGTGGAGATTCAAACCTTAGAACTTAGACTCCGCAGTCCGAAGCGTTTAACATTACACTGCCACGTCGGCTCAGTGGAGATTCAAATCTTAGACCTTGGACTCCGCAGTCCGAAGCGTTTAACATTACACTGCTACGTCGGCTCAGTGGAGATTCAAATCTTAGACCTTGGACTCCGCAGTCGGAAGAGTTTAACATTACACTGCCACGTCGGCTCAGTGGAGATTCAAACCTTAGAACTTGGACTCCGCAGTCCGAAGCGTTTAACATTACACTGCCACGTCGGCTCAGTGGAGATTCAAATCTTAGACCATGGACTCCGCAGTCGGAAGAGTTTAACATTACACTGCCACGTCAGCTCAGTAGAGATTCAGACCTTAGACCTTGGACTCCGCAGTCGGAAGCGTTTACCATTGCACTGCCACGTCAGCTCGCATGGCGGTCGGATACGCAACCTCGCTTTCCACAATGTCATGAGGCCCATGGAAAGCGTATGCTATTATGGTTTGAGAACTTGCACACAACTGACAGAGCCCAAAAAGAAAGTGACACTTAATTATGTATTGAGTTGATAAGTCACTAATAAAAAGAAAATGAGGTCCTAAACACATTATACATTAATGTTACACATTTGGTAATATTATTATAACTTCTAGATTCTTTAAATACATATATTTTATCAAAATGTATTAAGTTCGGTTTAGGGGTTGATATTATTCATGCTTTTTTAATCATATATTAATATGCAATATTCCTTTCTGGCATATTATCATTTTTACTATAAAACTGTTCTAAAAATTTAAAATACAAACATGTACTAAATCGGAAGGATTTTACTGTAAAAACAAATGTTTGATTGATTAATATTTTTTTAATCTATTTGAAATGCTTCCTAAACACTTTCTGTTGGGTAAATATTGGTTTTTAATTTGTTTTATACTTTCCACTCCAAAAAGAAAGTTTATAATCAGTTCTGCTATGTACTAAAGGGAAGTAGAGTATTCATAAAATTTTTTTCAGATCGGCCTAAAATAATGTAAAATCTCAATTAACTATTTAGTTTAGATTTCACATTCAATACATGGGTTTTAAAATTTAATTCTTGATCCACAAAAACTCTCAAATATTTAGTATGTTTATTTCCTCCAACAATGTCACACCCTGAGTTTCCGATTTTCCTTGTCGATATTAACAACTTGCAAATTGATAAACTGTTCAGTTATTCTAATGGAATGAGTACATTTTGAATGGCATTAGTATCACAAGGCTTATGTCTTTAGTAGATGTGATAAATTAAGACAATACAGTTAACTATCTATCGTTAAGATATTTTGCCATAAATACTTACATTTTCATCTTACTATACTTTGTTAAGTAAAATTATATTTATTGTATTGATAAAAGTCACGTATCGTAAGTCATGCTTACAAATTTAACCAAATAGATATTTTAAATCATAGTCCGAAGACAGTCCTTCCGTAAATAATCATTTTACGATACTTCTTTAATTCTGTGACAGTAAAAATAAGTGCTAATATTCTTTACAAATAATTTGTTTGGTAATATTAATTGATTTTCAACAAATATTCATAATCAAATCAAATTAACATCCGTGCAATATTGGAAATACAGGACCTGTGTGTGTGACGAATTCTTTTACAATAATTAGTAAAATGTAATTTCAAAGTAACTAATACATACATTAATTCATGTACGATATATAAAAATAAATAACCAATTTTGTACTTTATAAAACAACAATAAAACAAATAGAGTGGGGACATTTGGAGACATAGGTTTGAGATTATTAAAGTGTATACTTAAAGCTATAATTTTCAGAAAAATTAAATATATAAGTTAACAATCTAAGTTAGATGAAGAAAGATTATTTAAAAACAGCTAAAACATTACTTCAAAACGTATTATTTTGATAATGTATGATAAAAAGCAAATATAGCATTAATCCATAGTTGTTTTCAACTAAGTGGTAACTATGACAATATGGTACAATGAGAAACAGTGGAAAGAATAAAAAATTAAAATATCAACTTTAAGTTAAATATTTGTCCTTTAATAAATAGAGAGCTGACAGTAGGAATATATATTGAAATCAGATCGAATGTACAGAAGTCCCCCTCCTCTTATATATTTGAAATAAATACCCTATTCTTCACAGCAATCTTCTTTGTTCGTAAACAAAAGTAAACAATCATCTCAGCTTAGTTTAGAGTGATTTTCAAATGTGATATATCGACAGATATTAAGAGCCCTGAATCATCTAGTTTTATTCTATTACGACAATCATTTAGATACGTTTTAGAAGTAATAAGGAACAGTAAAGTAGGTAAAACAGCCCATTGAAGTGGAGCGAGTGCTGTTTTCCAGCAATACCAAATGAAAGGAGGCTTGCATCATATGCCTCCAAGTGGCGTTGCCACTTTTCAATCGGCGCTGCCTTCTTTAAAGGCGGCCATGTTCGTAGTGAATGCTATCTAAATAAATCAGTATAACAATATACTTTTGTGCAAACAACTACAAGCAAATTGTATTAATATGTCTTGCATAGGTAAACTACATAGTAACAGTGAAAATAAATACGTAAAGTTTTTCATAGTTAAATATTTAATAATTATATATATAGATATTCCCATTTGAGATATTTTTATATCATCATGAATATTCTGAAGAGTTTAGAAATTCTGCTCTGTAAAAAAAGCAAAAAAAAAAAACCATATTGTGATTTTGGTAGATTTTTTATTTTAGAGAATACTTACAAATAGTTTTTTAATTAGCATAATATGTGTTGGTACATAGACAGTACAAGTAAACGACACAGAACACAAATGTATTACAATATAAGCACAAAATGCACAAATATATTACAATACAAATACAAAATGCAAGAATATTATGGTGATCGATTTCGGTGAACCACGCTCACCTTCCTCAGACCAGTGAGAGATATTCAGAACGGATGGTGAACCCGAAATCGATCACCATAATATTTGTGCATTTTGTGCTTATATTGTAATAAATTTGTGTTGTGTGACGTTTACTTGTACTGTAGAATACTTACATCATCAGAATTATTATTTTATTGAGCAAATTATTTTTTTATATAAAATGATACAAGACACAACTTTTGACTCACATGCTAACCGCATCAAACATTACGCTCATTTCACCTTATTATTTAGTCTTAGTATGTGATTATATTAACATTAGTAGTTTGTCTTTTGTATAGGCTATTAAAGCAACATAACAAATATATAGTTTTAAAAACAGCTTTGTTTTATGGTGCAAAAACAAATCTGATGGCTTTAAATCTACACCACATATGTACAGCAGCGCTGATATTATAATCAGATATTACATAATATACTAGTTGCAAAATAAGCAGAAACAAAAAAGTTGTTAATAGTCAAGATATTAAAATTCATTCGACAATTCCTTATTTTTCGCAATAATTCATGTTTAAATTGTTTAAAAATAACCGATGCCAAGCTGTACTTTCTTAAAACTCTCTCATTCGTATGGTGATTTGGCCGGTATCGCAACTTTATTTTGGAACTTGAGATAAAATATTTTAAAGTCCAATCTTTGAACATATTAATAGTGTTTTAAGGGTGTTTGTTACAAATCTTATGGTAATGGCTGACCTTAAACTTGGCTGACAAATAATTTGTGCGCCCATACTTGTACAACACCGCTGTACGAGTATGGATGGGTGGGTGGGTCAATACCACTGTATGTGCAGGGGAGGGTGGGTGGGTAAACATTACCGTACGTGTATGGATGGGTGGGTGGGTCAACACCCCTGTATGTGCAGGGAAGGGTGGGTGGGTTAACACCACCGTACGTGTATAGATGGGTGGGTGGGTCAATACCACTGTATGCTCAGGGGAGGGTAGGTGGGTTAACACCGCTGTATGTGTAGGGATGGGTGAGTGGGTCAATACCACTCTATGTGCAGGAGAAGTTGGGTGGGTTACCACCTTACGTGTATGGATGGGTGCGTGGGTCAGCACCACTGTATGTGCAGGGAAGGGTGGGTGGGTTAACATCGCTGTACGAGTATGGATGGGTGGGTGGGTAAATACCACTGTATGTGCAGGGGAGGGTTGGTGGGTTAACACCATTGTACGTGTATGGATAGGTGGGTGGGTCAGCACCAATATACGTGTATGGATGGGAGGGTGGGTCAATACCACTGTATGTGCAGGGGAGAGTGGGTGGGTTAACACCATTGTACGTGATGGATGGGTAGGTGGGTCAATACCACCGTATGCATATGGATGTGAGGGTGGATCAATACCGCTGAACGTATATGGGAGGGTGGGTGGTTACTGAATACTGGAAATTCCTGAATACTTTATAGTTTTTAAGAAAATTTCCCAAATTAGTTAATGTTACATTTCTTTTACACTTATAAATAATATCTTATTATTTCTTAAATAATTACTGTTTTTATTATTTTTTTTACAAAACATTGCCTTTGTAACAAAACTTGATGGAAAATGAGGTATAGATAGTTTTCCATACCTCAAGATGTTTTGTGTTGAGAATTACTTATAAGTTATGAGTTATTATTCATCTGAATGAAAATGTACTTTGCTTTATGGCATAGAGAATTAATCCAGCTTTGTACTTAATGTTTTAAATAAGTTTGATGTAGATTAAAATAAGTAAATGAAGTTTGCGAAACATCGTACAAACAGTATTGACCCATGTTATACCGAAAGAAATATGTATCTGTTTGTACCTCCAGTAAAATTTTATTGTTACCATTTTAGCGGACCATATCAAGAAGTGGATGAATCCTGCCTTCAAGCCCTGTGAGGACTTTTATGAGTTTACCTGTGGATATTGGCACAGTCCTGACAATAAGACAGTAAATAAGGTAAATATTCTATGAAAGGGTAAGAAAGAAGAGAATTCGGTTGCCTCAATGCGTTTGGAACAAATAAAACTGACATAGTTTGAAGTATTATATTTTTATTTTGTACAAACTTTTAATTGAAATGTTCTCTATCTAACATAACACTTTCAATAGTTTGAACCTGTTTAGAGACCATTATATATGAATAAACAATTAGTGTAGACTATAAGATCTTTAGGACAATTTCAGGTCATGCAAACTCCTAAATGAGAATGTTAATGATTACCTTTTGCACTTATAATTTTCTATCCTAATGAATTATGAGATAATAATGCTGTGCATTCCTATAGTAATTAAAGTGGAACAAAAACAATAATGATCCACTTCTGGTTCTCATGAACTGTTTAGACTGTATATTATTTTTATAGATAAGGTAGATTTCAAATTGTATTGAAAAATGTAATATATTTAACAAGTATTATACTTAACTCCTGAAAGAGTCGGATGCCCTTACCCTGTCTGGATGGGAAGGTCCGTCAAGACATAAAGTTAGTGGGTGGGCTCATTTATACCTACTTCTCAGGCTCATTTATACATACTTCAAAATCCGCAATATAAAACACCAGTGCGCTAAGTTATTCAAGATATGATTTTGACTACATTTGCCCTTTAAAATAAGAGCATGGCATATTTTAAATTTAGGTAAATCCACGGTAATTGACGCGTAGCACATGTGCAACAGATTCTGTCTATAACCACACACAGTCAGCTGATGATGTACAATCTCTGCCAGTATTCTCAATTCTCATTCTTCGAGCAGGAAGGTTTTCAGTTAGATCTGTTGTCAAATTAATATAATTTATTGACTTAAATTTGTCTCTATAACGTAAAGATAAAACAATGTAAGATACAAACTGTATTTAGTATCTAATTAATAAAAATAAACATTAAAAATGTAAAGAAATATATTTTAAAATGTTAAATTTAATTACAGAAACCGATGAAACTTAAGTTGTATTGAACCAATTGCAATTGAAAATTTCATTAATTATGAACTATATACATATACACTTATAAACTTCACTGTACATTGCAGCAATCCTCTGCTAGAGGGAAACATTAGGGTGTTCCCCATCCCTCTCATACTATCCGCCCTACGCCTCATACAGTTAGGTTGTATTTTATACATAAATTTGAGTGGTAAGTTGAGTGGCTCCATACCATTGTAAGTGAATTTTTAGGTGGTTTGGTACGTGTATGGGTGGGTATGTAGGTCAATACCACACTGTACGTGTATGGGTGGGTATGTAGGTCAATACCACACTGTACGTGTATGGGTGTGTATGTAGGTCAATACCACGCTGTACATGTATGGGTGGGTATGTAGGTCAATACCACACTGTACATGTATGAGTAGGTATGTAGGTCAATACCACACTGTACGTGTATGGGTGGGTATGTAGGTCAATACCACACTGTACGTGTATGGGTAGGTATGTAGGTCAATACCACACTGTACGTGTATGGGTGGGTATGTAGGTCAATACCACACTGTACGTGTATGGGTAGGTATGTAGGTCAATACCACACTGTACGTGTATGGGTGGGTATGTAGGTCAATACCACACTGTACGTGTATGGGTGGGTATGTAGGTCAATACCACGCTGTACATGTATGAGTAGGTATGTAGGTCAATACCACACTGTACGTGTATGGGTGGGTATGTAGGTCAATACCACACTGTACGTGTATGGGTGGGTATGTAGGTCAATACCACACTGTACGTGTATGGGTGGGTATGTAGGTCAATACCCCACTGTACATGTATGAGTAGGTATGTAAGTCAATACGAAACTGTACGTGTATGGGTGGGTATGTAGGTCAATACCACACTGTACGTGTATGGGTGGGTATGTAGGTCAATACCCCACTGTACATGTATGAGTAGGTATGTAAGTCAATACGAAACTGTACGTGTATGGGTGGGTATGTAGGTCAATACCACACTGTACATGTATGAGTAGGTATGTAGGTCAATACCACACTGTACGTGTATGGGTGGGTATGTAGGTCAATACTACACTGTACGTGTATGGGTGGGTATGTAGGTCAATACCACACTGTACGTGTATGGGTGGGTATGTAGGTCAATACCACACTGTACGTGTATGGGTGGGTATGTAGGTCAATACCACACTGTACGTGTATGGGTGGGTATGTAGGTCAATATCACACTGTACGTGTATGGGTGGGTATGTAGGTCAATACCACACTGTACGTGTATGGGTGGGTATGTAGGTCAATACCACACTGTACGTGTATGAGTAGATATGTAGGTCAATACCACACTGTACGTGTATGAGTAGGTATTTAAGTCATTACCACCGTAAGAACAATAATTGAAAAACACCGTAAAAATATTACGATATTATACACCATTAAGACGTCGGATAGGTGAAGTTCTATTGTTTGGATTGATCTTACAGGAGGTAAGGTAAGCACTCAAATGTTGTCGTTCATGAATACCATTACTGCTGATGTCATACATTGCATTGTTCTGTGTTTTTATGGTTAAAGTGTAAATCTTAAACCTATGTAACAACCTGTAAAATATATACTCCCCTGTGGTTTCTATATAATTGAATTTCATTACACCTAGCCATTGGTTAAAATGAATGTTATATTTTAATTACTACTTTTAGAAGCACTGCTACCCACTGTACTCTGAACTATTATTTCATAGTCACTATAAAAATTTACGGTCTGTTATTGTATAAATACTTCATCCAAGTAAGATCTGTTTTTTATTTTTAATTACTTAAGAATACTACCCATAAACAAATAAAATTTTTTAAGGTATTGGATTATGAGGCAGAAACATTTTGTTTGTAATATGCAATTTTTGTTTGCTTTTACTCTAGAAACAAAATGCGTCCTTGGGATCAAGGAATGATTTCTTCTCTGATAATCTGAAAACTTTTCTTCTGGATGATACAGTAGATAAAGAAAGCAACCTATTCCATATGATGAAACAGTTCATGAACATGTGTTTAGATCAAGGTTTGTTCACTGTATTTGTTATTATTATATAGTACATAATGGGAAGTATCTAAACAGAAATAATATTGTAGAGGATAGTGGATAGTTACTGTTGTAAATATTCTTTTAAAAGTGTAAGATAAATTTAATTCACTAAACATTTAGTGGTTCTCAAGCAAACTGTTTACTTTTGCATTCTGTGATTTATAGTTTTCTCTTTAAAACATTATTATGAACAAAATATACACAAATATCCTATTTACTAAACCAAATTATAAAAGTGTTTAATGAATGAATAAGCTATGCCTGTAATAGCTGTTACAGATCAACTCTGTAAGCCTGTAGATACGATTCAGTGAATAATATACACTCACCCCTCGATGATCAACTCTGTAAGCCTGTAGATACGATTCACTGTATAATGTACACTCACCCCTCGATGATCAACTCTGTAAGCCTGTAGATACGATTCAGTGAATAATATACACTCACCCCTCGATGATCAACTCTGTAAGCCTGTAGATACGATTCAGTGAATAATATACACTCACCCCTCGATGATCAACTCTGTAAGCCTGTACATACGATTCACTTTATAATGTACACTCACCCCTCGATGATCAACTCTGTAAGCCTGTAGATACGATTCAGTGAATAATATACACTCACCCCTCGATGATCAACTCTGTAAGCCTGTAGATACGATTCAGTGAATAATATACACTCACCCCTCGATGATCAACTCTGTAAGCCTGTAGATACGATTCACTTTATAATGTACACTCACCCCTCGATAATCAACTCTGTAAGCCTGTAGATACGATTCACTGTATAATATACACTCACCCCTCGATGATCAACTCTGTAAGCCTGTAGATACGATTCACTTTATAATGTACACTCACCCCTCGATGATCAACTCTGTAAGCCTGTAGATACGATTCAGTGAATAATATACACTCACCCCTCGATGATCAACTCTGTAAGCCTGTAGATACGATTCACTGTATAATGTACACTCACCCCTCGATGATCAACTCTGTAAGCCTGTAGATACGATTCACTGTATAATGTACACTCACCCCTCGATGATCAACTCTGTAAGCCTGTAGATACGATTCAGTGAATAATATACACTCACCCCTCGATGATCAACTCTGTAAGCCTGTAGATACGATTCAGTGAATAATATACACTCACCCCTCGATGATCAACTCTGTAAGCCTTTAGATACGATTCAGTGAATAATATACACTCACCCCTCGATGATCAACTCTGTAAGCCTGTAGATACGATTCAGTGAATAATATACACTCACCCCTCGATGATCAACTCTGTAAGCCTGTAGATACGATTCAGTGAATAATATACACTCACCCCTCGATGATCAACTCTGTAAGCCTGTAGATACGATTCAGTGAATAATATACACTCAACGCACGATGATCAACTCTGTAAGCCTGTAGATACGATTCAGTGAATAATATACACTCACCCCTCGATGATCAACTCTGTAAGCCTTTAGATACGATTCAGTGAATAATATACACTCACCCCTCGATGATCAACTCTGTAAGCCTGTAGATACGATTCAGTGAATAATATACACTCACCCCTCGATGATCAACTCTGTAAGCCTTTAGATACGATTCAGTGAATAATATACACTCACCCCTCGATGATCAACTCTGTAAGCCTTTAGATACGATTCAGTGAATAATATACACTCACCCCTCGATGATCAACCCTGTAAGCCTGTAGATACGATTCAGTGAATAATATACACTCACCCCTCGATGATCAACTCTGTAAGCCTTTAGATACGATTCAGTGAATAATATACACTCACCCCTCGATGATCAACTCTGTAAGCCTGTAGATACGATTCACTGAATAATGTACACTCACCCCTCGATGATCAACCCTGTAAGCCTGTAGATACGATTCAGTGAATAATATACACTCACCCCTCGATGATCAACTCTGTAAGCCTGTGGATACGATTCACTGAATAATGTACACTCACCCCTCGATGATCAACCCTGTAAGCCTGTAGATACGATTCAGTGAATAATATACACTCACCCCTCGATGATCAACTCTGTAAGCCTTTAGATACGATTTACTTTATAATGTACACTCACCCCTCTATGATAAACTCTGTAAGCTTGTAGATACGATTCACTTTATAATGTACACTCACCCCTCAATGATCAACTCTGTAAGCCTGTAGATACGATTCACTGAATAATGTTCAATCACCCCTTGATGATCAACTCTGAGGCCTGTAGATACGATTCACTGAATAATGTACACTCACCCCTCGATGATCAACTCTGTAAGCCTGTAGATACGATTCACTGAATAATGTACACTCACCCCTCGATGATCAACTCTGAAGCCTGTAGATACGATTCAATTTATAATGTACACTCACCCCTCGATGATCAACTCTGTAAGCCTGTAAATACGATTCACTGAATAATGTACACTCACCCCTCGATGATCAACCCTGTAAGCCTGTAGATACAATTCACTGAATAATGTACACTCACCCCTCGATGATCAACTCTGTAAGCCTGTAGATATGATTCACTTTATAATGTACACTCACCCCTCGATGATCAACTCTGTAAGCCTGTAGATACGATTCACTGAATAATGTACACTCACCCCTCGATGATCAACTCTGTAAGCCTGTAGATATGATTTAGTGAATAATGTACACTCACCCCTCGATGATCAACTCTGTAAGCCTGTAGATAAGATTCACTGAATCATGTACACTCACCCCTCGATGATCAACTCTGTGAGCCTGTAGATACGATTCACTGTATAATGTACACTCACCCCTCGATGATCAACTCTGAAGCCTGTAGATACTATTCACTGAGTAATGTACACTCACCGCTCGATGATCAACTCTGAAGCCTGTAGATACGATTCACTGAATCATGTACACTCACCCCTCGATGATCAACTTTGTAAGCCTGTAGATACGATTCACTGTATATTGTACACTCACCCCTCGATGATCAACTCTGAAGCCTGTAGATACGATTCACTGAGTAATGTACACTCACCGCTCGATGATCAACTCTGAAGCCTGTAGATACGATTCACTGAGTAATGTACACTCACCCCTCGATGATCAACTCTGTAAGCCTGTAGATACGATTCACTGAATAATGTACACTCATCCCTTGATGATCAACTCTGAAGTCTGTAGATACGATTCACTGAATAATATACACTCATCTCTCTTTGATTAACTCTGAAGTCTGTAGATACGATTCACTGAATAATGTACACTCACCCCTCCATGATCACCTCTGAAGCCTGATAGCCAATGACACTTTTAACCAATATGACAGATCCACATTTACATTGGGGAAAATAATTTTAATAAAAATAGTTTACTATCAAAATAAATACAAGTAGTTGGAGGGGATAGGGCTTTAGTATACCTCATTGAATGAAATTATGCTCATAACTGGAATAAGGTAAAAAGATACTCCAGTTAGTTTGAACAATATATTTATTCAACAATTTTAAATAAAAAAAAAAAACACACGTACCCTAATTGTTATGAAACTATCCAAAGTACTAGTTCAAGATATATACAAAGACCAACAAAAGCATAAAACTTCTTCTTGCCTATTTTATCAAACATTTATATACGTATTGTTAGAATGTTTAAATCAGATTTATGGATATTTTTCTTCTGAAAACTTCACTCGCCCAGTTCACAAGGGTCTGCAAGGGGTGAACTTTATTCATCGAGTGAAGTATTGACTGTTAGCTCAGTTGGCGATTCGAGGCATTTTGTACAATGCCTCCACAGTCCGAAGCAATGTGGCTCGTTTAGAAATTTAAATTGGTGTTGAATGAGCTTGATAGATAAACTTGAGTTTAATATAATACAATTGTGTATTTAGTCTCAAATTCTGTAATTTCATGTACTGGAGGACTCACTTACAATAGCCTTATGAATGCAATTGTTATAGGGTGCTGTTTAATAAATTTTTAGTTTCCTTTCATTTCTTTAAAATACACTTTTCTGGTTACAATAGTAAAAACAATTTCTACAGGGATTTTGTTGCATGTTTGGCATAGGTTTATGAATAGGATATGTGTTCCCCACATTCATTATTATTCCTTATATTGATAATCATTAATTAAACTCCTGAAGGTTTTTAATGTATTATTCTAGAGAGTATTGAAGCCAGAGGTGTGTCTCCTGCAGTGACATTCCTGAGAGAGGCGGGAGGGTGGCCAGTCCTGGAGGAACACTGGTCTGAGGAGAACTGGAACCTCCTTGATACTGATATAGCTGTTGGTGGAGTGTTCTTCAGAATTGAAATCTATTTAGGTTCAGATGATACTTGGTCTCTCTATGTAAGTGTTACCAATTCACTACTAAATAATACTTCAATATACAGTGTAAAAGTCGTATTTGTTGTGTTTCGTAATAAATTGTTGTTGATTTAATATAGTTAAATGGGACTAGCACATGTGGATTGTTCAACGGTTAACTTTATTATTGTTGCATTTTAATTAGGAATATTGATTAATCATGGTAATTAATACATAAATGAACTCAAACATTATTGGACATTAATTTTCAATCGCATATTAAAAAAGTGGTTGGTTTATCAGAGAATGCACATCCCTTTATTTTTTACACGACCATTACTTAAATTGTTCAAAATTATGTTTTATCTTCACATTTTTGATAAATGCTATAATTTATTTATTTACTATAAACTTAACATTTGAATTAATACATCTTAATAAAATGTCCAACACATCATACTTCCTAGGCTTTAATTTTTCTAATAACTTTAATTCCTTAGCTACGTTATATATAAATGCCCGTTAAGGTTTGTATTCTTTTCAAAAATAAACAAACAACTATTTTCGTTTTCATGAAGTTAATTTATTTTCAATAATTATATATCAATTTTATTTCTATCGAGTTATAATATGGCCAATTAATAATTGAATAAATAATTATCTTCAAATCAAAGCCCAACTTTTTTGAGAAATTATGCTAATCTATAGAAGAGGGATATCGTAAATGAAGATTGCTGACTTCTTTTAACTGTCCTTCGTTATCATAACTAAACAATTCGCCCTGTAAATAAAAATAAAAAACATAGAATATTCTATTTATTTCCTTATGCTTAAATAGAAATAGAACATTGTCACAAGAATATAACCCTGAAATGAAAAATAGCAGGGATATTAGTTTAAAAAAGATTACTTTTGTTAAAGGAGCTAAATGATAATTATTTATTGGCTATTCTTATACAGGAATACAAAATACAAAAATTATCAAACATAGAAAAATAAGCGTTGAGATATCGTCTTTTATTAGAATCATAAAGGTAACATTAAGTTAGCTATCCTGTATACAATAGAAAAAACACAAAACAAACTTAAAGTGTGAAAAATGCAAAATGTAAACCTTAGTTAGTTTTATACTATACTAGAGGACACCCCTGCATGCTTCGCATGCCAAGCCCAACTCTCGCACGCGATTTTTAGCTTTTAGCCTCGGCATGTGATTTTTGACAACGAATAATAGTAGATTAACTATATAACATAAAATAACGATATTAAACTTATTTGCAGCATCTCACTGACACTAATTTCGTTGCTTTCTATTAATTAATATAAATACCCTCTGTTTTTGTTTAGCAGCGGAAGTTCAATCTCTTAATGCATCAATAGGGTAATGTCAAACATACAAAATAAACATGTTTATTATTTGCAAAACAGATAATAAACATGTTTATTATTTGCAAAACAGATGTTATTAATTGACTAAAATCAACCCAATGTTATTCTTATGGAAACAATGAACATTTTGTTTGTATATCTTAGGAATGGAATTTAAAATAGTATATTTCATAATAAAAGTGGAAAGTGGGGTTTTGCATGTTACAGACCATATGTTTGAAGTGCGAGACTTGTCGAGCACTTCAAATGGTCGAGAACATACAAAACACTTTCACTCGAGTTTTGAATGATACTTTTCACTACACTACGGAATAAAACTCATTTTTGGAATGTTAACTGTTTATTAAATTAGAAACTTGTTTTAAAAACAGATGTTGTTGACTGTGGAAAATTTTCGGTTGTAAACAATGTTACTTTCGGTAGTAAACAATAGACAGCTGTTGAAAATATGTTGTTTCGCAGGTTGTAAACACATAACGAAAACAGCTGAACTCATAGTAGTGTAGTGAAAAAATCCTTTCTTAGTGGGTACCTCCCATACTCAAGTTAACTTATATTAAAATGTCGTGTAAAAGCCGTTTGGTGGTTTTTGAGATTTCATAATGAGTGAGTGAGTCAGCCAGTGGTATTTGGCATATATATATATATATATATATATATATATATATATATATATATATATATATATATATATATATATATATATATATTAAAATCTTCAACATTAAAAACTGGTATATGTAAATTTTGCACTTATTAGAAAGTATTTTTACAGATCATTCCAAAATTTCTTTTTGAAGAATCATTAAGTAAATATTTTGATGGACCACAGAATGTTTTTGTTGAAAATGACTTCATCGAGAAGTGTGACTTGGCTGAGACATTTGGAGCGAACAGAAGTAAGGCAGAACTAGAAATGAGAGAAGCACTGGAGTTTGAAATAGCCACGTTTAAAGTACGTAGGCCTAGTTAATAAGGAGATGTAGTTAAATAAATAATGGGAACACTTGTTGTAACGGAAGTGGAATGAATAATGAGTAGGCCTAAATGATTATTTAAAGTGGATTTTATAAAATAATTTGGAATCATAAACCTGTTTATAATCATATAATATACAGTTTGAAAAACATATGGAAAGGCTTTTACGGCTATTCCATGATTTCACTGGTAAAAGAGAAATTTTTTACATCATCGAGCTTAGAAAGAACACACTTTTTGATGGTATTAGCGACATTCCATCTTTTCAAGGGGACGGCCCACGTGGAGTTGAACGAAAATTTTTTAAGTAAGCCTAGGTTTAGTTTGGTTTAAAATTAAAGGCATATTCAATAGAAATGACGGCCTTTCCTGAGTAGCCATCATTTGAATTTAAAAGTTACTAATTTGTACAATATTATTTTTCCACTATTTTACAATTTTATGTAAATTATTCTGATTAAAAATTATACTTTACGGAACACAATAACCCAAAAAAATTAATTATCTATGGAAAAAATAAAGTGTTCGTCAAAGCGTAGAAAACATAAATAATATAGAAGTTGCTCTTATTCCAATATTAGTTAATACTAACTAGAAGTAAAATAACTGTTGAAAAATTAAATGCTTTTAAAGAAGTCTTTTAAAATATTTCAGATTATATATAGTATGAATAATACAGAAGATTTTCAAGTAGTGTACAATATGTCCCAACTCCAGAGCGACATTCCCTGGATAAACTGGACTCGCCTATTAACTCCATTGTTGCCAGAAGACGTGAATTTAGCTCCAAATGAAACTGTAATGGTTGTATTTCCAAGTTTAGTGAAGAAACTTGGAACAGTTATAGATAAATACCCAAAGAGGTGAGAAGTTTGACTTATATCTACCATTTGATTGTTATTATGTATATATGTAATTAAAATTAAATAAAAGAATCCAAGAAAATTATGGGTTCTCGTTAAATTTATTAAGAAATATTTTTTTTTTTAAGGAGGGTAAATAAAGTTAAGATTTTTTATTTTCAAAATAACTAAGGTAAACCAGTTTTAAAACAGGATTACTTATTGTTAAGTGCATATACACTATTGGTTAATTTATGCAACAGGTAAAAGAAACCCTTTACTAATAAACTTATAATGTGCTCTTTACCTAATTAATATTTTTTACATTTCGATAATTTTAAATATTGATTAGTTACAAAACTGTCGTTAAATTGCCAGACAATTATGATATTTTATAGTGAGTTTTATTATAATGGTTTTTAACATTTGCTTTTATCATAAGTGTAAAAAACGCTATAAAATACTTTAAAAAATAAATAAATAAATAAACATTGTACTATTAACCTATAAAGTTATTTGTTGTGTCCTCTCTTTACAGGACTGTTGCCAATTTCATGATGTATAAGGCAGCCTCGTCACTAAAAGATTACCTACCCAATAAACTGTTCAACATTACAAGTGAATCACCCGACCAGAGATTTAAGACTTGTGTTAAAACACTGATGAAGAGCAGGTTTCTCATTTATAACTTAAATTTTTTCAATGAATTTATTTTAAATTATATTTCTTTACTAATATAAAGTTATATCTGTGAAATTTTCAAAGAATTTATACTATAAATATTCATGTTCAATGAGCTTAATTTATGCAAAATTACATTGTTAGAATACTAATACACAATTTAATCTATTTCAATATTATTTATACCCTAAACAAAATTATGCTTGAAGTATTACATATAAAGCCTCTTGAATCGTACTATCCAATTTTCTGTTATGTTAAAAAAAATAATTAACGGTATTTTTTTAAATTTTAACTTCCAATTTTGCTTATTAAGAATTGTCTTTGATTAAAGTGACAGTATTCTATTTCATGTTTTTCTTTAATTGCTTATCAAATTACTATTTTTAATTATTAGTTTTTTTGAAATATTAAAACACTAACGTTATATTCAGTTTCTTATCAGTCGCTCGGAGTGGACACATGTCTGGCTAACCGGCTCTAGTGCTTCACTCGTGCCCGCTGTTTCTTGTCGTTGCGTGTTTCTTGTTATAATTAGAATAGCATTTCTTTTAATCTTTGATATTTACGAATTCTTATAATTACTAAATATAATTATTGAATATTATTACAATGGCGGATCAGCAGCAAGTGTGTGCTAAGTGTAACAAAGATGGCAAGCGTGATCAGTTGATTAAATGTGCGGAATGTGATTCGTGCTTTCATGCTGAATGTTGCAGTGTCGGTTCGGATGAAACGCTTAAGAAACTAACAGCTCGACAAAGAGGCGCGTTTAAGTGTGAGAGTTGTAAAGCTGATACGGCGTCTGGAAAAAGTGCACGTTCAGATACGTCCGAGATGTCAGAACAGGCGACGGTTGTCGGGATGATCCATGCCCTGAGTAAGGAGGTGAAGGACGGGAGAAGGGAAACCCGCACAAGATTCGATGGATTGGAGAAGTCAATGGAAGCAGTCTCGTCTTCAATTGTTGAATTCCAGAATCGCATTAGTAATCTTGAAGATGAGAACCAACAAGTGAAGGATCGATGTGCGACCCTGGAGGGCAACATGGGACTCGTAAAACGTCAAGTCTCCGTTCTGCAGCGTGAACTCCAAGATACACATCAGTACATGAGGCGGGAAAATATTGAGGTAAAGGGAATACCTGTTACACAGAATGAAGATATATACAAGATACTCGAGAGTATTGCGGGAGTCCTCCAGATACATTTTGATAAGGAAGACTTTTCTGTGGCACATCGGGTCCCGGGCAAGGACGGCCCACCCATCATCGTTAAGTTTATCTCCCGGCAAACGAGGAGCTTGTGGTTAGCTGCAGCTAAAGGGAAGAGGCTGGTGGCGTCACAGATAAGTCAGCGTTTTGGGAACAACCCAGTTTTCATCAATTGTCACCTTACCGGTCACCACAAACATTTGCTTGGAGTTGCAAAACAGCTGGTTAAGGATAGGAAGCTGGTGGCTGCCTGGTGTGTGGAAGACGGAAGGATCATCGTCAGGAAGACGGATGGAGGCAGGGCAACCAGGATATGGGGTGAGGATGACTTGGATCATCTCTTGCAACCAGCTAAACAGTAAACAACAGATAAGTGAAAACTATTGTTATTTTGCCATGGGTTACCAGAACTTTTTTTTGTATAAGGTAGGACAGATTTTGCATAAGTTTACATCATATGTTATAAACTATAATGATTTGTTTAGAGTTCAGAAAGTCTATTTTGTTTTTATTTAAAATAAATTTTGTACATTAGTTTATTAACAATTAATTTGTCTTTGTCCAGATGTATTGAGTTTATTTCCAATATTTTATTCGAGTAAAAATTTGCCACTGTAGGCTATATGGTCCGTAGTTAAACATAAAGCTATTTCAAACACACTTGTAATGTATTAGGCTATAACCGTATACTGTATCTCATTAGCTACTAGCTAATATGTACAGTTTTAAATTTAGTGGTTAATAATTGGTTATTTTAGGTTGATTTTATATTTCGTTTGTTTAGTATGTAGATTAGTGAGAACCTCCTATTAGTTTTATTAACTGTTCTTTTAATAAGGTTTAATTTCATGTGCAATTTCAAATATGATAACTATGGTCAATTTTTATTTTATTAGTTAGAAGTTCTATAATTATGTATCTGGGTAGATTTTTAGTTACCTTTTACAATTAAACATTTATGTTGGTTACAGTATCACACTTTTTTTTATCAATAAGTACGACTTTATTGAATCATTATATTAATATACTCTTACTAATAACTAATAGTTTTAATTCCATCAAGTATTATTTAGGCTTGTTTGAGATATTACCTGTATTTGTCAAGTCATATCGAGACATAACTTAATTTAAGTAGACTAATATGTTAATTTAAAAAAAAGTATCAACAAAGTGATGAGCTATTTTATTATTTTATAAATAGTTAAGAGGTTTAAATAAATTTTATTGTAATATGCAGCAGTGAAAATTTACGTAACGTTTAAATGATAGGAAGTTAAAATTTGTTCCCAAATTACACATGAATTGCCACTGTAAAGGGAGTCAAGGGTTATCTGTACGGTACTTTGAAAAAAAAAAAATTTCTTACAGATTGATAAATATGTTTAATTATTGCAATGTAAGTAATTATGTATGGTGCGTGTGTGCGAGAGATGAATGAATATTAACGATTTGTTTCTTGATGGGAGAGTTTATTTCTAGATTATGTCCTAATTGTTAGTGAGAATGTTTCATATAAATTTGTTGAAGTAATTGTTTAACTAATACCACGTCAAAATATTACTATTCATAAATTTTAAATGTTTATTTAAAGATATAGATTTGGTGTTAAATACAAGAAAATGTTATGGGAAGCATAAAATAATATAAATAATTTTGTTTTACAGTAATTTCAATTGAAAATTTAGCATATGTTTATTTAATTAAGTAACTAGGTTATAATATTAGTAATTTATATCTGTAATGAGTTTAAGGTGGTTGAAGGTTAGTTGGTGAGTCCGTGGTGCACAGCTGTGTAGTGTATGTGTGGTATGAGTGCAGTGGTGTTTGATGTAACGAGTGCGAAGTCATGTATGTGAGGTATGAATGTGGTGGTGTTTGTATGAATGGAGTGTGTATCTAGTGTATGTGAGGTATGAGGGCGGTGGTGATTGTATGTATGTAGTGTGTATGTCATTTATGTAAGGTATGAGTGCGGTGGTTTCGTATGTATGCAGTTGCATATATCGTGTATGTGAGGTATGAGTGAAGTGGGATTTGTATGTAAGGAGAGTGTATGTCGGGTATGTGAGGTATGAGTGCAGTGAGTTTTTTATGTAAGGAGTGTGTATGTGAGGTATGAGTGCAGTGGGTTTTTATGTAAGGAGTGTGTATGTCGTGTATGTTAGGTATTGAGGCAGTGGGTTTTTGTATGTAGGAGTGTGTATGTCGTGTATGTGAGGTATGAGTGCAGTGGGCGTTATATGTAGGGGTGTGTATGTCGTGTATGTATGTATGAGTGTAGCGGGCTTTGTATTGTAAGGAGTGTGTATGTCGTGTATGTGAGTTATGAGTGCAGCGGGCTTTGTATGTAAGGAGTGTGTATGTCGTGTATGTAAGGTATGAGTGCAGTGGGTTTTGTATGTAAGGAGAGTGTACGTCGTGTATGTGAGGTATGAGTGCAGTGGTGTTTGTGCAAATATAGATAATATAGATATAAAAATAGAGTGTGTATAGAGGTATAAAGGTATGAGTGTGGTGGTGTTTGTATGTTATAGAGTGTGTATAGATTGTATAAAGTTATGAGTGTGTTGGTGTATGTATGTAAGAGTATGTATGATGGGCGGAGTGAGGTAGAGCTGATAGTTTGGGATGGACATTGTTGCCGAGTGTTTAAATGATTTCAGGAATGTAGCTTGTATGGAATGTGAGGACATGGATGGATGTGTTAGAGATTATAAGTTGCTTATTTCGAACAATATTAGTATATTACATCTGAATATTCGAAGTTATAATAAGAATTTTGATGGTTTAGTAGCAATATTAAGTGAAACACAATTTAGGCCAGATGTTCTTGTTTTAACTGAAACTTGGATAGAAAGTGGTGATCAATATCTGGAAGAGTTGGAGGGGTACAACTATTACTGCAGTAGTAAGAGAAGGAACCAGAATGATGGAGTTCTCTGTTATGTTAGTAATAAGTTTAATGTTTCTTGTATGGATGTAATTATGCATGGTGCAACATGTCTGAAATTAGACTTGACCGGTGGCAGTGAGCGACACACAGTGTTGGCGGTGTATCGCAGTCCGTCGGGGGAGGGTGACCTTGGGCTTTTTGTGACGGACCTTGAGCAGTATTGTGATAACAGGTCTCGGAATCGGACCCACTGGCTGGTCGGCGATATTAATTGTTGCATTTTGGAGAGGACTCCGGCGGCAGATCACTATCTGGACGTATTGTACGGGGCAGGTTTTGTATCTTGTGTTGATAAGCCGACGAGGGTCACGGGGTACTCCAGACACCTCATTGACCACATATTTGTTGATTGTAAAAACACTGATCGGATTGAGACTTTTGTCATCAAATCCAGTTTAACGGATCATTATATTATTCTCGCAAATCAGAGAAGCACTGCTATAAAGGAAAGTAGCAATAACTTTAACGTCCCATTTAAAAAAATTGATTACAACAAATTAAATAATATATTAATGGTTGAGAATTGGGATTCTGTCGAAAACTGTAATGATGCCTCAATATGTGCAAAACAATTTGTAACCAAACTGTCCAATACAATTCAAGAGTCAAGTACTCAAACCTATATCTCAAAAAATAAAGTCAGGTTAAAACCTTGGATTACCTCTGGAATCCTACGGTCTATAAGGCGGCGTGACAAATTGAGTAGAAGAGTTGTAAAAGAACCATTTAATTTTGAATTATTACACCGTTTTAGAGCTTATAGGAATTGTTTGAGTAATATAATTAAAAGATCGAAGGAATTGTATTTTAAAAATAAAATAAACGAAAGTATAGGCAATCCTAAAAGGTTATGGAGCCACATTGGTGAAATAACAGGTAAACAAAGTAAAAAAGAAAATATCTCGACCGAACATTTCGCATTACCAGATAATTGTAATAACAAAGATGTTGAAGTGGCAAATATTCTAAATGACTATTTTGTACGTGTAGGAGAGGAGTTGGCGAGTACGGTGCCGGTAGGGCCTTGTGTGGTTGATGATGCTGCTCATGCTGTATCCTGTGAGTTTAGATTGGTCCCAGTGACGGAGTGTGAGCTGAAGGCTTGTGTCAATGAGTTGCGTGGTGGTTCAGCACCGGGGGTCGATAATATACACGCTAATGTTTTAAAATTAAATTTTAACCAATTAAAAGTGGCTCTTTTAAAAGTGGTGAATAACAGTATTGAAAATGGCGTGTTTCCGGATTCTTTTAAAGTAGCAAGAGTCATTCCATTATATAAAGGGGGGGATAAAGGACAATGTTCCAATTATCGACCTATATCATTGTTGAGCGTCGTGGGCAAGGTACTAGAAAAATGTGTAAAAAAACAATTAGTTAAATATTTATTTGACAATAAAATTATCAGTAACAATCAATTCGGGTTTAGAAGTGACTTAAATTATGATGACGCAATTTTTAATTTAGTAAATCAAATGCACACCAATTTAGCAAACAATTCAAGAAGTTTATTAGTCTTTATTGACTTGGCAAAGGCCTTTGATTCCTTAGATAGAGATATATTGATTGGTAAATTACATTATCTTGGATTCAGAGGGAATGCAATAAATTGGTTCAAAAGCTATTTGAAAGATAGGGAACAGTTAGTATATGTAAATAGTTCCAGGAGTGAGACTAAATCCTTGCGATATGGGGTTATACAGGGTAGTACTCTTGGGCCTCTATTATTCTCGATATATATAAATAATATATGTAAAATAAACTTAAACAAAGGTAAAATGTATTTATATGCAGACGATACGGCACTGTTGTTTGAGGGTAACAGCTGGGATGAGGCCTTCCAGCATGCTGCATGTGGGTTGCTCACTGTCAAGCGGTGGTTTGACCAGAACCGGCTGACCGTGAATGTGGGTAAGACTAAGTACATGGCAGTGTCCCTGCGAGCTGCTGGTGATCCTAGGGATTTCGAGCTTCGTCTTCACACATGTGGAGCCGGACGTCTTGTGGCATGTGCTTGTGGGGCTCTTGAGAGGGTGGAGTGCTATAAGTACTTAGGTGTAATATTTGATAATAGACTCAGTTGGTCAGCGCATATACAGTTTTTGAATTCTAAACTACGTCGGTGTGTGTATATGTTTAAAGTTTTGTCTAGAATACTAAATTTGAAGTTATTAAGAACAGTCTACTTTGCTTATATACAGTCAGTGTTACAATATGGAATAATTGCGTGGGGAGGAGCATATTCTTCTTATGTTCAACCTTTAGTTATAACACAGAAGGCAATTTTAAAAGCAGCTTTGAAAAAACCAAATACATTTCCGTCAGATGAAATCTTTGAAACATTTAATGTTTTAGATGTTAAACAATTGTTCATTAAAGTTTTGCTTTTGTATAGTTTTAAACATGGCCACAGTTTTTATGAAACCGTTCATCACCCCTACGCCACCAGGCACCATGTAAATATAGGTATAAATACACCTCGTGTAACGAAATCAATTAATAGGACAAATGGAATGTACTTGGCTCATATTCTGTTTTATAATCTTCCACAGGAGATGAAAGCCATAGATTTTGATCGTAAAACATATTTTAAGAACAAAATTACAGTATGGTTACTGGGGCTGGGCAGGGATACTTCCAATGACTTGCTACGGTCAGGGTACCTCACATGACGGTCGGCCGGTGAGCGTAACTGGGTTTGGTGATGTTAGGAGCAATCGAAATGATTGAGAGAGACATTGATTGACTAAGTAAGGTAAGCAAGTGTGTAGGATATGTGTAGAATGTTTATTGGTGAATAAGCGTGAGTGTGAGTGAGTAAGTATTTGGTGAGGTTGAACGTGAGTATGAGGGTGCAATGTAGTGTCATCTTTTGAGTGGTTTGAATGTGAGTGTGAATGTTGCAATGTAAGTGTCATTCGTTTGAGTGGTTTGAACGTGAGTGTGCAATGTAAGTTCATCTTTAGTGTTTGAACGTGAGTGTGTAATGTTAGTGTTTTCTTCTGATGTGATTGAATGTGAGCGTGCATTGTTTTGAGGGTCTGAGTGGTTTAAACGTGAGTGTGAATGGCAATAAGTGTTATCTTTCGAGTGTTGAACATGAGTGTAGTATGCAGTGATAGTGACATTTCTTCAACTCCTTAACTCTATTTTACTATTAGTTTATGTTAGTTTCCATTATTATACGTAATTTTACATATTTTCACAATGTATGTTAGTTTCATAATGTTTTTAGTTCACATTATAATTTGTTTTAGAATTAAGTATTTAGTATTATCAACAATTCATAAACTGATTGAACTCAGCCATCACCCACAGGCAGTAGCCCATGTGGTGGCTTTTCTCATATTGTTTGTAAATGTTATGTGTATTATGTTCTGAGATCAATAAAGATTATTATTATTATTATTATTATTATTATTATTCACAGTCATGAACTTTTTAAAATTATATATATTTATTAGTAATTTTATTGTAAACTTACTGTAAACTTTATTGTAAATATTATTCTTTCATATGTAAGTTAGTAAAGAACTTTATTTTTAAGATTGTTATTATGAACTAATAGTTCAGACACGATTTTATAAATAAGTATTTTTCCATCAATAAATTAGCTATTTGCAGTGGTTAGTCCAATAGTAAAATTATCAAGTTTATATTTTAAATCATGCCAAAATACTATACACAAAGATAGTCTATATTAATATTCAAGGTAATATAAATACTTTAATTGAGTGTTATAGCTGGCATACATATTAATGCATTTATGTAATGCCAACATAATGATATTTTTTCACTGTACGTGTAGGAGTGGGCGGGTGGGTCACTACCTCTGTATGTGTATGGGTAGGCGGGTGATCAATACCTCTGTACATGTAGGGGTGGGTGGGTGGGTCATACCACTGAACGTATAGGGGTGGGCGGGTGGTCACTACCTCTGTACGTGTAGGAGTGGGTAGGTGGGTCGTCCCACTGTACGTGTAGGAGTGGGCCGGTGGGTCACTACCTCTGTATGTGTATGGGTGGGTGGGTGATCACTACCTCAGTACGTGTAGGAGTGGGTGGGTGGGTCGTACCACTGTACGTGTAGGAGTGGGTGGGTCACTACCTCTGTACGTGTAGGAGTGGGCGGGTGTGTCGTACCACTGTACTTGTAGAATAATTACTATAATCATATGATTTTTCTGAACTAATATACAGCTTTATGGGAGTCCTGGCGTCGTACATAGCAAGGCAGACTGTTGAGGAGACGAGAGTAGCAAAAGAAATGACTCAGCACATTCTGGACGAGCTGTTGATAGACTTAAAACAGCTTGAATGGCTTGATGATGAAACCAGGTAGGTTTAATGGCACTTAACAACCTACTTCATTACTTTATTTACCTAATTTTTACTATATTTTTTTCATGTAAGTAATAGTTTTTTGTTTTACTCTTTGTTTTATGTTCTTTCACACTTGATGCTTAATTTGTTTAGTTTTAATTACCTTAAAACTCTAATTTTGTATTGTTGTATAGCTTGTAAATAATGTGCTCAGCAGCAGTGAACACGTATGAACTCTTTAGATATACTCATTGTAGTTATGTATTAATTTTTCTTTATGAGGTTAAGTGTAAGAGATGACCTAAAGGTCCTAACTTTGCCTCACTAAATTAAACCTTTTTTCATTTGATTTTCATTTCATTTCCGTATGAACTAGCTGTAACTAGTACCTCTCAATATGTAGCTACATTAAGTAACGATATGAAGTGACATCGTCAGATATAGGGGCTGTGAAATCATTGGGCGTGTAACGTAGCTTATAATTCCTTTAAAATATAGGCCTACATATATATTTTATATATTTTGACTCCCCAATATTAATTAAAAACGTTTATCAGATATATTATTCAGATTCAAAAAATTTATCAAATATGTATATAGAGTGCTTTAAACAATTTACAATTAACCCCATTCATGGATTACAGTATGTGCTGTAGTGAGTTCCACTACATATAAATAATTCTGATCCAAGAAATATTTCGTATACAATCGAAAGAAATAAAATACTAAATCAACAATAAAAAATGTTGTTTGAACATCAATAAGTGAGAGTTAATATAAAAACGATTAGCTTCTCCAAAACTAACATATTAGTAAAAATCCGAGGATATATAAAAATACAATAAAAAATAATTTTTGATGCAATAAAAAAAAAAAAAAAAACACGAGATTTTTTAAATGACCATACAATCTGTACATTCACTGAATAATTTAATCGCTTACTACCTTATTCAGACACACGTTAACTCTTAATTATTACAATTTAGTTGGGGAGATGTTTTGCCCTGAGATGTTTATGTATAGTCCCTCCCTCACAATTAAACTAATGAAACTGTTGAAAATATCACTAAATTTTTAAGAAGCCAAACTTAAGTGATACTATTGTGATAAACAGCTGATAGAACTGTAATAATGGTTTCTGGCGTAGTGTGCCTAATTCGTAAATATCTGTTTTATGCTCTTACAGCTGTTAATTGTATTCTACATTCGTCTCTGTCCGTCGTTTTTTGCTAAAGCCTACTACTTGTTATCCTACCCTGTATTATATTAAGTATCTGACTTATTCGTCTACATATTCCCTCTTTCCTTTCACAAATCCTTCCAGAGTCAACATAGGTATTCCCTTCTTTCCTCAAAGTATCTTATCCTGTGTTAATTGTTTTTATATTTACGATCTCTACAATTTGACTTTCCTAACTAACTCCTCTCGATAATCATTTCTGAACTTGTACGTCTATTTAATGGCTTCCATTCCTTAACGATTTACATCTATTATTAAAAAAATGGACTGTCATGTAAAGCTTCTTTAAAATTAGGTCAACAGTGTTAATCAATTTTTAATTATTCATAGGTCAGTTGCAATCAAAAAGTTGCAGGAGACGAATATTCAAATCTCATATCCAGATGAGTTGTTAAACTTGGACACAGTAGAAGAGATTTATAAAGAGGTATGCGTAGAGCTAGAGTGTTTTAGAGACATAAAATTTAGGATTTTTATCTCTTTATATTTGTAATATAACGACAGTTATAAATGTACATTTTTGTAAAACTGCCCTTTTTAAGATATTGTAAGATATTACTCGGGCACAGATTATATTATACATAAATTATTTTTATTTGTTAGTATATTAATTGTTTTCTAGTTTGAAAATGACTATTTACTTTAATATGTAATATGGAGAATTTCAATTCCCAAAAAGGGTCAAGTTTTTCTTTACATAAGGGTTGTAAATTTTTACAATATTCATCTTACTGGAAGCAAAGTTCCTTAAGCCTTAAAACATTTATTTGCCAAATAAAAAAGTATAATTAACTGGGTTTAAATAGATAAAAATAGAGGAGGGTCAGAAATGGATGAATTCATATTACTAAATCAAACTAGTTTTTGTGCTGAGGACACAGGAACAACATGACTACATAGACGTATAAGGAAGAAAATTTGAAAACATCATTTTGATGTAGCCACGAAAGGTGACAGCAGTGGAGTGTGGATCCTCTTGTTTGAGAATATAAACTCTGTTCAACTATTGCATTACTTTCTTTGAAATATTTCCTTCATAGGCCTATAAATTGTATGGCCATACACGAGAATACGTATATTAAAAAATAAACAAAATGTGTTATTTAGGTAAAAATTAACACCTCCTACTTCTTTGAAGCTGCGATGGACATTGAACACTTGAAGAGACAGGAAATGTTCCGGAAGTTGGGAAAAAATTCAAGTGACATGAGCTTACGAGAACAGATAGCTGTTGAAATATCCAGAGGCGCATATTTTAGGTTCAGTGAAAACAAAATTGGTAAGTTATTTTGATTTAAAATAAATATTTTATATTCTTTTGTCTTCTAGTTGTTTCTCTATAAGTCGGATAAGACAAAACTGTACACATATCAACCAACAAATATGTACACATATAACACTAAACATTAAAATTAATACACATATTTTTTTAGATATTTAAGTAGTATGAATGTCATAAGGAGCTATTTTACATCAAGTATAAGTTAAGAACTAACTTTACAATTAGAAGAGAAAAGAAAGACATTTTAATATTGAAGAAAAACTAAAAATGAGAGTAGAAGAAAGTTCCGTGGAAGTGTACGTTGATTGTTAAAATAAATGTTGTAATAGATAGGATAGCGCTTTAGGAACAATGAAATATATTTAGCTGACTTGAAAATACATTAACGTTACTGGGAAGGATGTACAAAAGACAACATCGTGTTGATTTGTTCTAAGTCGAGAAACAACAAATAAAACAGCTTTGCCTGAATTTGATTCAGGTACGAAAACATTTACTTGTCCCAAAATTATGTGTTATCAATAAAGCCATTAACCATGCAAGTAAGATAATTATAATAGCGTTTTACGTCTTTCTAAAGTACATAGTTGAAAATCAGACAATATTTCTTCGTATGACAGATAAAGCCTATTTAGTTTCCAATACACCAACATTGAAAAGGAGGTCCTTTTCCTGAGCCCTCTAAAGGACTGACCTGGAGACCATTAAAAAACTATACAATAATACTCAAGAATCGATCTGACTAGAGAGTATTTCTTTATTGTCTTACTATCAACAAGGCTATAATAAGAGAACTTAAGGAAAGGTCCTCAGATAAGAATACTCTTAAATGCCAAAACATGTAAACTATTTTTAGACTCACCCACTATAACCGAGAATAAAAAAAAACCACAGATTCCTGTTTAGTAAATGCTAAGCACGTAAATTTTTTATAATAAATTACATATTATTTGGAAGTGACCTGCTATACAGCATGTTTAGATCGTCTTGTAGTTGCTCGGCATCACTTAAAGTTTTAACTGACAGGTATATTTTTAAGTCATCAGCAAATGATAAAACAATTTGATGTTTTCACAATAGTTGAGGTGTTTTTTATGAAAATAAAAAAAGTAACGGACCAAGATTAGAACCTTGAGGTTTCCATAGAAAACTTTAAAATTGCATGGCTATGTTTTTAAACAATACGAACTGACTTCCACCCTACAGATATGTCTTTAATAAGTTGATTCGGCTTGGGCGAAGGTCAAATTTAGAAAATTTAGATAAAAGTATGTCGTAATTAATCTTATAAATAGCTTTGGAAACATTTGCGTATATGCCATTGAATTGTCCTCCTTTATCAAGAATTTCGGAAGTAAAATGAGTAAAATTAATTATATTAGAGCGTCACATCCGTTTGGGCATAAAACCACGTTACTTATCAACAGTTGTACTAGATATTTTATAAAAAATTCTGCTCTATGAAATTTTTGAAAATACTTTTCATCGGGAGGACACAAACATAATCGGTCTGTGGCTTATGATGTTGCAATCCATAAGCGACTTTGATCGATTTCCAATATTGGGTAAACTATCCAAGTTTTTAAAGATACATTAAATATAATAGCTGAGTTTTAAGAACGTCAGCACAACATTTCATAACATACGGAAGAGTCACGTCCGTACTGTAAATCTTTAACTTTTCAACAGTTGAACATCATATTCTCCTTCCTATATTCTGCTTAGTTCTTTCAGAAAACCTCGTACCACCACCACCATTAGTGTTAGTATTTATTGCAATAATGATAAGTGAATAAATAGCTTTGTATTAGAATAAACACTAAAATCATCTGCACAACCATTTGAAATGTCTTTATTACAATAAAGAAATGTAACCACAAGATAAGAATTGCTAAATGAATTTTTTGTTTTATTTATAAGGACACAACTCTACGATTGTTACTTATATTATTTTGTATTTCGTTGATGTAATTTTTGCAAGCTTGCTGAATTTACACTTTTATATATTTTCTAAAATTTTCTACAGTAACTTGATCTTTATTTTATAATAAAATTCCTCGATAGTATATCTAATTATTTCTGAATTAAAACAAACAGGATATTTTCGCTTTCTAAACAGAACGATCGGAACACAATGATAAAACATCTGATAACACTTTCTATAATACCAATAGACTTCAAAGTCAACGTCCGAAAACAATTAAAATATATTCCAATTTATATGTTTTAGCAGGAAGTAAATTCATCAGCACTTTTAAAGTTACATTAAATAGTTGAGAATAATGTTCACACCCAACTATTATAGGTGATAGGAAATTGGCTGGAACAAAAACTAAGGCGCGATCGTTATGATTACATGTTACATCATTTTGGAGACCAAGTGATGTAACACCATATATACAGGGTGTTTTTGAACTCTCTAAAAAAAATTTCAGGTATTGTGCCTGGGTCATGGGAGACTACTAATATCATGGTTAAAGTGTCAAACACTCCTTGCTTATCATTGTAGCCGCCATTTTGTTTTTCTCACTATTACATTTATATCTAATGAACGGGATCTTGTACTGAGCTAAACGTTTGTATGGATCTTATAGTTGCTTACTTGTATAACAAATATTATTTTTCAACATTGTAAGTTTTCAAAATGGCGGCCGTTCAAAATGTTTTAATTCAAATGACTCAACAACCGGTAATTTTTTAAAAAAAACTTTAGAATAACGAAAACTGGAACATTTCATTACAAATTCAGAAGTAAAATATATAAGAATCAGATCAAATTTTGTTGTCGGGGAGAATTTCTGAAAATTTCTCCGGTAGTGACGGAAATGCGTTTCGGAGGGTTTTAAGCAAGTTACAACAAATATTTTTGGATAAAAATGTTTATATTTGGTGAACGAGCGATAAATACATATAGTTACCCAAGTGAGTGTAATTTTAATATGGGTCTGTAAGTAAATAGTCGTCAGTACTTTTAATACTTATTTATTCATAACTTTGTATTTACATTATCTTTTTCTTATAAAGTTCACTTATTAATCCCTTTAGCTTAATATTTAGGGAAAGTACTAACATACGGTAGTATCCTGACATATACGTCAACGTGTACAGTAGTGCTAGTAGGGGGGAGGGGGGAGTAAACACAAATTACACAAAATATAAATGATACTAAGGACACTTTGACAGACATTGATAATCGAGGTTAGTCCCGGGGTTAATAGTGGATACTCTCACACTATCTTTGCCACTCTTCAAGGTAACTAACGCACCTACAACTACCTTACTATCTCTATCACAGCAATATACTAAGGACACTTTGACAGACATTGATAATCGAGGTTAGTACCGGGGTTAATAGTGGATACACTCACACTATCTTTGCCACTCTTCAAGGTAACTAAAGCACCTACAACTACCTTACTATTTAGACATCGTTGTAAACTTAAATATCAAAAATATTTATACTTTCACTAGTTTTAGTTAAACAAATTAAATCAAAAGAACAATCAGCAACCACTAAATTAAACTAATGTAAATTCGAGCGCAAACCTCACACATTCTGATAATAGGCACACGGCGACGCTTATCAGAACTAGATGTGTTACTAACTATATTTGTAATATTTACTACTAAAAGTGTTGTTAGTAATGACATTTATTTGTTAGTTTTGATGTCTTCCATACTATTTAACCCAAGCGCATCACCACTGTCATCGTTCCATAGCTCTTCACGTTGAATGTCCACAGATATGTGTATCATGTGATCATCCTTACATCACTAGCACCCTTAGAAGCTCATGTCGGTTTGGATGTCTTAAATAAACATGAATGAGAGTTACTGGAAAACATATATTTTTGGCTGTCAATTTCTTCACTGAGACATTCTTCTTAACGAGTTCATCTTTGTAGAAGCAGCGAATATATTTGACAATAATTCCTCTGGGCCGAGGGTCTCTCTTGCTCTTGGGTAGGTGATAGCAGGGTCAATCTTCTCCGGGTAGAGCCGAGCGCATTCCCTGCGTCACCGCCTGCAGTACGTTCTTCCGCTCAACCTCCGGTAAGCCGAACACCTCCATGCAGTTGCGACGACTGTTCTGCTCGCACTACTCCACACGTTGCTCAGCCTTGGAGACTGCAGACTTCATGTTCACTGCAACGCTCCTCCATTTATTTGCTTTGCCTTTAGACAGTCTTCTTGGTATTCTTCACTTCTTCCATAATCTCATCAATTCTGACGAAACACTCGTTGAGTGAGAACTCAAAGGACTGCTCTACTCCCTTCTGCTCTCTCCGGATGTGACCAAGCATTCCAAGATGTCATCGAGTTGTCCACAGCCTGGCTGAAGTTCATGATTGCACAATACTCACGCTGACAAGGCTTGCATCTCCACATGTATTCAATTAAGTTAATGTAATCTATGCCTTCTATACTAATCCTTCACAGGAACCATGATCCCACTTTCACCGTTGAGGCTCTAGAGCCAACTGTTCATTTACACGATTTAAAGGGCTCAGATATTATAATACACTCAAAGGAAAATGTATACATTAAAAGTGTGAAAATAAAACACAAAAGAAAATGAAAATTTGAAAATATATAGATCTATTTATAAATTAACAAAGTAAACCAATACTCTGTAAGACACATTAACTACAAAACTTACACGGACTATACCAGGTTATACAGAGAATACAAATTCATGCCCATACTATTTTAATTCATTCATAGTTAACATATTAATAATATATTTAACAACATTTTGCATATTTTCAGCTATTACAGCAGGGTTTTTACATCGCCTTCCACTGTTCAGTTCAAAGGTACCGGCTTATGTCAGCTACGGACAATTAGGACATGTAGTCGCACACGAGCTGACTCACGCTTTGGACATACAGGCAAGGCTACCTTATATTCAGTGATTTCACATGGGAATATAACCCAGTAATCATTTTGTATTAATGAAAAATCAACATAGAAAATGTTTGGACCTTCTTATTATATCTAAAAGTAAATTTTATATACTACCTATTCTAATTTTTTCCATTGCTAAATAGCAACTATATTCTCATGTGATATGTAGAGCACTGTCATTTTATTCAAACTTAAAGCTAAGGTTGAAGCGAGACGAGACGAGACGAGACGAGACGAGACGAGACGAGACGAGACGAGACGAGGTGAGCCGAGGCGAGGCGAGGCGAGGCGAGGCGAGGCGAGGCGAGGCGAGGCGAGGCGAGGCGAGGCGAGGCGAGGCGAGGCGAGGCGAGGCGAAACGAAACGAAACGAAACGAAACGAAACGAAACGAAACGAAACGAAACGAAACGAAACGAAACGAAACGAAACGAAACGAAACGAAACGAAACGAAACGAAACGAAACGAAACGAAACGAAACGAAACGAAACGAAACGAAACGAAACGAAACGAAACGAAACGAAACGAAACGAAACGAAACGAAACGAAACGAAACGAAACGAAACGAAACGAAACGAAACGAAACGAAACGAAACGAAACGAAACGAAACGAAACGAAACGAAACGAAACGAAACGAAACGAAACGAAACGAAACGAAACGAAACGAAACGAAACGAAACGAAACGAAACGAAACGAAACGAAACGAAACGAAACGAAACGAAACGAAACGAAACGAAACGAAACGAAACGAAACGAAACGAAACGAAACGAAACGAAACGAAACGAAACGAAACGAAACGAAACGAAACGAAACGAAACGAAACGAAACGAAACGAAACGAAACGAAACGAAACGAAACGAAACGAAACGAAACGAAACGAAACGAAACGAAACGAAACGAAACGAAACGAAACGAAACGAAACGAAACGAAACGAAACGAAACGAAACGAAACGAAACGAAACGAAACGAAACGAAACGAAACGAAACGAAACGAAACGAAACGAAACGAAACGAAACGAAACGAAACGAAACGAAACGAAACGAAACGAAACGAAACGAAACGAAACGAAACGAAACGAAACGAAACGAAACGAAACGAAACGAAACGAAACGAAACGAAACGAAACGAAACGAAACGAAACGAAACGAAACGAAACGAAACGAAACGAAACGAAACGAAACGAAACGAAACGAAACGAAACGAAACGAAACGAAACGAAACGAAACGAAACGAAACGAAACGAAACGAAACGAAACGAAACGAAACGAAACGAAACGAAACGAAACGAAACGAAACGAAACGAAACGAAACGAAACGAAACGAAACGAAACGAAACGAAACGAAACGAAACGAAACGAAACGAAACGAAACGAAACGAAACGAAACGAAACGAAACGAAACGAAACGAAACGAAACGAAACGAAACGAAACGAAACGAAACGAAACGAAACGAAACGAAACGAAACGAAACGAAACGAAACGAAACGAAACGAAACGAAACGAAACGAAACGAAACGAAACGAAACGAAACGAAACGAAACGAAACGAAACGAAACGAAACGAAACGAAACGAAACGAAACGAAACGAAACGAAACGAAACGAAACGAAACGAAACGAAACGAAACGAAACGAAACGAAACGAAACGAAACGAAACGAAACGAAACGAAACGAAACGAAACGAAACGAAACGAAACGAAACGAAACGAAACGAAACGAAACGAAACGAAACGAAACGAAACGAAACGAAACGAAACGAAACGAAACGAAACGAAACGAAACGAAACGAAACGAAACGAAACGAAACGAAACGAAACGAAACGAAACGAAACGAAACGAAACGAAACGAAACGAAACGAAACGAAACGAAACGAAACGAAACGAAACGAAACGAAACGAAACGAAACGAAACGAAACGAAACGAAACGAAACGAAACGAAACGAAACGAAACGAAACGAAACGAAACGAAACGAAACGAAACGAAACGAAACGAAACGAAACGAAACGAAACGAAACGAAACGAAACGAAACGAAACGAAACGAAACGAAACGAAACGAAACGAAACGAAACGAAACGAAACGAAACGAAACGAAACGAAACGAAACGAAACGAAACGAAACGAAACGAAACGAAACGAAACGAAACGAAACGAAACGAAACGAAACGAAACGAAACGAAACGAAACGAAACGAAACGAAACGAAACGAAACGAAACGAAACGAAACGAAACGAAACGAAACGAAACGAAACGAAACGAAACGAAACGAAACGAAACGAAACGAAACGAAACGAAACGAAACGAAACGAAACGAAACGAAACGAAACGAAACGAAACGAAACGAAACGAAACGAAACGAAACGAAACGAAACGAAACGAAACGAAACGAAACGAAACGAAGCGAAGCGAATCGAAGTGAAGCGAAACGAAATGAAATGAAACGAAGTGAGACGAGACGTGACAAGACG
Source organism: Stictocephala bisonia (assembly GCA_035578905.1). Classification (NCBI taxonomy): domain Eukaryota; kingdom Metazoa; phylum Arthropoda; class Insecta; order Hemiptera; family Membracidae; genus Stictocephala; species Stictocephala bisonia. The sequence continues at coordinate 453,984 of JAQJVL010000605.1, read as the reverse complement.
AAACGAAACAAGACGAGACAAGACGAGATGACAATACAATCTATAGGCCTGTATAGATTGTGAAACATATCTTAACCAACATTCCATACAACAACTAATTAACAAGACCTAATTTAGTATTAAGTATTAATAAATAATTTAAATTATGTAGTCAATTTATGAACCACTACTTTAAAAGCCTGGGGTCCCTGTGTTGGATGGTGTATAGGGAAGAGAATACAATAAGTAATATAAACTGTATACCTATTATCATTATACAGATTTGAGACACCGACACAGCTTTTCCATATTTTAGGGTAATTATACATTTTTACATGAGTGTAGATGACATGTAGTCTAGTTAATAAATGAAATTTACTTCTGCTTAGAAGGGCATTTACTAGCAGTTGAATATCCAGGAAATCTAAGTTGCAGCTTATGGATTCCAAACCACGTAGTTTTTATTTATGTCTTTTTAGCTGAACCTAATACTTGGCTTGTTATATTCTCTTCCCTATACAAAATCCTAACTCATTGGCCACTGTACAACGCAGGAACCCAATGTGGACACCATTTTGGTACATGAGAACTAAGAACAGGACATGTCGCCTATGATCGCGAAACAATGTGTCCCCAACTAGCTAGGCTGCAGCATTACGATGCGATTTGCAACAATATTGTTTATGTTTGTATCTGTACACATTTTATTTACAATGAGAAACTATTTCCAAGTTATTAAAAACATTTAATCTATGATCGCATTCTATCTAAAGAATACACTTTTTACTGTACTAAATACATTTTTATTTTTATGTTACAGCAATAACAAATCAAACCGTAGTTAAAATTGTATTGCAAATAATATTAAAAGTTATTATGTGTTGTGCTTTATACTTACACGTATTTTATTGTTAGGTTATTGGTAATATTTGTATCAAATGCTTTAAATTAAATGTTACTATACATGTGCTCATTAACGTGGGCTTAAAACACTTAAAATTGTCATATTTCATCGGGACAACAACTAAAATAAATTTTAACAATTGCTACTTTTTGATCTGTCCAATTTATTTTTAAATGAAGTGTTCAATCAACAAATGTTTTAAATTTGAACTATGGTGTAAACCAGCCTTACATAATTAATTCATTTATGGCCAGAGGAAGTTGGACCTTCATGTGTGCTTCCAACACCCTATGCTTACTAGACGCTCTGACCATTGTGTGCAAGTAACACGGCACGCATAAGAGAACATTCTTAAATATTTTATTTCATAATTTTATCATATTTTTGCGTATAAAACACTATTGCTTTTTAAAGTTAAAGTCATTAGTTGCAAGACCACTCATCTAGTGTCATATTAATAATTTACTTATAATACGCTTTAACTAGTTTTCTTGTGAATATAATTTATTATATTTGGTTAAAATATATTTTTATACTACTAAAACATATTTTACAAATAAAAAAATGATGACACAGAGTTACTAAATATGTTGCAGACTAATGTTCCTGCAAGCAGGAAAGATGAGAGGCAACTACAGTACTTATTGAACAGATGGGAAAGTAACACGACTATGGAAATGTACAATGATAAGAAACAATGTATTATAGACCAATATTCATCTTTTAACGATTCTAAAAACACTGGGAAAATGGTGAGAAACATTACAATTTATGGTATTTTATGGTAAAAACACAGTAAAGGTATGAATGACATCTGAAAATAGAAAACTTTTGCATAAATCTCCAAATTACAACATATATTAACATCCAAACATTTTAAAAGGATTTAAAATAATTTAATTTCCAAAAACCACAGGTCTAATCTCAAGAGTCATTTAGATGAGTTAAGCGTATACAAATACACAATCTGACCAGACTGTTAATAGGTTACTCTTATTTAAGTTTATATTACAATTTCTTTATTTCATGATATTTTTACAATGTCATTTCTCTTCCTCATTCTCGTCTGTTCCTCAGACTGATTCCAACACTTTGTCCTAAAAACTAAACAAGTCTCTGAACCTGATTCTTTTGGACTATTGCTCTTTTATATTTATATATGCTTTTATGTTAGTTATTCCAAGATCACGACTCCCCGAACAATAATGGGGATAAACAGTATGCAGTTCTTCAATCAAGATTGTTTACGTATCTTTAAGTGGTGGTTGGTGGACTCTAAGGTGGCCCAAGCTGATGGATGTGATGGTTACCCCTAAAGACTAGCACTTCATCAGCATGATTGGTGTCTACTTATACCATTAGGTGTCTGAGCAAGAAGTCTGCACATCAAATTGTAGCAGAATCTAATTGAGACAACTGGCCTAAACTTGGAATATTACATATTCTTGGTCATAACAGTCACCTTACAATACAAGTATCAGATTATGTCTAAATCTTTCTGTGACTCTACATCACGTCTATTTGGTGACACAAACCCAGTTTGTTTGGAGTTTTAAACTGGGCAGGAAATAGATTTAAAAATACTGTAATCTCTTATGCTTTCTGTTTTAAGATTATAGGAGCATGATTCTGACCATAGTATTACCTGAACGTTTCATTTTTCCCTGTAGTGACAGGGGGCAACCAAACAGGGCCTTGCTGTGGAAAGTGAACATCTTTTCCGTAAGGCAGTTCATATGGAGCTTTTGGGTTGATCTGGTAAGGTTTAAAATTCCAACGAGGGGTATTAGTTCGGTGTGAGGTAGAAAGAACTAACAGGAGGAAACAAAATAAATGAATTAAAAATGCAAGAAACTTTGTGCATGCTGGCCCATACTAAAGTGATTTATCAGTAGGAGATTACTCAGATTCGTGAAGAGGGGAATCTAAGATCCCAGTGACTAGAGGAAGAAGATCATACATGTTATAATCCAACGAGTATTTAAAGAAATAAATGAAAAATAAGTTGAACTTTCACGCCGATATGGGAATAATATGAGACATTACATACGTAAGAGAGCCTTTTATTCCTTTGATATGGAAATTGAGATTTATATAAGTGCACAACAATGATCTACAGTACATATTATTAGATTTTTTGGAGAGCTATTTCCCTACCTAAAACACGTAAGTGAAATTTCGGGCTCGATAAAACACGAACTTCACTGTATATGTAATTGGGCCATATTGGAAGGTTTTTATTCAGTAATCATGTGGCACTAGGTTCAAATGCATCATGGATGATACATTGATAGAATATTCAGTTACCAAATATCATAACACAGTACGTGTATGGGTGGGTGGGAGGGTCATTACTACCTTACCTGTATGGCTGGATGGAATTGTCTAAACGCCTGCATGAAGAGGTCATCGGGCAAAGAAACAAAACCACCTCTGACAACCAATAGTCTTGCTCCTTAACTCCACAAAGTGATTTGCTATATTCGACGCCTTGCAGTACTCCATCAACGTATTGGCCTACCTTGATCCTTGGGGCTACCCTTTTATGAAGTATGTACGGTCCAGTTGGAGCCTACCTGTTGGAACTGCACCTACCAGAAAGAACACTACGTGGTGCATTGTTTCACCCACCAAAAACAAACCAAAAGACCGTTCACATCGTAAATACTTCACTATTAGAAGCAAGGAATATATTAAGAAGGCATCCACCACTTTGGACATAGCGGATACATTCCTACTATCCAGATGTATTAGCATCTTGCCATTCCATGACATCAAGCCAGTGGTCAAGTTTCCAGGTTAGATGATCAACTACCAGCCGAGTTCTTGGAACAGATTCAGTAATCAGTAGTGACGTCTGAACATGAGGCAAGTCTATTGCCAATACCCACCTTAAAGGGGTGTGATATTCTACACCACCGGGGTGGGTAAACGAAATCCATTCCTCGCGTATTAAAAGAAGAGTATTTAAGTATTTAATTAATTTTTAAGTAGACTGCCAACTTGTTCATCCTTGATGGTTATAACATTCAATTTAATTTAAAAGTAAATATTGTGTTGCAAAGAGCATATGTATATATATATATATATATATATATATATATATATATATATATATATATATATTTCTTAATGTTTGAATTTAAAAATTGTTGTCTTACATTCGTATATTCTTACATATGAGACGCCGACACAACGTTGTGCGTATTTTAAGGCGAATGTGAATAGTGATGTGAGTGCGGATGAATGTAGTATGGTTACTAACTGAGTTCTACTGTTCCCCAGAAAGGGAAATTTTATAATAGCCCAACAGCCAGGGCAACTATGGGACCTACGTATCCGTACAAAATCCGAACCACGTAGTATTGGTACGATTTTCAGCTAACTGACAAGTATGACACTTTTTCTTCACTAAACAGCATCCGAACCTTGACTACTATCCAACATGGACATTCCAGACGTCTATAGTAGTGTCCACGTCGATGGCAACCATTGAGCGGACGCCATGTCAGTAATAAGTGGACCGAGAATGGAACCTATAGCCCATAATCTCACAAACACTTTGTCCCTAAGTAGCTGGGTTACAGCACTGCGCCACCAGTGGTGACATATACTACCTTGTATATAATATATACATATCTTGTTTATACTACCTGCCTATCTTTTTTGTACCAATAATAACTTGTATTTATTTACAGCTCAATGGCAACCAGACTAAAAAGGAAGATATAGCCGATAATGGTGGCTTAAAACTGGCATTCCGTGCGTACAAGAGCATGGCTGCTCAGCTGACAATACCAGAGCCCAAATTGCCAGGTTTACAGCAGTACTCGCATGAACAGCTGTTTCTTATTAGTCTTGCCAACACGTTCTGTGAAATTCCAGTAAAGGAGAAGATACTATATAAGCTAAATTACGACTCACATTCTCCATTTGAGTTTAGAATAAAAGGAATGATGATGAATTTACCAGACTTCAGCAAGTTGTTTAGCTGTAAAGAGGACGATCCAATGAATCCTCAGAAAAAGTGTGAAGTTTGGTATTTAGTTTATAATTAAAATATTGTTAGCTCAAAGTTGTTTAAATTTTTGTGTAAATTTCAAAACATCTGGGTTAGTTTTAGTGGATCCGTTGTTTTTAAATATAAACTTGAATGTTCTCTTATGATATCCAACTGCGTTTACTTTATTGCTACTTCAATGTTAATTTTCATAAGACGACTTTAACAGTCCAAAAGAGCCAAATCAGGTAAGGTTATAATTCGTCTTTGCCATTGTAAAGACAACCTAACATAATTCTGCTGTACTTTGAAAGTTTTCAGTTGTAGTGTTCATGTGAATTATCTGTTTTTTTTAAAAGTAAGTTTATAATAGGTAGATTCATTTGAAGTTAATTTATTTAACATATCAGCACTAAGGGATTCTTGCCTTACCACAGCTCAAGATATTACAGCTGGTGCACGATGGAAGGCTATCCATGGTGCATTAACCCCATTCACTCAGCAAACTAACATAAGTTAGTTGTTACTTTAAACAACAGATTTTATTTTTAATTAACTTTAGCATAATATATAATGTAATTGTAAAATGTTTTTCTTAACAAGGTGTTCTCATAATATAGCACGAATTAAAGGCAAGGAAACAAAATAACGTGTATAATTCAATTATCCACTTATTTTTTTATTATTTCCAAAAGGTAAGGTATGGAAGTTTTGTTTTGTTAATAGTCCATATCAATGATTAAAATATAATTTGCAGTTCAAGACATGGTAATATAACGATTCCATAAATGCATAGACATGTCTAAAACTCCTTACAAATTAAATTATTTAATTTTTATTTTAATTGCTGGAACTTTTAAACAAGAGACTATGTATTTATTTGTGATGTGTCTGACGATGATAGCCTTGCTATCAAAAGGCCTCACTATTAAAGTTTTTATTGGTTTAAATTATGTTATTTTTAATAATTATATACAGAAAAACAATACAGCTCCGTCTTCAACATAGAAGAGACTATGTATTATTTTTAATTGTGTCCATATAAATATATAATGTAATTTAAAAAAAAACTTCAATATCAATATGAGTAGATAAAGACACTAACCTAAATGTGCGTGAGTGGTAGGATTCTGTGAATCCTGAAGGTGGAATGATATTGCACAGACTTCATATGAATAACATCGGAATTTTGAAATAAGTAGATTGGGAACAATGATGTTTACACTCGAATTAATGCAAGAAGCTCATTAACTGTAGAATGCACAAGCCAATATTTTTTAGCAGGTATGAGTACTGTAATTATGTCTTTAGGTAAATAATTCAGACTTATAAAATGTATGCTGATAGGTACCTACCAATTATATACCATTACACCTGCAATAATGTAGAGACGAACCAATTAAACGTCAAATTCATTATAATAAAAATACGACATGTACAAATATTATAGTAATTGATTTCGGTAAAATAATTCACCCTCAGACAAGAGTTGATCATAAAGGTATAACTCCTTCATCAATACCTCTGCTCTAAGTATGGTAAACTATGTTTACAATCACCACTATATTTTGTTTTTGAAATTTGTTATAATGGAGTATCAAATGAGGAAGACAAAGATTGTTGGACATTTGCCATCATTACGTGAACAATAGTAATCACGACGTTTCGATTTGGTAAAACCTAACCTTTTTCAAGTGCTAAAAACTAAATTACACCTACACAAACATGTTATAAAACTACGTTGTTAAACTAATATACTTATCTACATTAATATCTATCTACATTTTAACCTACATCCTAGAATGGGGTACAACAAAATGAACTTCTACTAAATATTAAAAAAATTTAACCGGGTGAAATTAATATAACCAATTAGGCGCTGGCCAGATCACAATATCAACTAAAAAATGTTAAAATGCAATTAAATTAATATTCCAATATACAACTAAAATGTGGATGGGTATTAATGTAGATACGTTTATTAGTTTAAGAACGTAGTTTTATAACATGATTTTTAGATGTAATTTAGTTTTTAGCACTAGAAAACGATTTGGTTTTACCAAATCGAAACGCCGTGATTGGTATTTTTCTCGTAATGATGGAAAATGTCCAACAACCTTTGTCTTCCCCACCACTATATTATTTTACAATAATTTAAATAATAAAGTAATAATTTAATAAATATTTGTTTGTCTCGTTTAGTTGTGCTTTTTTCATCGATGCGTAATTTGCTTGTTAGTAAACTATTTAGGAAATATATCACAAACAGATATGTTTATGTAAGTAAATAGCATTTTTCCTTTATTATTATTCTTTTACGGATATTTCATAAATTGGGTTTACATCTAACGATTCTTAAGTTTCATGATACTAATGGTTTGTTTATTCTGTGTGAAAGTAATATTTCTTTAGAAAGTTATGTAATATTTATTTATTTTTTAAAATATGATCACAAGATCCTAAAAATTACATACGCTTGAATGGACACTTAAAATTTGCCAGTTGTAGGAAAAAACAAATCTCGCTAGTATAAAAGGTATTCGTGAACAAAATATGCTTAAAATTCCAAAGTGTCTATGTAAGGTTGCTGGATGAAATAATTGTACCCTCTATGTACCTGTTACATAGGAATACAACCTACTAGGAAGGGGGTCGAAGCGTGACATCAAGAAGTGACAAAATCATAAACAAAGAACGATATATTCTTTAATAAAGTTATTATATGTGAAAAAGTGGGGTTTCAGTATGTTTCAAATATATCAATAAAACTATTTTACATACATATAAAATATTATTAAAGTACTAAAATGAGTATTATTTGTATTTGTAGTTTTATTTGATTTTTGTTTTGTTTTACCCTATTCAATAACTGAAAATTCCACACGAACATAAATGGAGAATCGCTTCGTGCTGATTTATAACAAGAATTAAGTTTGTACGGAACTTGTCATACTGAATATGTTTTATTCCTGGAGGTGGGTGTATTGTCCGTTGGAAAATCCAAAAGTCTCATTCATCCAGAACCTTACGGTTTAACCTGGATTTGCAGGATGTTTATTGCAGCTTGTCAAGGACAATCTCAAGCTTCTTCAAGGTCAGAGTTTGTCATTTATTAATTACTGTGTTGTTAAAATTGAAATTTATATTTGACTATTTCTAAAGTTTACTTAGAATATTTTATTTTCTTAAATTAACAGCCACGATAGTGGCGAACATAGTTTTATATGAGTTTTATGACGAGGACCAGTTAATGGGTTTATCTAATACGATCAAAACTTCCGTAAACATAAATTATCGTACTTATTTATTAATTATGTTAGTTACATTATCTCCATCTGAACATTTTTATGTTCGGGATTTTATTGTAATTATTTTTTTATAAACCAGATAAGTGTACTGCAGGACTGCAGGATAATAAACATAGTGATAGTAAAATTCTGATTTCTATGTTGTATTAAAATTGAAGGAAGAGTGAAGAAATATGTAACACTTCGCCTTTACTTTACACTTTGCAATTACGTTGTTTTTAAGTCATGATTGTAACACGAACTTGTTTGCACACAGTAGTATGACCAGGTCAAGGAGCTTCTTCACTAGATTAGTGATTTCCGACTGTCCCAGAGGTGAGCCTTCAAAAAGTACTCTTCTCCTGGCACCAAGAGCCTCACACTCCAGGACAATGTATTCTGCCGACGAGTCATCCTCCCCACAGAGGCGACATATGGGATCCTCCTTAAAGAGTCCCACTGTTCTTAGCTGCCTCCGGAATTTGCCGTGACCGGTGATGAGTCCCACCACCAGCTTGACGTGCAATTTACTCAACCCAAGAAGTGACTTTGTTAACTTCTGGGAAGGATTTCTGACAAGAACCTTGCCGAGTCTTTGCCCTGGGAACCGCCACCATCTTACAAGATGTCTGGCGCTGACCCAGTTTTTGATTGCTGTTTTGACAGCTGCAGCCGAAACGCCGCAGGCCGGCTCAGGACCAATGAAGGGCTTGGTAGCAACTTTCCTAGCCAAAGCATCGGCCTGCTCGTTGCCTTCTAATCCCCTATGTCCTGGGACCAATTCCAGCAAGACCTGATTTCGTGAGCCCAGGATGCTGAGGGACTCCACACATTCCCAGACTAGACCAGACGATACCTTCCAGGAGTCAAGAGCCCCTAAGGCCACCTGACTGTCTGAGAGGATGTGGATATGTTTCCCACAAACCCCTATCATTGTTTGCGCTGAACGTGTGGCGACTTCAGCTTGGAAAACGGTGCCATACGATCCCAGGCTCACGCTAGCGTTGGTCCTGGGGTCGCCAGTATAGACACCAAATCCAGCTCTGTTGCCCATTGACCCGTCTGTGAACCATACAATTCGGTCGTAAGAAGAAACCGGGCTACTAAAAGTGTCCCAGTACTCCCTCGACCTGAAATCCACAGTATAGGGTCTGGTGAAAAGATACTTAGTCCCAATGAAGTCAAACTTCATTGAGAATACCTCATCGTTTACTAGGCTGACCACTGAGGAGTGACCTGTACAGGACCCCCTCCAGTGGTCAGTCAGTTGAAGCCTGTGAGCCGCCGCCCGAGCCTCCAGTTTAAGAAGAACCTCCAGTGCAATTAAGGGGTCGCCCGAAGGCCCCTGTCATGCACATGCAGGCAAGTCTTTGTTGGCTTGAAAGCCTACCCCGGACACGGTACGGCACGGGAGAGTGGATGTTTGGTAGGATAAGGAATTGATGGGATAGGAGTGCTCTCAGTATCGGGATCACACTGAGAGCTGTGGGAAGGTACCCTCCTCCTTTCTCATCGGTTATGGGAAAGATGAGACCCCCGGCTTGGGAACGGTACAAGCGGAGTTATTGGCGATTATAGTTTTCAATTTAAATTCATTAAATGTAAACTGTAATGCTATAACGTGCATCTGCTAGCTTTCCCTCGACATAACTACTTCGAGGGACTGACACTAAACTATAAATAAATAACACATAAAATAATAATCTGACACTTTATTATCTATATGAGTTAAGAACGAATATTGAATCTAATTTACAAAAGTTAACAAAATAATTTCCATCTTATAGAAAATATCATCCATCATGCAGTAATTTTTCAACATAAATGTTTCAATATTCAACAAGTAACACATTATTTACGAGAAAAGTTGCCTTACACAAACCAAGAACCCTTTATACCTAAGATGAATTTTTGTGAAAGCTGTAGGAAAAGCATTTAGGATATTAAAATGGAATGTCCTAACGAACCAGCTTTTGTCAGAAACGTTTCACAGTGATTATACTTTCGTAGATTTTAATACATCTATTCGTACTAACTGAAGTCGACAATACACACTCTTTATTATTTATTTATTTTTTTTTTAATATATACAGTATTTATAAAAAATACTTCCGATTTTATAAAAGTGTAAACGTCTTATGAATAATTTTCAGACTTTTTATGATGTTTTATAGACGGAATTCCTTGGGTGCAATCAATACTATTGAATTGTGTTAAATGTTAAAAACTCAATTGATACATTTTTTGCACATACAAATACGAAACGTTTTGCTCTTATTTTTGAAAAGTTGTGTAGTGAAAATTAATTATTATATCACGGTAAAGTATTTTTAAATACTTAATTTCCCGTTATATAGACAAATATGTATTTATATTAAATGTATGTTGACATAACCTCATATCCTCCTTATTTTACACTTGTTACACCTTATCTTGATTATTTAAGTGGTTTGTCCCTGAGTAAGTGGAATACATTACGGATTATGGCTTTCTACTAATGAAAGGCGTTAACTGTCCCATCTGTGTCCACTTTACAAAATTATTATTGCCTTGCATCTTAGTTACGTACAAGTAGACAACATATATTAAACTGTTTATTGTATAACTTTTTATATAGGGGCTGAAAATTTTTAACAAATACTTTTTAATACATTTATGAACATTTACAACACAAAATTCAAATATATTTTACTCATATATAAAATGCATCTGCCTAAAAAATAGCTTATATTAAATCCATTTCAATTTCTGAAGAGTTATGTTTTCTATAATTTAATATTTAAAGAGAGTAGATTAATATCTAAACATTGACTTTGAAAAAATATTTTGCTAGTTACTACACTTAAGCTGCCTAGATCTATTGAGTAAAAGATTAACTGCTTCTTCTTTTGTAGTGATCAATCCAAATATTAGTTGGCAGCCCTAAAATTATCAGCAAACTCCACTCCTCATGTCTTCCCGTTTCTCTTCATTTCTCCATAGGTATCACAACCCAAATCTCTTATTCTTTGGTCTATGTATCTCAGTCGTGTTTTTCCTTTAGGTCTCGTTGCATTAATGTAACCCTGAAATTTACAAAGGGGTTGGTCCAACAAAACCAACTCTTCTTTCAACAACTGATTTCCACAAGCTTCTGTTCTCTTCTACTCTCCTGAGAACCTCGTCGTTTGTCATCTGTCACTCTGTCATTCCACTTTACTTTAAGCATTCGTCTGTAGCACCACATTTTAAAAGCCTGAACCTTTTATATTCCTCTGTCCGCAGGGTCCAGGTTTCATAACCATATCAAGCCACACTCCAAACATATGCCTTTATTTCGAGATCTTCTTATTAAAAGTAGTCTTAGCTTGAGCAATTCTGTTTCTTATTTCTATTTTGCTTCTACTGATCTTACTTCGTAAACAAGTAAACGAGTCAACTTGTTCTCATTGTCTAGGTGAATCCTAATTTCCAATTCCTCCTCTTTGTCACAAACCATTACTTTTGTTTTTGATTTATTTATCTTTATATTATATTCTCCTCCCACTATCGTATTAATTTTAATTAACATAGCCTCAACGTCTTCTTCACTCTCAGCTAGGACAGCTATATCATCAGCATATCTTAAAATATCTATTCTTTGTCGATATATTAGTAAACCTGTCTGAGAATTTTATCTTACTTTTTTGAGCGCCTCTTCTATGTTTAGATTAAAGATAATGGGCACAGTGCACATCCCTATCGAACCCTCTTCCGTATCTGTGTTTATTCCCGATTTGTTCTTCCATCAATTACAGCTGTCTAATTTTTGTAAAGGTTCCATATTATTCTTTGAACTTAAAGCTAGTATTGCCCCCCTGGTTCTTCTGTTTTTCCGAAAACTGAATTGATCTTTTGATAGTATAACTTCAACTATTTCTTGTAGGTGACAACACAGTGTGGTTATTATCTCGTATGCATGAACCACAAGGCTAAGAGTCCTATAATTTTCACATATTATGGCATTGGTCTTCTAAGGGATGGAGATCATAATGTTCCTCTCAAAATCCCTGGGTACTTTTCCTTTTTATATATGTTGTACAAACGATCAATTAGCTCATGTTTCATTTTGTTTCTCCTGCTTTGATAAGTCCAGCTGGAATATTATCTATGCCCGACGCTTTTTTTTCAGTTTTTCCAAAGCGAGTTTAAACTCATCTTTCAATATAGGTGTGCCCAGAATATTTATGTCCATTTCTGTCTCATCCTCAATAGTGTTTTCAGTAAATTATTCCCCACTATACATTTTTCCTATATAATACTGTTTCCATTTTCTGGCAACTCAATTGTCATTATCCAAAATATTGCCATTTTCATCCATTACTGCTCCGCTTCTATTCCTTCTGTCTCCAAAGAAGTGTTTCACTGTTCTAAAAGCTTTGTCCATGTTTCCCTTTTCCACGTTATCCTCAACCAAAATACAGGCATCCTACAGATATTTTTATCTTGCTTCTCTTGTTTTTCTGTTAATTATGTTCTTCAGCCTTTTATATATCTCTTGATCTAACTTTTTGTTTGATATCTTTAGATTCCTTCTTTCTTCTATCATATTCACATATCAGTAGTAATTCACTATTTTCTTTTCTCTGGTCTTTCTATTCCTATTATTTCATCTGCTGATTCATTGGCTGGCAATTCCTTTGAAACTAAAATGAACCCATTACAAAAAATATCACTAAGTGAAAAACAATTAACGTTGCAATATGAAATCGGTAATAAAGCCAATACATGTAAATGAAACTCAATTCCATTGCCTTTGTAATAAAGTTAAAAAAAAAAAAAAACGCTATATGATAAAAAATATGCAATAATAAAGTGTTAATGTTTCTGACTCCCAAAGTATTTTTTATAATTTATTTGTTTAAAGTAATTTAAAGTAACAATAGAATACTGATTTTAATATAGTGCGCTTTGTTTTGGAAAATTTTTGCTAAAAAGGCCAACATTTAAAGTAAATTTATTCTTATTGGACAATATAATACGAGCATCTTATGAGAAAGTGAGAATCAGGTAACTTACAATGTTGCAGCAAAAGCTTTTAGGTTGACAGTTCTTGTACTAAGAAACCACAAAGACTCATTAATAGTAAGGGGATTCTTAGAAGTTGTGTCCCCTGCAATCCCACAAGTGTATTCCATATGTGTCTACCTGTTGGGTTAAATTTATGAGAACTCCTTATGTAACATTTACCAACTTAGTCTGGATAACAAAGCCGGTGGGATACTTTCAGAATAATTCGGTTAAAAAAATATAGGTGAAATTATGTTTTTCAAATCATTTTTTTTAAAAATTATATCATGTGACTTGTATTTAGAGACATATGAAAAGGAACAAAGGTCTTATATATTTATTATTTTAAGAATACCTGTATTATCTAAAAGAAATATTTACTTTATCAAAATATTGACTGACTATATTAAAATCTTATAAATCTAACATTGGTTATGATTAGAAAATAGTACTTATATCAAATTCTATTATCAATAAAAGTCAGTAAAATATTCCTGAGATAACCATTAGTATTTGTAAAATATAAATTGAACTAATGTATTTATTTATTGTTTGTAAATGCTTTTTAAAAATAATTTAAACAATCCATTGCTAACAAAATATATTTATAACATTTATATAGTTTTGGATGGTACAATTTTTAAATAAATTAACGCATTACCTTATTTACGGCGTACAGCGCTCTGCAGCTTCAAAGGTTTGTGTATAACTTTCCCACTTATATTTTACTTGCCTCACTAAGTAATAAATTGACATTGGTTAAATTCACCGTTAAGTCATCCTAGGGTAGTTCCCACCTAGGTCTTGCCAACCTAGACAACCCCCATTCAATCAATTTTTCCAATAACGTCTAACATGGATGTTGTAACAATTGTTAATTGTTTAATTATAATTATTTTAGAAGATTGTGTCTAGAAAATGTTAAATTTTGTAAGAACTGAGAGGTTTAGGACTTTGGTTCTTTTACCAAAAGTTTTCAATATAAATTCTCCAAGTTTTGAGAAAAATTCATAATCTTCCCCTTTCAAATAAAAAAGTAGTTTTTTCCCATTTAAATTGGCTAAATAACCAGTATATTCACGTTTGTAAATTTCCTGTCAATTTCATGCGACATGTTTTCTGAAGTCAACATGTTTGGTGAGCCTTACCTGTTCAGTTGTCCTGGTTTAGAGGGTTCTAATTGGTTGATTTAGCTTCTTGAGTCAAGAGTGGGTAAGTCCGTTGGTGGAAGGGTTGCGAGCGTTCCGTCAGTTTGAAGAGTTCTTTCCGTGATTGACCACGTTTGATTTTCCCGGCGCTTTTAACCGTATTCGGTGTTCTTTCCGGTACGGCAATTTCTTGTTCGCGAGTGCGTGAGAGAGTGTATGCCGATCGAGCTTTGTTGTGGTCACTTTTGGGATTGTAACCTCCAGGACAGCTACGTAAGTAAATTTTTACAAGTTTTTCTTTAGTTAATAATAGTTCTGAATAAAACGTCTTCAATAAAAAAGATATGGGGTTAATATATTAATTAACTTATATTTACAAAGCTGTAGCTCTTAGTGAATTGTTTTTGCTAATATATATTCATACATAGGGCATAACGTGAATATATGTAACATGTATATTAATTACTTGTGTGTGTGTGTGTGTGTGTGTGTGTGTGTGTGTGTGTGTGTGTGTGTGTGTGTGTGTGTGTGTGCGCGTGTGTGTATGTGTGTTGTGTGTGTGCACGCGCGTGCATGTACGTGTGCGTTTGTGTGTGTGTTTTATGTTGCATGTTAAAGTATTCTTATTGCTGAAAGATTTATTGCAATTGAAAAAGTGTTCTGTTAAATAGCATTTTTTAATAAATAAATATCATATTACAGTGTTCAGGTCAACCTGAGAATATAAATAGTCTATTTTAATTTCTTTAACAAAGACACTGGGGATTTTAAGTTGAAAGTAGGACAAACTTTCTATTTAAAACTTGTATTGACCAGTACGATGGTTTATGTTGATGTTTAAAGTTAAAACTAAATATGTTTTTCAGAGGTACTAAGTTATTGATGTGTGCACATTACATATATGTTAAGTGTAAAATAACAAAATTAAATGTATATTTATTTGTAAAAGTAGCCATAAAAAATCCTGATTAAAATGTTAATATCAGTTTTCCTATTTACAGAGAAACATAATATTCTTAAGTCTTATTTTTTTAAGTTTGGTTTTACGGTATTGTCCAACTAATCAAAAAATCATTTAATAAAATCTGAAATAAAATGCATGAAAGCAACAATCTGTAACAACTATACCTTTGTGGGATTTATTTAACCACATTTCCTTTGATAGTAACTTTAGCTACATGCGTTTTGATAAAATAATGTGGTTCGTTTATCTGTTATCAAAAAGGATAACAGGAATGAGAGTAATTTAAAAATTACAAATTAGGGTCAAAAGTATAACTTACCACTTGGGTACTACGTCAGTTACGTAAAGCTGGTTTTCTTGTCAAATACTATGTTATACGCTTCTTTGTTCTCAATATATTTAACACCTTGGCTGGTAGTCGAAGCTTCATTTAGACAAGGTATTCAATTCTGTAAATTATTACATAATTGTAATATTTTTTAAGTATATTTATTTTATTAGTATCAAGACAAATTTATTTTGCATAAACGTTTACAAGTATATATCATTAAACATATTAATATATATACTAAAATTAATATTAATAATAATATTAATATATTAAAACACAACTAAAAATATAATTTATATTACATTTGTTTAAAAAATCAGCAAATAAATATATAATCAGTGGTTTACTCAAAATAATTTTTTTATAACTGTTTTAACATATTTTATAGCTGTATGATTACATGATTACAATAAGTTCCAGGAGTTTAAGAATTGAGAATTTCTAAGAATAATTTGTCTCTTCATACTAAAACCAGAACGGTTAAAATTGCTATTATATATTTTGAATGTGAATACAGTTGAAGAAAGTACCAGACAAATTCCTGTTATTGAGTAAAAACAATGACTAAATTTAGGATTTTAAAAGTAATTAATTACAATTATACTTTGAAACAAAACAGTTAATAATTATCTCGCATTTCACACATATACTTGGTCATATCAATAATAGTTTTATTAAGAATTAAGAAGACTTTATATAACACATATAGTTAATTGAATTCAAAGATCTAAAACAAGAAAAAGTATAATATATTGCATTCAACCATTTCCTCCTCCTTTCATTTTGACTATTTTAAGTGACTTAATACTGTAATAAAACACACTAAGTTCACAATAATAAAAAATAATTATTATATTTAATTATATTTCCAGGTCTTGTACATCCAGACATATGTGAAACAAAGGAATGCCATGATGCAGGTGAATTGATTACTATAGTTTCTCAATGATTTATCACTTATTGATTAATGGATTAGGCGTTTAAATGTTTGGTTTCGTATAACTTAATAATAATTTATGTTTTATTATTAATTTACAACGATGAATCTAGGCTACTAGTAGTAGCTTATCATAACTATTACAAGATTTATGTACTTCAGAACAGTTTTGAACAGTAGAGCTCAATCAAGAAAGATAAGTATATTGGAGGTCTATATCGAAAATCACAATACCACAGTGCGTGTATGGGTGGGCGGGTGGGTCAATAGTTCAGTGCGTGTACGGGTGGGCGGGTGAGTCTATACCACAGTACGTGTATGAGTGGGCGGGTGGGTCAATAGTTCAGTGCGTGTACGGGTGGGCGGGTGAGCAAATACACAGTACGTGTATGGGTGGGCGGGTGGGTCAATAGTTCAGTGCGTGTACGGGTGGGCGGGTGAGTCAATACCACAGTACGGGTATGGGTGGGCGGGTGGGTCAATAGTTCAGTGCGTGTATGGGTGGGCGTGTGGGTCAATAGTTCAGTGGGTGTATGGGTGGGTGGGTGGGTCAATACCACAGTGCGTGTATGGGTGGGCGTGTATTCAATAGTTTAGTGCGTGTATGGGTGGGAGGGTGGGTCAATACCACAGTGCGTGTATGGGTGGGCGAGAGGGTCAATAGTTCAGTGCATGTATGGGTGGGCAGGTGAGTCAATACTACAGTGCGTGTATGTTGTGGGCCGATGGGTCAATACTTCAGTGCGTGTATGTGTATTGGTGGGTGGATGGGTCAGTACCACTATACGTGTATGGGTGGATCAATACCACTTTTTGTTTGGGTGGGCGGGTGGGTCAGTAGCTCTGTACTTGTAAGGGTGGCTCAATATCACTGTGCGTTTATGGGTGGGCGGGTGGGTCAACATCACCGTACGTGTATGGGTGGGTTAATACCACTGTACGTGTTTGGATGAAAAATCGTATTAGTTGGATAATTGGTGATTAACAGTACGTAAATTGTCATACAGTACAATGACAGCCCCCCTATTAGTGCTCTGAAGTCAGCCTTTTCACAAATTTCTCTATGTAGACGAACAATTTTAAATGTTATGTGTCTAGTCAAGAAAATAAAAAATAAAATAAAAATTCATTCGAGTAGTAATCGTGCATATATGTTTAGGCAGGTGGGTCAATACCATTGTACGTGTATGGGTGAGTGAGTAGGTCAATGGGTGGGCAACTAACACCGTATTTATATGGGTGGGTTGGTGGGTGGGGATCGTTAGTTAATAACATTTTACTTTCTTAGAAACTTTCGTGATGTAAATTTACTGCAAAGTCTGTACTATGGTCTGAATCATTCAAGGATACAATACGGCATTATGTGATGGGGAAATTTGTAAAACAATAATAAATACTATTCGAACAATTCAAAATAAATTTATTCGAATAATCCTGAAAGCAAATGCAAGAGATTCCTCTTTACCATTATTCTATTTACTAAAAATATTACCCATCCAACATTTATTAATCTATAAAACATTAAAATTATTTTATATACGAAGTGGCAATAGAGGCTAAACCAGAATTCATCACGATATGAGAAGTAACAAGAATATATTATTTATCAAACCCAAAGTAAAGAAAATGTTCTTCAAACAATCTTTTAATTACTTAGGCCCAAATATAAATTACCATTAAACATTAAAGAAAGCAACAACAATAAGGAATTTTGCCACAAGCTAAAGAACTGGTTATACACTGTACACGACACAAGTTGTCTGAGCCAGGCCTGAACTTAAATTATAGGAAACATTAGTTTATGAACTGTCAAATAGTGATTTTAGTTTCATTATTAAATACTTTTATTTTAGAAATAATTGGAATTTAATGAACGCTACAGATTACCTTTATAATTATATACAAGACTGTAATACTTAAAAGAGACTGAACTGAGTTATTTGGTATTTTTTTTTATTATTATTATTTTTGTTTCACTAACCACATTACTGGAAACAGTGATTAGTATTATTCACTTAAGTTTTATGTTCATTTATTTGTCAATATGTTGTGAATAAAGATCATTATTCGTTAGTTTATGGGAAAGTCAAGGGTGAATACCATCGTTCGTGCATAGGCGGGAATAATGAATACAAAAAAAAAAAAAAAAAAAAAAAAAAAAAAAAAATTATTAATATAATGATTTAGAGATGAAAGTATAATTTTTTCATGTAAGAATAATAATATATAAGTTTAAAAATGTGTAGTCCTGAATAAACTAAATTTAATCCATGCAATGTTTTACAGTAACAATTTGAAGAATCAATAAGTTATAAACTATTTGAAATTGAAAACTTTCCGATAAACATTTTGATGTATTACCCTTGAACCTCTAAAACTCTATCATTAAAGTCTATTAAGTATGTAAGTCTTTTAAAGCTTTACAGGAACCCTAATAAATATAACTGTTTTGCAATTTTAATACCCTTTTTGATCAACAAAATTCTATATTTTTACTAATTTATCATTAATAAGAAAACATAGCTTTTTAGAATATATTGTGACATTTTAAAAATACTATTATTTAAAAACAATTTTTTTGTATTCTGTTTTTACTATACTCGTATTAAAACTATCCCCTTTGTAAGAGAGTTTGGATGTTGGCCTGAAAATAAATATTAAAATAGTGAATAAAATAAATTTGTGGGTTAAAGTATTTAACTTATTCCAGTAGATTCATTGATGGCAATTGAATATCAGGGAATTATTTTATTTAACGTATAAAAGTGTTTATTTTGTAAAAAGAAATTCATGAAGTTTTTCATATTTGAGTATTTTATTAATGTATGTCATATTTGATTGATTCAAAACAAGTATAAACTATTTCATTTCATACATACCTTATGGTAATAACTTTTTAAAGCAAAATCCACTAACTGAATCGTAAATAAAAATATGAAAGGACAAATAAACACATTAGAAAAAAATCATCTGTAAAGTTGTTAAAGGTAGTAATAAACAATTATATTCATCACTTATATATGAAGAGGGATGATTACTTGTTTTTTTAAATTTGTATTTTTATTATTTTAGCAGACCACATAAAAAAGTGGATGAATCCTGCTTTCAAGCCATGTGAGGATTTCTACGAGTTTACCTGTGGATATTGGCACAGTCCAGACAATACGATAGTAAATAAGGTACACTTACATTGGTTAATATTTTTTACAAACTTCTTTATTTTATATAACATTTTTTAAACACTAACTGCGTCAAAATATTTAAAATAAATGGTTACAATCCAGGTATTTCCGCCTTGATTTAAAAAATTTTCAGACACCTACTGTTTGCACAAGTATTGTGAAATGGATCAGGTAAAATTGACAAAAGAATATTATGTATCTTAATTTACTATTATATTAACATGTAGGATATTCAATAACAAATATTTAAATTTAAAACAGGTTATGATTTACTTAAAAACGTTTGATGTATCAATTCTTGTACTGAGTATTGCACTAATGTACCCAAAATAATATTTATATAGGAGTGATGTAATACAACAATGAAGAATATATTAGTTGGTTTTATACCTTAAAAATATTTGTTATTGACTATATTTGTGGTAGACGGGGTGGATAGGTCGGAAAATTGTTTCAATTAAGCTGAGGCCGTGGTAAAAAATTATGATTATTGGACCTCTGTTCCCCGCACTATTCGGAAGCGCGTGGGTTGGTCGAAACGTCGGCCGCGTGAGTGCTATTCGTCGGATTCCTTATTAGGTAATTACAACCAGCTTTGATCAGCTCTAAATCTATTAATTGAACAAAGGATAATTTAATTGTGAAGTGTCCAAAATTATTGGTTGGCTGCGATCCCCTCGTGCCCTCTAATTATGTACTTCCTACATTTAAGATTTGGGTAATTGAGTTCTACATTATGGTCCTACTCCCCCCCCCCCCTGATTGCTTAGCCTAAACGAGACATATTGGAAGATTCGGGCCAAAAACTTAAACTACAACCGATCCGGTTCCTGAGATGCGGTGCGGCGTGACGTCCCTCCTGGCGACGCTCGAAGGACGACTCCAACCACACGACTACGTCAACCCCCCTCCCCGACTTCCGCGCATACGCGAGCGATAGTTCCTCTTGCTGCCGTGTGGCTGCCGCCACATATTTATATACTGTCCGTAGATTAGAGATATATAACATAGATACAACACTGAACTTATGGTTAAGACTTACAATGGAAATTTTGAAACACAACAATTGAATTAAGAAAACAATTACATTATAAAATATTAAATTTCCTTAATAAAGGTAAAATTACTACTCTGCATATTTTGTGCTGAAATGTGTATTTTGAAATAAAAATCAAACAAACGCATAAACAATTACATTAAAAAATAACTACTATTAAAAATAACATTTAAAAATATAACTAATGGCTATAAAAGAACTAAAATATAACTACTAAGATGTCTACTAAACTTAACTAAAACTACGAATATAACATTGACACGTTTATTTCATATATTTGCATAAAGCAAGGAATAAGATAAATAATGTGGTTTCTAACAACGTGTTTTGGTATTTACTCATCTGTTACACACTCGTTACACTACATGGCAAAAAATAAATACTATATTACACACTCTTCAAGATAACAAGATAACACACTCGTGACCGCTGTATATCTTAATTGTTTATCCCGAAATACTACTTTATGATTTAATAGACAGCTGTTAAAATCCACATAAAGTGTTTTGAGAGGTAATATCAGGAGACAATTTAAAATGATTGTGCCTAAGTGAACGATATTAGAAGAAAGCGTGCGAGGTGTTAAGTGTGTCATATGCCCGAGTTCCTTAACTGTAAGTAAGGACAAATTACGAAAAGGCTACGATGAAGATGGAATTAATTCAATTATTTTGTGCACGCTGAGAATTATCCCAGGTTTTAAATGACTTGTAAATTATCTCAATGATAGCTAAATCGACTTTAACGTCAAACTGTAAATAAGAGGCAACACTTTTTAGAGTGTGAGTCCCCACAAACTTGTTAAAAGTGCCAATGATTATATATCCACTCAAAACTCCTTCATGTTACATTTAAAATTTTTATTTTTATTTATACTTTCAATGACATACAATTCTATAAATGCATTCCATAATGAGATAATTGCGTATTATGATAGAAAATCATGCATTCTAATAAAAGTATTTGTTTAGTATATTTTATTTATAATAATTTAGGAATATTGCACGATACTTTTAATATGTACTTCTTTTTTATGTATTGGGTCACATGTGAGATAAACTATGTTACTTATTAATGTTTGATATTTATTATAGAAACATAATATGTCCTTGGGATCAAGAGGTGATTTTTATGCTCATCATCTGAAGACCTTCCTTCTAGATGAGTCAATAGAACAAGAAAGCAACGTTTTCCAGAAGATTAAACATTTTTTAAATTTGTGTTTAGATGAAGGTTTGTCCTATTTATTATTTAAAATTTAAAACAAGAGGATACTTTGAGTATATTTTTAATATTATAATACATTTGTGTTTTTTGATATTCATCTCTTTCTATTCCTACTAAAAAGTAATATGCTAATTTAAAATGTTAATGTATCTGTAGGAAGTATTAAATTATTTCTTTGAGAAATATAATTGATCAAGACATACTATGGTTGACATTAACTGTCATTTAAATTTTTGAAATATATTCTACTGAACATTCCCTCCTCTATACTGTTTACTTTTGCAGTATATCTTTGATACTGTTGTCTTCTGAACATTACTCACACTACAACCATAACGTACACTGTAAAATTATTTTATAAATTTAAACAGATTCTACAAATAAGCACATGCAGCAGTATCCTATTACAATTTCGTTATTAAAACTTAAATATGGAGTACAAGTGTAAAATTAGGGTAAATATCAACGGAGAATACTATTTAAAATTGAAAAATTTTAATAAGTAGATGTGTTAATCTCTGAATATTTAATTAAATTGTATAATTTTAATAAGTCGTTTATTCAGTATTCAGTATTCAATGTATTCGTTCAAATGTACATTTACAAAGAACACGTCAAATTTTTATAATACAATAATGTATAAATACAACGTTGTACAATAAATAATTAACAAATAAAAGGTAATACTAAAGTTCAATAAATTAACCAATCTACGACTATAATACATTATTTAAAGAAACGTTTACATGCCACTTAAACTATTGTAATCGTAAAAAAATTTTTCAATGATATAGGTTTTTAACCTCGTTTTAAAAATTAAGATCCTCCTGACATCACGGAGATCTCTGGGCAGCTTATTGTATATCGAGATGCAGAGGTGATGAGGCCCCCTCCCGAAAGCACTCGTGATGTGACCGGCCACAGAGGTCATTTCTGCCTTTAGTGACATAAGTGTGGTATGAGCCATTTGTCTTGAAATAAGTTGGATTTTTTTTACAAACATGCTAAAAAATACTCCGTTATCATATTTATAATGATACAGGAGTATTTAAGTGATCACTGCACTGATGAAGCCACGCTGAACTAGAATTTATCCAAGGTTGTTAAAAGTATACATTCAGTAAAAGATATCTGGTATCAAACCAGTTCTCAAATTTGTGAAAAAATAATATTCATTAATTTGGCTATAACAGTTATTGGGCTTGAAACAAAAATAACTTATGGTTAGCGAGCATTATTCTATTAGAAACGAGTAGACACTTTTGTAAAAATAATCCTAATATTTTCGGATGAAATAAAATGGAAGGCTTAGTAATATTTATTGTTGTTAAAAATATTTAGTCAATTTTTTCAGTCACTAAACGATTTCAATTGGATATTTTAAGCTAAATTGATGTATTATTGTTGTATTGTGATTAAAATGATATTTATCCTTTTGCATGTCTTTGTAAATAAGTTAAAAGAAAATTCCCTCCATGATTTTTTTAAGATGCATTAAATACAGTGTATTATTCCAGAGAGTATCGAAGCCAGTGGCGTGTCTCCTGCAGTGAAATTCCTGAAGGAGGCGGGAGGGTGGCCAGTCCTGGAGGAACACTGGTCTGAGGAGTCCTGGAACCTCCTTGATGCCGAGATAGCTGTTGATGGAGTGTTTCTCGATATAAAATGCCAACAAGGACCACCTGATGGCACTTGGTCTTTCATGGTAAGTGTAGACGATTTTTAAGTAATCAATATTGTAATATATGCCGGTGTTTCTGTACTCTATATAGAGCATCATCACAATGTTAATTTTAAAAACACACAACAAATATGGTTGATTTCACTCGACATTTGAATATATTATCTTAGCAATATTGGTAAAAGCAGTAGAAACATATATTTTGCAATACTTTACACAACACAATTACAGTTTAAGAGTTGCATTCATATTTTTGTAATATGACCTCCCCCCCCATTTACCTAAAGTGGTGATGTCCCTCCTGATCACCAACAACTGAATGGAGAATTTCATTATTTTTTTTAGAGAGATTTATTAATGCTTATTATTTTATAAATGCTGTGTAAAGATTGTATACCTTACTTATTTATTGTAAACTACCAACCCTCCCATACATGTACGATGGTAATGACCCCCCCCCCCTTACATGTAAGTATGGTAGTCTAACACCTTCAATAAAGTGAAATTTCACAAGTTTATTCTATTGTTTTTGTGTAAGAATTTATGTTTAGCATTAAAATATAGCACGATTAACAACATTATAGTGGGGTTGAATGAATTATCATGGATTCTGGTATCTATGATAGTTGCCCAATATATCGTTTATTGTGGTAACTCAATGCGAGGAACTTCCCACGTCCCTTCATCATGTGTAGACTATACTTGAACTGAAGCCATCGATCTGTAACAAAAGGTGACTTGTTTCAATCATAAGCAGGATGGTCCCAATGTATGTTTAAGGGAACATTTCTAGAAAGGAATTTAATTGAACTAACCCAAAATGTACTTGAGTAAAATTAGTAAACTAGTAGGATAACTCTGTTATACAGTGGTATTGACCCACCCGACCACCCATACACATACAGTGGTATTGATAAATTACAGGTGCACAAACGTAATAATTGTTCACCTTTTATCTGGAGTTCAGCAAGTTTTTGGGGTATTGCTGGCCCAAATTCAACAAATTTTGAAAAATTACAATTCTTAATAGTAACTTTATCCAATCAACTGAGGTATCGAATATTATAGAATAAATGGCCCTAAAAGAAAAAAAAAATCCCCCAAAAAACAACAATAGGTTAATAATAAAATAATACGTGCAAGGGGAGTATCAACAGGAATTTATATAATATATCTAAATACACCATTATTATTTAAATGTAAGAAACAAAACGTATTATTTCTATTTTCTCAGAAGAGTAAAAACACTTCTCAATACCAAAAAATAACTAATATTAAACTAACACACTAAAGGGGATATAACATTTCTTCTATTGAATACAAATATATCACCAAATTCGGAAAGGGTATGTTTATTGGCTCCAACGCCCCAAAAAACATAATACAAAGTAATATAGGATGTGATTTCTGTCTAGGCCCTATACCAGGTTCTGAAATGGTCGGCGAATTCAAATCGATTTAAATCATTTAAAAACAACTTAAAATTGACCAATTTAAGTTGATTTATTTCAATATAAAATCACTGCTTTTACTTTCACATATGAAAGTAACTTATCGTAACTATAAATGTAAAAAGGAGTACAACAAAACCAACTAATTAATTCTACAACCATTAGAAGCAAAGAAAACAATGTTTCAAGGGATTGATAAGAAATTTTTTTCTTGAGCTGCTAAAATTCTATAAATTATAAAACTTATAGAAAACATTCCTATTAACTAGGTATTAAAATTTAAATACGATAAATTTACGAGATTTTGAGTAAAAACGGTGTAAATGTGATGTAAAATAAAAACTAGATAACATTCCGGTACTTTTTTTTGTTGCAACTAGGATACAAATTATTACAACTTTTAATAAAATTGTAAAATTTACAAGAAATAATATACAGTTAAATAAGGAAATCAATGGTGTGATTAGATTTTTCTGAGGTCTCTTAGTTTCTTAGAAAATGACATTCAAACTCGGGTGCACATAATTTCTGCGCTGACTGTACACACATTTGTCTATTATCACTGTTTATCCTTTAAAACAGCATTTCTTAACACTGATATATTTTGGAGAGGACAATGTGTATGGACTATCCCCCCCCCCAATGATAAACATATGTTTACAGACTCCACTAATAAAAAAAAGTAAAAAACTAAATTCATTGTCATTTAGAAAACGTATCATGGAGTGGCTTTAAGCCGACCTCATCCAAGTGGCCGCAGGCCGAATTCCGCTATTCGGGCTGTAGCATATTCTAGGTGTCTAGGTGAGATGAGACAGTGTTTAAATGACTATTTCCAATATTATCTTCTTATATATTAATCAATTACCTTAAATGGTTGATACATGCAAAATTAGTCTTAATGACGAACGTTTATTTACAGATCATTCCAAAATCACATTTTGATAAATCCTTTAGAGAAAATCCTGATGGATTAGATAATGATTCTGCCAAAGAGTACTTAAAGAAGATGTGTGACCTGGCTGAGACATTTGGAGCGAACAGAAGTGAAGCAGAAAAAGAAATGAGAGATGCATTGCAGTTTGAAGTATCTATGTTTGAGGTATTCTTAAAAAATGTCGATATTGGTAAATAAATAGTTGAAGTATATGTTTATAACATAACTGGAACAAATAATTAGCGACTCTTTAATAGTGTACATGAAAAACATCTGGCAAAAAATAAATAAATAGCAAACATATACCAAGCAATATTAATGCAAGAGTAATGAAGCAAACGATAATTTTGCAGTAAACACTGTAATGACACGTATATTTAGCAATAAAAGAACTTTTAAAAATGTTTCAAAATAAT
Source organism: Stictocephala bisonia (assembly GCA_035578905.1). Lineage (NCBI taxonomy): Eukaryota > Metazoa > Arthropoda > Insecta > Hemiptera > Membracidae > Stictocephala > Stictocephala bisonia. The sequence goes on along the minus strand of JAQJVL010000605.1, from coordinate 427,455 downwards.
AAATAATTGAAGATATGGTAAATTCCATCAAAGTATACTAAAACTATGACTATAACATACCTTGAAATTGTGTTATATTTATAAAGCTGAAAGAATTTTCAAATAAAACTGATGTATAAATCGAATAATAACAACAACAATAAAATATTTGTTTACTAAAGAAATTAAGCAGTTATAATTTACACTATAAATGACTTGTATTATTGTAAGTGATTTATTATGCCTTTTAATCTTGATCTGATAACTACATGATTACGTTTATTGCATGTTATAATCTATTCACTAAGAAAATAATTAACAATACTAATCCAATTAAATTACTATATCCATAAGGCCAGTATGTAAAGTTTTACTCATTATAATACTAGGAGTTACCATATTTATTTAATTTGTAGTAAAATAGAGAATTAATACATTGATCTATTTATTTTCTCACAATAGATTACTTAATATTTTTAGCTTTCAAAGGGATTGAATAAACCAAGAGTCATAGAATCTTACAATATGACCCAACTCCAAAGCGACATTCCCTGGATAAACTGGACCCACCGGTTAACTCCATTGTTGCCAGAAGGTGTGACTTTAGCTCCAAATGAAACTATAAGAGTTCTACACCCTTACTATGTAAAAAACCTTGGAGATCTGATAAATATAACCCCAAATAGGTAAGAAAAGTGCAATTTGTCTTATACTTTCTTTCACAATGATTTTAGTATGCTCTTTGTATATGCATTCAGGGCTAGAAAAAAGCAAACTAGAGCTATGCAATTATTTTATGGATTTATTTAACCATATTAAATAGCTACCTATAATTTGTTTTATAAATTAAAAATTATAATGTTTTGAAGTTAAACTTTTCGGCCCATAAATAGTTTATTATATATTAATCTTTAAGTATATATTTTTTATATAAAGCTATAAAGTTCTGTCATGATGATAGGAAAATTGTATTAGGAAATTAAACGAAAATTTATTTTGTTAATTAAAATAACGTTTTTGAACCATATTGTTACATATAGTGTAATATAAAACAACCTTGACGAATTGGTAGTTTGCTTTTAAATTAAATAAATTTGTTCTTATTCTACAGGACTGTTGCCAATTTCATGATGTATAAGGCAGCCACGTCATTAAAGGAATACTTACCCAAGAAACTTTTCAACATTACAAGTGAATCACCTGACCCTAGATTTGATACTTGTGTTGAAATAATGAAGAGAAGCTGGTAATCTTTTATTTGTGTACTTTTCTCTCCTTAAGAGGCTGTCGACTTAACATTTTTGTAACTACTGTATACAAAGTTAATTGAGGGTTTTAGAGCACGTTTAAGCTAAAATTACCTGATTTGTGTATAAAAATAAATTTCTAATAAAATACACATAATGATTCTATATTCTAAGCTGTTTTTACAATCTAAAACTATCAGTTAATATTGCACTGTAGCTTTTATTTAAGACTAATTATTTAGTCTTCTATTAATTAATTACTCGTACACTACTTACTCATTAACTACCAATACTAATAATAATATTTGGTGCCTATTATAACTGAAATAAAGCGTCTGAGATCAAATGTTTATGTATATGCAAATAATTAATATATACAAAAAAGTTTTAATGAAATTAAAATGCTATTTAATCAAAGAAGTACTCCAAAGAAATTTTAAAACACTGTTTATTTAATATCAATAACAAAATTAATATATCTTATAAAATATCTCTTCAAACTATGTATATTATTCTTGTATAAAACTTGTATCGGTCATATACATCAAGGAAAGATAGTTAATAATCTTTAAGTTTGTATATTTTAGAGTTTCACTCAAAAACTAATATTATATTTTTAATATCTTATATTTTATTGCTCTTTAATTATTATTATTTATTTATTTGATTTATTTTTTGTTATTAAATTTAAAGATAGATTATTGGAATTTTGATTTAGTTTTCTTTTAGATTAATTTGATTTTTAAATTGTATTTGGCCATTTATAAGGATTCCTGTTTTATGTTAATTATATGACATTATTGGCAATAACCATGTAATTAGCTGAAATTTTGCCTTAGAAATGAAGTTATTTTAAAATATAGATAAGACTAGTGTAATAAATTAATTTTAGTTCGAAAATATTTTAAATGTGTTTATGTATTATATTTATGTAACTATTGTAATTCGCAAAATATATAAACAACCATTAGTTAAAAAAATCATGTAATTCTTGTAAATTCAGCTTCGTTGGAATCCTGGCATCGTACATAGCAAGGCAGACTGTTGAGGATACGAGAGTAGCAAAGGAAATGACTCAGCACATTCTGGACGAGCTGCTGATAGATCTCAAACAGCTTGAATGGCTTGATGAAGAAACCAGGTTGGTTTAATGTAATTTATTTCATTACCAATGATCTTGCTGGTTCCAAAACTGTACTCTTCCCAGAAGTAGTATTCTTGCCTAATAGTAGATTTGGAAGATTATCAAATGTTGGAGATGATGAGATCAGTTTATTAGTATTTTCAATATTTTATGTGTTTGAGTACTACACCCTATACAACTTTCTAACTCAACATATTTTTTTTAATTCCCATAGTAAATTGCAAAAGCCTTTTCAGGAAATAAGTTGTGCCACACTTTCACACACGTACGGACACATGCACTTTTCTGCATACGATTTTGATAATTATCCAAATAACTTACAGATACGAAAACAGGACAAAGGTGCACACGTACCTTTTTACTAGGAAAAACATAATAACTTTACCTGGGTAAGGACTGTCCTAGGGTTCATTCATGTGGCATTGTTGTGACCATTTTCTTCATTCAGTAACTCATAGAATAAGTGATTGAGTCCTAAAGAGATGAAACGAGCAGGTTTTTTTAGTTCCCTTAAAACTGATATAAGTTTAAGGATAGATCGGCCTACTGATTAGATGTCACCTGTTTTCCTAAAGGATTTTTTCATAGAGAGGGTTAGCTGGCCATAAGTTGTCACGTTTGGCAGCAATGTTCGTAGGGTGGATGTTCCTAGTTGTCATTGTTCCAGGAGAAATTTACAAATTTTAAAACACAGCAGACGTTTATGTTTGTTTGTATGTAATTTTGATCTCGCAGTGAGATCTATGTGCAAATATTCCTCAATTATGTGTATCCCTTACAAGAATGACTCCATTGAATGTATCCATTTGATTTTGAAATTGAAACTAATAGAATTATGTTAATCAGCAAAAAGTTAAGAAAACAAGATATCGTGAACATTATAACTAACTGTTTTGACTTGTATGTCCGAGGCAATAAACATGATATCGTGAACATTATAACTAACTGTTTTGACTTGTAGGTCTGAGGCAATAAACATGATATCATGAACATTATAACTAACTGTTTTGACTTGTAGGTCCGAGGCAACAAACATGATATCGTGAACATTATAACTAACTGTTTTGACTTGTAGGTCCGAGGCAACAAACATGATATCGTGAACATTATAACTAACTGTTTTGACTTGTAGGTCCGAGGCAATAAACATGATATCGTGAACATTATAACTAACTGTTTTGACTTGTAGGTCCGAGGCAATAAACATGATATCGTGAACATTATAACTAACTGTTTTGACTTGTAGGTCCGAGGCAATAAACAAGATATCGTGAACATTATAACTAACTGTTTTGACTTGTAGGTCCGAGGCAATAAACATGATATCGTGAACATTATAACTAACTGTTTTGACTTGTAGGTCCGAGGCAATAAACATGATATCGTGAACATTATAACTAACTGTTTTGATTTGTAGGTCCGAGGCAATAAGAACACTACAAGATACAGATCTTCATATCTCATTTCCAGATGAGTTGTTAAACATGGACATAGTAGAAGAATACTATAAAGAGGTAAGTCTGAAACTATAACTATATAGCTAAGTCAAAATCATGTTTTACTCTTCTTTTTAATCTAGTTAGTTTGCATTAAGTAATATTTTTCCTTGCTAATTTATGATAAGTTAAGCTCTACTTGTACTATGTGACACTTGAATTGACAATTCAATGCTTAAAATTATGATTAATATATAATATATATTATATAATTTTATATTGTAAATTTTCCCCGATTACATGTACAATAAAATACAAACATTTGAAGAATTAAAACACGTGAGAGATACTTTTTATGTATGTTCTTAATCTTGACCTCGTCTCCTTCAAAATTTTAAGTATTTAAAGTACATTAATATAAATTATTATTACTATAAATTAATTTTAATTGATACTTAACTTACTATAAGAATATTATCAGAAAAAGCTTTACATGACAAATTAAACATTAAATGTACCAGGTTTAAAAGTGTTTAAGAAGCGTTCTAAAACTTAATTAAAATTAAGTGAAAAATTTTTATAAAAAAATATAAAATATTTAGTTCATCCCAGGAGTTTTATTCATGTAATTGTTACATCTTAACAAGAACCATCCGTGGAAGTCATTTGTTTTTCATACATGGAAAAGAAAAGAAATTAAAAAAAAGGAAGAACTTATGCTATCATGATACTAAATTTATAATTAACCAATCCAAATCAAAGTTTTTATTGCATCTGAGATTTTTCTCCTGACCTATTTGAGTAAAGAACGTGCACAGAACTAGAAAGTGAAAATGGTATTGGAACTCATATAAGAAATCATTTGGGCTTTTTCTAACTACTGACACATCATTATGATTTACTATTGAGTAAATAAGTGCTCTCATTGTTTATTCTATTTTTAAATGTGTACTATGTTCCAATTTTCATTGATTATATAACTTAATTTCCATAAACCTAAGCGATAAGGGACTATAACCAAATATGTTAACTTAAATATTTGTAGCTATGTGGTATTCATGATAATGTGTGGTATTTAGGTAAAAGTTAATACTTCTTCCTTCTTTGAAGCTTTGATGGACAGTAATAAATGGTTTAGACAGCAACAGTTCAGGAACCTGGGAACAGCTTCAGATGATACGAACTTACAAAAACAAGTAAAAGGCGCAATGTCAGAGGATGCGTATTTTAATCCCTTTAAAAACCAGATCGGTAAGTTGTTTTAATTTGAAATACACGTTTCATATTATTATTGATTTAGCTGCATTAGGTATTTTACAGCAATCGTACATTTTTTGAACTTTTTTGAAACTGCAAATTTGTTTGTTTTTTACAAATACTAGAATTCTTTTCTGTTTCACATCATTAATAAATATGTGGTCTTACATCTAAAATTAAATTGACTATACATTCTTATAAAAAAAAATACAATTTGTATCAACTAACATTAGAGTAGTTTTAGAGCTGTATCATTATTATTATATTAGACCTATTCATAAGTACTTAAAAAATAATATTTATTAACAAAGCATGTTTTCTTGTAAAAGTGGTGCAATATTCACTAATTCCATTAAATAATTTTGTTATCATCTTGTATATGTTCAATATAATAGGTTTATTTACTAAAAAAAAACACGCAATTTTAAAAATGATATTACAGATAATCTTTTAGATGGACACAGATATCTCTCACACCCTGTTTCGATTGTAATATGAGTAAATAATGGTCGTTTTGGTTCACGTACTTTAGTCAGCACATAATGAATTGGTAATATTCAACTTTTTCAAACTATTATAAGGAAAGGCAATTATGTACGAATAAGTGTTTGGTAAACGATAACATTTTAAAGACAATAATCTGTTACCGGACAAACCCGATTTTAGGACAAACTAGTTTGGACTAGGATGATCTAGTTTTTCCTGACCGCCCTAGGATAACCTAACCTAACCTAACCTAACCTGGATGATCTAGTTTTTCCTGACCGCCCTAGGATAAAATCTTCCTAGTCCAAACTAGTTTGTCCTAAAATCGGGTTTGTCCGGTAACAAATCCATAAAGATTTCCTAAAAATACTATTTCAAATTAATTGATAACAGATTTTTAAATGGTCAAGTACAAATTATCTATTAATTACTATTGGTTATTTATTTTAAGAGTTTGAACTCACTGAACATATTTTTTTCAAACGAAAAGAAGAATATAATTAAAAATTTTATTTGGGCAATTATAAGGAATCATGGTTTATTTTAATTGTATGACATTACTGACAATAACTATGTAATTAGCCACAATTTTACCTTAAAGGCTACTATAAGATAATTTTTGGTTGCTATATTTTATATAATGTTTTGTCAAAATAATGTTTTAGAACAGGTATGAACAATTAAGGGCGATTGCTGTGGCCGTTATAGGAGATGGAGCACAGCATTTGAATGTGAAATCGTATATTTCGTAAATAACAGACTGTAATATGAAAATTGTAAAAATAAACAACACAGTCTATATCTTACCATCTTACCTCAAATATCTTCTATGTCCCAAAATTTTAAATCTTTGGCGTTCGACAACACTTGAATTGGGATGAAAATTGAAAACTTAGTAGTAGAGGTGAATTTAAACAGACATTTATTCGCCAAAATACATTCACGTTATGTGTTGTACGTATGTGCTGCAAAGAAATTAGTGCATGGGGTGGGTGACAGAACAGCAATCTCAGTGGTTTAGGTCAAACTGGGTTATGTTTTCTTACAATAGTGTTATGTTTCCCTACCACCTACTATTGTGCATTTCTATTGACGAATTCACGCTATCATTGTCATGTTTTAGATTGCACCGACGTCACCTATTACCTATTACGACATATTTGTAAGTATAGGTTTAATTAGTGTATCAAACTCTATCCCTGAAGCTATATCAATTAGGTTTGAAAACAATTGTTTATAATCCAGTACTGTATTAAGATATCCTTATTCAATTAATGGGATTAAAATTTATGAGAAATTTATTTTTAATAAATATATAATTTACATGATGATAGACTATAAATATTTTCATATTTTACTATACATAGTGTTTTATTTTTATTTAATTTAACCAGTTTATTTTAAATTTAACATAATTTTGCATATTGCAGTTATTACAGCAGGATTTTTACATCTCATCCCATTATTCAGTTCAAAGGTACCATCATATGTCAACTATGGTCATTTAGGGACAATCATCGCCCACGAGCTGACTCACGCCTTGGACATACAGGCAAGGCTATTGAAATAATTATTAATAGTTTGAATGTTTAAATTTTTATAAATGTATATGCAGGGGTGTAAGAATTTCATATTTAAGTATATAACATAAGTATATGTTGTGTAAAGTACGTACTCGATTATGTACATAGAAGTGTTTCGTAAACAATAGTAAATTCAAAAATATGTACGAAGTCAACAGATGTCACTTTTGCACGTACATTAGTACATTTTATTTTAAAAGATGAGTCTTAAACTGTTATTCTTGTTAATTCTATGTAAATCCCATAATATAGTATTTTGGAGTTCGAACAGAAGTTTAGATCTTCCACTGCTCTGAATCGTTAACATTGATTTACCCTTTCTAATAATAGTAACAAAAAATAAGAAACATAATTCTATTAATATTTTGCACTGAATTTAGGTTTGATTGTATAAATCCATAAGACTGGTATGACAATACTGAGAATATTTTCAATCCGTAAAGTTCTGCTTCTTTTAATATTTAAATCTTATAGCTTGATCAAGATTAGCTTAGATAATAACATCAGTTAATTTTACCTTGGAATCTAAGCTAACATTATTTCTAGTGATCGTTTGCTATTCAAACAAATTACCTTATAAACTCTATTAAACAATATACTGAATTTTTCCAAAATATACTATGACGCTAGATGGTAAATAACTAACCCATAGCAAAAGAAACTCTGGGTAGGTGAAAAGTAAATAATTCTTTTAATACTGATATGAAATCATGATAAATCTAATCTGACATAAATGTATTCGCAGAAAAAGTTAAATTACAGTTATGTTTAATTAAACTTCATAACACGGTGAAAACATTCATAAATAATGTGTTTAATGTTTTATCCTGTGTATATTATGTGGCTTTCGATGTGAAAACCACATTGTTACTAGTGTCCAGACAACATTCGTAAAATGGTGAATTGATATTTGATATGCGTAATGCTTTAATAGTATGTTTGCATTTTTAAATACCATTGTCTTAGATTTTTTTTTAAATTAGTTTAATAGACTGTATAACAGGATAGTTGTATTCGTTTCATTTCTATTTTTCATGTAAATACCAACCACAAATATAGTTTATTTTTAATATTGTAGAATATACCTATTTAAATTTTACTAGCCGGATAATTCACACAAACAACGTTGGTTACAGTACAGTGAAGCTGGTAACCAAGTTGGTTATAAATTGGTTGGTAGCGAAGTTAGTTAAATCCCTGCTTTATAAGCTAAAAGTCCTGAGTAGGAACCCAATAAAAGGCATAACAAATTTTGAAAGGGATCAGCTAATAGCCACTGGCTGTTTATTTCTCATAGTTTCCCTAAAAAAAGGAAATAGGAACGCATTTGTAGCATTTAAGATATCAATAAACAGTTATACAAACTGTTTTTATAACTGTATTTTATATTAGACTTTATAAATCTTGGAAAACTTATACTAATAAAATGATTGTATAGTGAAAAAAAAAAAATAACTAAATATTTTGCAGACTGACATCCCTGAAGGCAACATGGATGTGAGCAAACTACAATACTTGTTGTACAGATGGAGAAGTAACATTACTGAGGAAACATACAACGATAAGAAACAATGTATTATAGACCAATATAGTTCATTCAATGAGTCTAAAACCACCGGAATAATGGTGAGCATACAATCTAAATTAGAACAGTCTCATTAAATATAAAAATAGTACTATACAGATTATAGTTACAATATACAATACAAAAACATAAATTCAGAATTACTTTAAGGTATTTTAGGAGTCAACCCATATATTCTCAACAAACTCTCAGACATTTGTTATAATAGACGACCCTTTTAGGATGTTAGTTTAAACATAGTTTTGTTCATCCTCGATTTTGCACTTGTTTATTTCATAATATTTTTTTCTGCTTAATTTTATCACTAACTTTTTGTACAATTTTGTACCATTATACTCAAAATATAACATATTTTATTATTTCAATATTTAATTTCGGAATATATAATAAAGATTGTATAGGTAAAATAACTCAATATGTGTTAGTGGTTTTTATTAACACCTAGAGGATAATCAAGTTCTCCCACTATCCAACATGCAGATGATTCTAAACTAACCTAAAAAATGCATATGAGGTTACGACAGCTCTCAACGTGATTTTGTAAAATTATTGCGATTTCATAGCACCTTCAGAGACTGTCCATGGACTATAAGAGAAGCCCGAAACCCAAACTGTTGCGACCCGAGGTAACTTAGGGCTAAGAAATAAGCAGTCCGATTAGCATCCCAAGAAGAATCTCAGGAACAATTGTGATATAAAAAAAACACTTGATGATAAACTATATTTACTACATTTACCAGTTTCGCCCAGAAGAGTTAATCTTCTAGGAATTACATTTTACCGTAAGATACTATTAGGTCAATAATTCTTTCTACATTGTTCCATTATCCTCCATTAGTCATAGTTAAGTCAGATAGTGACTGGATGGGGACTTGGGATCGGGGAATCTTAACACCTAAGCAACTATGTAAATTAAATGCAAGGGTATTGAGATATCGCTTCTCTGGGAAGGTACTGGGAGGGATATGAATAAAAAATGAACACAGTCAGTCATGAAAATTTACAAACCGTAATATAATCCTCTTTCATTTCTTTCATATGGCAGTGGAGATCTTGAGGAGAAATGCTGGAAAATGACACGGGTAAAACTCATTCAATAAAGCATACACCTTTTAGCCATTTCCTTGCCGGTGCAGTTAGAGGAAACCTAATAAGGAACATTCACTACAGAGAGCATCAGATAAATCAAAATGGAACTGCCTTTACAGGAGAGAAAGAGAGGGAGAGAGAGAGAGAGAGAGAGAGAGAGAGAGAGAGAGAGAGAGAGAGAGAGAGAGAGAGAGAGAGAGAGAGAGAGAGAGAGAGAGAGGGTGGGAGAGATAGAAGAGAGAGGGGGGAGAGAGAGTGAGAGAGGGGAGAGAGAGGGGGGGAGAGAGAGGAGAGAGAGAGAGGGAGAGAGAGAGAGAGAGGGAGAGGGAGAGAGAGAGAGAGAGAGAGAGAGAGAGAGAGAGAGAGAGAGAGAGAGAGAGAGAGAGAGAGAGAGAGAGAGAGAGAGAGAGAGAGAGAGAGAGAGAGAGAGAGAGAGAGAGAGAGAGAGAGAGAGAGAGAGAGAGAGAGAGAGAGAGAGAGAGAGAGAGAGAGAGAGAGAGAGAGAGAGAGAGAGAGAGAGAGAGAGAGAGAGAGAGAGAGAGAGAGAGAGACGAAGCACTAAACTCAATTGGATGAGGTTCTTTGATTCCATGTAAATCACACAGCTACGAAAAACCCTTTATGTAACAATGTAATATTGTAATTGCTGTTATGTGCGGGATAGTTATTGGTATACTGTAAACTGCCCAACACTCTTGAATCTACATAAGATCAACCTCAGAAATCTGGGGCACAAGTTATATAGGAAAGCGATCCAACATGGCAAGATAAGACCAGCGTTCCTATGAAATACATTGTTGAGCTAACAGTCAGGGGCGTTTAATGTATTTTTTACAAGATTTTTTTCTCAGAATTTACGTTATCTACGTCCAACTCCAATCATAGATGCCTTGATGGAAAGGCTTCAGATGAAAAATGTCTCAAACATCCTATTCGAGGGATGAACAAGTTAGCAACGTTTGACAAATCCACCATTTCACCACCGAACATTAGTTTACTGTCAACTGAATGATTGACTATGAAGCTCCGGAATAATAAGATATACCTCTGAGGTATAAACATAAACCTGAAATGCTATTTAGCTTATTCATTGCGAGCCTGATTTTCCCTTTCTCCTTAAGGTAATTTATATTAACTATGCGTAGCTGGATTCAACACACCACTTCAATATAGCAACACACTTTAACAAGTGAAATTCAACAAACACTACTCCGTTTTTGCCTGGCCATGCATTAGGTAACCATCAAGATTGCTGGTGACAATCTATCTTGTCCGAGACCGAAGAATTATCACTGATAAGTGATGTAAGCATCTTGACACTCTCTTTTAACGATTATACTTATTTAACGATATCATGCCATCAGAAATGTATGCAAGTGTAATGGTGAACTTCAAGCAGAAATCTTTTTATCAGATTCAGAAAACAGTTGAGAATATTGCTAACGGATCTGAGATTTGTGGGAACCAATGCCCGATTTCCACGGTAAAGAGGTGCGAGAATCATCCACACCAGCAGGATCTATAATCGCAATGGTCTCTTTAAACCATAAATAAAATATAAATTAGCATTATTAATGTCCAGTAATCCATCATTATTTCATATAAATAGTACTATTGGATGGTAAATAGCTTGAAATATATTTTCGTAGAAAGTACACGTGTTTATATAAGTATAAGTATTATTGTTTGTAGTCAATAAATTAAATATAATGTCTGTTACCAAGTCTTCTTTTCTTATTAGTATTATTAACGTGTATTACATTTTAGCTTAACGGTAACCAGACTGAGAGGGAAGACGTAGCAGATAATGGTGGCTTAAAACTGGCATTCCGTGCATACAAGAAGATGGCTGCTCAGCTGACAGCACCAGAGCCTAAATTACCAGACTTACAGCAGTACTCGCATGAACAGCTGTTTCTTATCAGTCTTGCCAACGCTTACTGCGAAATTCCCGATAAGGAGACACTCTTGTCCTTGTTTGAGCATGACCCACATTCTCCATTTGAGTTTAGAGTAAAAGGGATGATGATGAATTTACCAGACTTCAGCAAGCTGTTTAGCTGTAAAGAGGGTGATCCAATGAATCCTCAGAAAAAGTGTGAAGTTTGGTATTTAGTTTCTAACTAATATATTATTGATCTTTGTGTGAATTTGTAAACTATTGGGTATGTTTTGACAAATGATTTCAATATAAATTACTATTCATTTTGTATTCCATTAAATTATATTTTTACTGCTTTTAAATAAAGCTTTGCTGTATGAAATTGAAATAAATAAATAAATAAAGCTTATGGCTGATCTCAATTATACCTAAAATATTGTTTTAAATTATATAGTTATTTATAAATACTCCATCCTCATAAGTAAGCATGGATAGTAAGGGAACAGGTTGCCTTAGAACTATTTAAGATATCATTGTAATACGTTTTACAGGTCTTCAAAAAGCACTTCCCAGTTTTTAATAATGACTGAACACATTCTCTGCAGCTAGGCACTTGATAATGCAATTCTCCTTTATATAATGATTCTGTATTTATATATTTAGGTGCTCAAAACTATTATTAAGACGTAAGATGTTGAACATATTAAAAAAAGTAAAATAGAGGTCTATTCATGAAATGGAAACTGAAAGAGATTTTATCTCACTGAAAACCTGAAAATCTTCACAAATATAATTTTGTCTTCAAATTTGTTTTGGATATTATACATTTAGTGGTTCTTAAACCCCTTGCTAGTAACATCTTGTCAGGTTTACATCTGTATTGTAATTGTTACAAAATGTTACCACTAAATCAAAATGTACGTATCATTTTTACTTCCATTTAAGTGGCAGCTTAACTAAGTTAGTAAGCTGTATAATTGTACCAGTAAATCAACAGGATACAAAGCTGCCACATAATTTGATATCAAAGTTTTATAATCATTATATGTTTCGTATTCGTTCTATAAAATCTCCTACCAAGACTGCTGTTTTGTTTTCTTTACATGATGATACAGATATTTAACACAAATTTATAACCCTTGTAAATATTTAGAGATATCTAAAACAAAATTAATTCACGGTTGGGATCTTATCATTTTCTAGCAAAACATATGTAGCTCATTAATAAAACGTTTTTCAAAAACTTTGATTACTGTTGGTAAAATGGATATTGCATGATAGTTGTTGACGACCATCATGTCTTCCTAAATCACTAAGGTAGACAACACCATAGAAAAAAATCATTCAATGTACTGAGTGTTTCTAAATTCATGTTAAATATTTCTGAATAATGTTGCTTGAGTCAAAATAAAACATTAAATAACTATATTTATTAATAATTGCAGTCACTGAAATAGCTGTATGGGTCTATCTATATTTATTTTACTAAGTTACTATGTTAAAAACAAAATATTTATAACGCTTGATATACTTTTTTAATTTTCCTAAAATTAAAGTACATTATTGTGAAAAATACTCTCAATAGTAAACAGAACTTTGACATAAAACTCCATTTAACTCATAACAAGAATAAAATTACAAATGCTAAACAAAAGTATAAATGATATAAAAATATTTACCTATGTTCAAAAGAAGTTAAAAGAACATTGACATACCCTTACTTAAATAAACAGTTTTTTATACTGGGTGGAAAAATATTGAAGTGGTTAAGAACAACGTGATTTTTTTTCCATAAATAATTTGTTAATTGCATTTTTTAAACTAATTTTGTTCCGTAAAGTATTATTTTTGATTAGAGTAATTTATTTGTAATCGTTAAATAATGGAGAAATAATCTTTTTCAAATTATTTATTTTGAAATTCAAATGACCACTAATCCGTAAAGGATAAACCTTTCGAAGTCCGGTTTGTGGCAATTAACTTCTCTTGAATTCGATAACTAACTCGACCTAGTATTGCAATAGAGATTTTCGTTCAACTACTCGTAAGCTAATCCCCAGAAAAAATGAAATGTCACTATGGAGTCAAAAAGGATGTTCTTTGTACATGATCATGTACAAGATTCACTTTTACAAGTGAAGTCATACAAAAAAATTTTGAAAGTATTTCCATATTATTTTCCACCCTATACATGTTCTTGGTCTTTTATTTTACATTTATATAGTAAAGGTAATATGAGGCAACTGAAAGAAAAATAATATAGGCCTATATATATATATATATAAAAAAAAAAAAAAAAAAAAAAACTAAATTAATAAACAACATCGTTCCATCATGTTTTCCTCATGCAAATAGGATGACGATTATACCTAATTATTATTCAGAAATTAAACTTACTATTTAATATATTCACTCATTTACATCATCAAATGTAAACCTGAATTTAATAGTTCTGATGAGCTCACTCCGGGAACTATTTTAATCAACCTCAGTCTGTGACTCACTAACCCTGTATATTGTGCCATGCAATATTGCCACACTAATATATATTACATTGACAAGGGTCTGACTGTAATTAAGTCATATAAGGTAATTTCGAACCCCCGTTCTCTTTCCTCATTATTAAGCACTGCAGTATTGCGAGAACATTCAAAAGTTATCATTTCTATGATATAAAATTTTTTGACTTTTTTTATTATTTACTATAGTATCGAAAGATTTCATTTGATAATGATCAGTATACAACGCACTTAGTTTGACCTCAATAAGCCTAATTTATACTTGGCTGAAGCCTTTATATAATTAACTGAAATATAACAAATGTTTTCTTATTAATTCCATTTCGTAAACTGATAAAATATAAGAAAATATAAATCGCAATACAGTAAGATGGATTACAGATTATGTGAATAATTTTACAAGAAGGGATTTTATAATACATTTTTTTAATGCGCTGATTATGATAAGATACATTTTTTATTATTGGATAATATGTTTGTAAAGTACGATTGGAGTTCCATTTTACAGTATCATTATTTTTGAAGATGTGAAGCATCACTAATCTGTAAAATTAGCGTTAAAATGGATGCCAAAACAACGTTTTCTTAATTAAATTTTACATGAGTTGTCCATGGCTGTTGCTGGCACTAGTTTCGAAGTGCTGTAACCCAGCTACTTTAGAGTAAAGGATATTTGGACATTGTCGGTATATATTAATATTAATCTTCTTGATACTGTTACAGCGTACACTTGATGGTTCATACAGTGTGAACACTTCTATGAGAGTTATGGAAAGCCATTTTATATTATTTGTACAACATTGAACACTATTTTCTTAATTAAAATTATAATAGAGGTTAATGAGAAAATATACTATCAACAACTACTGACCATGCAAGATTGAACCCAATTACCTTAATTAATTGAAGAAGATGATAAAAATAATGTGATATTTGCATTTTGAATGAGTAAACATCTACACAATGAATGCCTTAAATTACAGTTGAGATAATGAGATCTCTGGTAACGTGACATATAGTATTGCAAAGAAAAAAGTGTAAATTAAACCCTTACAGATATTTACATTGTAACAAAACATTTTTTTATATTTAGACTATCAAAACAACAGAACGAAGTACCTTTGACACAATGGATAATGAATATATCTGTCACATCAGTCCCCAAGTAAGTAACTTGTCCTATAACTTCACATATGGTGAACTTCGTTTTTGGTTGGAAAATCGATTATGAATACTGACATTCAGTGATGTGTAGAAGACATACAGCTTAGCATGGATATTTATGGAAAGACAAACAAAAGTTAATGAAAATAATGAAAGCAAGCGTCTTTAAAGATGTATGATTGAACATTGCATAAGAAACTACATGAGAATATTAATAAAAGCCAAATAACTGATTGATAGAAATATGTATTTTATAAAAAATATCCCATGTATACTGAGGTTGAGTAATATATGCCAAATTATAATAAATTTTACCAAAATAATCGGTAGGAAATAAATTATATTTTGTATTAGAACATATTATATTGTTGATACAAGAATAATGAATAATGCTGATGAATTGGCGTTTATTCAAATATAAATTGAATAAGGAAAGGTGTGAGAGTACTAATGACGTGTAAAGCACGAATAGGCTTTGACACTGAATAAGAAAAGGTGTGAGAGTACGAATGACGTGTAAAGCACGAACAGGCTTTGACAATGAATAAAAAAAAGGTGTGAGAGTACGAATGACGTGTAAAGTACGATTAGGCTTTGACAATGAATAAAAAAGGTGTGATAGTACGAATGACGTGTAAAGTACGAATAGGCTCTGACAATGAATAAAAAAAGGTGTGAGAGTACGAATGACGTGTAAAGTACGATTAGGCTTTGACAATGAATAAAAAAAGGTGTGAGAGTACGAATGACGTGTAAAGCACGAACAGGCTTTGACAATGAATAAAAAAAAGGTGTGAGAGTACGAATGACGTGTAAAGTACGATTAGGCTTTGACAATGAACAAAAAAAGGTGTGAGAGTACGAATGACGTGTAAAGTACGAATAGGCTTTGAAAATTAATAAAAAAAGGTGTGAGAGTACGAATGACGTGTAAAGTACGAATAGGCTTTGACAATGTATAAAAAAAGTGTGAGAGTACGAATGACGTGTAAAGCACGAACAGGCTTTGACAATGAATAAAAAAAGGTGTGAGAGTACGAATGACGTGTAAAGTACGAATAGGCTTTGACACTGAATGAGAGTCAGAAGATTGGATTCTATGAAAAGGATTGGGATTGTTTAAAGCCCTCCTGTTTAGTTTGTTTTGATCTTCCAATATACACAGCTTCAAATGAATTGATTTGTGTATCTAGACTTTCATTATCTTTACTACTTAGTATTTATATAATCTATTTGTAAACGTGGAACCAGTCAACGTTCCACGCCGCAAGGTTTACACTCTTTTTATACATTAGATTGCATAAAAAGTGTAGTCTATTTAACTTTTAATTCTTTCTTTAATAATAGTTACTCAGATAACATAATAAGTGATAGTAGACATACAATATAAATAACATTGAAAACCACAATTTCTGTACAATTTGTGCAAATATTAAGGTCAATTTAATTTTTCAATAAGGTCCTATTAAGGTCAATTTCCCCTGGTCGGAGGAAGATAAAGATGGATTAAAAACATTAATTACCATAATCATTAATTGTAAACTCTTTACTTATTTTGTAATAAATTAAAGACATTACTAACCAAATTACTGACTGAAATAGTCCTAAGAGATCAGATTTCTATTGCTATCCAATAGTTATTATATTGGATATTCCTTAGTTATTATATATATTTGAAGAAAATCAAACGTTTAGTGTTATTTTGTAAATTACCATTATATACCAGTTTTTATGGAAATGGAAATCGAAGCACACAAATTATTCAATTCAAAAGTTTAAAACAAAATCATCATTGAAACTATGTATCTTGCATCAAATACCTACATTACTTCATCATATTTATATACATTTTACTCTTAACTGGTCACATGAGCTCTTTTGAGACCACAACATAATAGTGTTTCTTAATAACTATAGTAAATATAATTAGATTTATTTCATGATTTAGGTATTCTTATAACTCACAAGGACCAACAATCTGGCACCAAAAAAGTCTAGATCCGTTCTTCAAATATTTTTACAAAAAATACCTTGGGGTCTGAAAAGACCCCGTGTGACCAGTTGTGTGAATTTTTCCAAGATATCACTATTTTTAAAAGCTTCTTCTTTAAATAACGAGATTATATTTGATATAAAAAGAACTACACTTAGCAATCTTTTCTTGATTTTTTAATGTTTAAAATCGATTTCGGTCTCGAAAGACCATCATCAGTTTAACATAGAATACAAAATTTTTGTATTCTATGTTAAACTGATGATGGTCTTTCGAGACCGAAATCGATTTTAAACATTAAAAAATCAAGAAAAGATTGCTAAGTGTAGTTATTTATATAAAATATTAAGCAATCAAATAGCTAAAAATGTCAAATTATATTTGAGATTCTTACTGACACACAACCTATTAGTGAACCTGATAAAGTGTTTTTTGGTTCAGATGATTGTGGAGCTAATCCTTCTACTAGATCCACCCACTTTTTACGTTCCTCTTACCAGATAAAACGTAAGAGATGCTCTGTATTCTCTCGATCACAAGACAAAAATATCAAAGTGTGTTATAAATAAACTAGAATGTTTGCAAAACTCATTCTGAAATGGCTGTTAGATGCACTGACTGTTACAACGATTAAGTAGAATATTTGTATTAGTTAGGTTGTGTAATGTATATATTTGGGTTAGAAATATGTACTAAAACATGTACAACAAATTCACTATTTTCTTTAAGTGGTCAGTTTTGATATTTTTTGAAGTATTATAGCACTATAAAATTAAAGAAAATATGGAAACATAAAGTATATAACATTGTTTAGTTTACAAAATAAAATTAAAAAAATGTGCCTTTTAGTAAATAAACAAATTTACATTAATTTTTTTATTTATAAGAAGGGGATAGAAGAGGCCTAAACTTTATTATTATTTATGTCAAATGTACCCTGACACTTCATATATTAAAAAAATACTATTTTTCTTAATAAGAAAATTTTCCATAACTTTTACCAAATAAAATGTAATTGGGGTCCAGAAAGACCCCATGTGACCAGTTACGTTAGTAAAAAAAGTTTGACCAGTTAAGAGTTAATGAAGAGCACGAATATACAGGGTGTTACAGGAAGGTTGGGCTGGCTATGCATTTTAAGATTATATGTTTGATTCTAAGCAAAAATTGAACAATATTTTTGTCAGTTTCTGCTTTGTTTAGCAGCTAGACGCCATTTTGTTTTTGCCGTAAAACAATTTATATCTTTGTTTTTATCTTTACGATTGTTAGAAAACTCGGTAAATAGGTTCATGTTAGGCAATACTTAATAAAAATATTTTAAAATTCTCTTTAATATTTTAAAAATTGCGGTCATTTTACTTTTATTTTAACAACTACCTAAAAAACTAATTCTATAACAATTAATTGTGTAAGTTACAAAACATGTTTAAATAACTTACCCTTTCCAATGACACCTCATTTGTAAAAGTTGCTTTGAGAAATAACTATTTTAGAATTGAATTTAATTCAAATGCAAACAAATGGCTACTAACATTATAATAAATATATTATGATACGTAATAGTCATCTATCTCAGGTATTTACATACTAATATTTAACTGAATGTTTATTTAAGATATAAATAAAATATTAAATAGCTGGTTTTTTTAAAAACATGCACCTTCAATAAACCATGAATGTCTTTTGGAATTAACAAAAGGCAGTATTCATAAAACGAATATTTCTATTCAAAACAACCACGACATGCAACGTCAGATATATATGTGGTGTGTTAATTAAATTTGTGACTTGTTTGGAATGTTCGTACATAATGAACATTTAATGTTTTAGATCTGCAAATGATTTATTCATGTACTTTGTGTATTTTTCTCTTTATTGTTAGTTATCGTAAATTATAAAATTACTGCCAGAGTTATAAACAAATGGCACATACAGTATAGAGTATATGACTTTTCAACATAAACTACATTTTAGTTAAATTATTACCGTTTTTGTAAAAAGTAATTAAGCCATTAACAAAATAAATATATTTTGACACTTTCTAGGTTTTATATTTCTTAAGACAATGAGTTTGTTAAAACGTATATATTAAATGCCTATTGATCAAACAGATCAACCAGTTCCTCGGGACCAAAAATACTTATTTGGGGTTATTTGGAATGAATAATGTTAAATACATATGCAAACATTTGTTATACCTTTTTATATCTGACCATACAAAATAAAAAATATCAAATGTAACCAATTATTTTTCCAAAAGTTATGCACCTATTAAGGTTATATTTTAATAAAAGATCGCTATTCATAAAATATCTTCTTAAAATATTTGTCAAAATAAATTAACTTTGGCAGTATAATGCCATTAAAATTAATATTTATATCACACGCAATGATTATTATTGAATGCACCGTCCAATATCACCTTAGAGACTACACAGAATATGGATTAAAATATACAAAATATGGTGTATAAGAATAGTTGGTTCTAGAAAGATAAATGTGGTTTTATTCAGTGTTATGTAAAGAGGATACAGTGTTATGTTTTATACATTGTGCTGTATTATTCAGGTAATGTATATTGAAAATACGTCAAACTGGTTCCCTGTAACATATTACATTACATGATATTTCATGTTAGTGTATTAGACTTCATATCCAATATATATATTATTCATGACATCTTGCAAACGACCCCCTGTGAGTTATACAACTACTACGTAAGTAGATAGTATGAACTTTGTATAACTATAAAGGTATTCAGGTATGAGACACCGACATAGCTTGTGTGTATTTAAGGTCACTATGAATGTTTACTTGAGTGTAGGATGAGTGTGACGACCTGTGATATGTGTTGTATGCACTAAGGTTAGTTAGGACCTAACCTAAGGTTAGTTAGGACTTAGTAAGTTGCATGCATAGTTAACACTTTGTGTTACGTGTAATTAGTTTATTTATGGACTTAGTGACATTTTGTGAGAATAAAAATTTTGAAAAATAAAGAGTTCGTAAGGCATATATAAGTAGTTTAACGATATTTTGATTGGGAGTTAAAAAAAATATATTTAGCAATTGAATGAAATAAGAAGAAAATTGTAATATATTTTTATGGATCAATTCTTAACTTTTCAAGAAATTAAAAGCAGTTACAAAAATAACCAAAAAAATCAATGGATTTTAACTAATACAGATGTAGTTAGGTACATTTTAAATTATATTTTACAGATCTCTTTGGTTTCTTTAGTAATATTGCATGGACGTTCCCACCCCTGTCCTCAGGCTACAATATCGTCCCGTAACGCAAGCATCACGTTTTTAGTAACGGGTACATTTGTGGTCAAATAAGTAATATTCGGGTGACGTTTGAGAGCAGTTTTTTTTTAACTTCAAAAAAAGTATTATTAAACTTTTTGTCATGTATCATTTTAAACCTTTGCTAATTTATTGAATCAAACACATTACTACAATGTCTGTACCAAGAATAGATTAAAAAAATATATAAATAATATAATGTAAATATTAGATAATATCACATTCTTGATAATTTTTACATCAGTTGTACCCAAAGTAATGAATCTTTCAGTGGTAAAACCGTCTTCCGTTAATTCTTTTACGATGCCTTCTTGAGGAGAACTCGTTTAGGTGCTTGTTTTAATTTTTGGGGCCAGACTTTCTCTTGAAGTATGGAGGATATTAGTTAAATAAAATTATTCCAGAATAAAAATTATAGGTTTTAGAAAACATTCAGTATTTATAAAAATATATACAATATAGAGATGCCTAATATTTGGATTAAAATTATTTATTGAATAATTTTTTAACTTTATGATACCAAGATGTAATTGACTGGACATATTAAAATTTTACCGAAATGGAAAACAGAATTATAAAAATCAGTGTGTTTATAATAACAATTGTAAGTTACCCTTTTTTAGAGGTTGAAACTGTGTGACTTTCTTGTGTTTTTTGTTTTAGTTTGGGATTAAATTGTTCAAAGTGAAACAAGCTCCTTAATGGGCTGATTATGAAAAAAACCTTTATTAGTCTGAAAGAAGTTATAATCCTGAGAGTAAATATACCACAACTTGCCTTTTTTTATATAACTTATGTGAGAGTGGAAAATTATTTTCATAGACGATGGTATCACCGAGAAGTATTTTAATTTCTGTATCAACATTATTATTCGCTCCGGAACCACAATTAGACAGTTTGACGATTGAGTCTTGTCGACATTTACCAATAGACTAATTCCTAAAACCACAGAAAGATACTGTTATCTTTAGCAATTCTTAATATTTGCAAGATCTTAACCAAAATGGCATTGGACGTGTCACCATTAATTAGTCAAACTCCTACCTCAATTACTTAGGTGAGCAAATCATTAATAACAACCAGGAAAAGAAATATACCCACAATAGACGCTTGAGAGACACCAATCACTTCCATATCAGTAGCTGACCTGTATTGGTGCAAATAATCCAAGCTATTAGGTCATGTATCATTTTAAACCATTGCTAATTTATTGAATCAAACACACTATTACAATGTCTGTACCAAGAAAAGATTAAAAAAATAAATATATTAATCTTTTATATACCATTTCACACGTCCGCAAACACCATTACACAAATTGTTGTTTGTGAATGTAAAATTTCAACTAAACTCTATATCTGAACATGTAGCACAAGTCTAGAACCGAATAGCACAAGTCTGGCTGAATATCCTTATGATAGGAATCCAGAGTTTAACCAGGAATTTCCACCATCTGATTGCATCCTCTAAGATAGGAAGAAACATTTTTTCAAAATTACATCGCTGCCTTTTTCGCTATGAATTTAAATTTAGATTATGATTATTACTTATGCATTACTTTGTTTAAAATAGTATTCCTGAAATATGTTGAGCGTCTTGGTAGGTTTAGTCTCAGTACAAACACGGAGGTGTAATGACCACTAAAAGGTCGTCACAATTTTAACAAGGTCACTTGTTATATCTGATCATAGTATAGATAAATAAAGGAAATCTGAACCAACGATGAAAGTTTGATCATAATTACGTTAGGACGTAGGCACAATTTAACGAGGTCTAAATGTTTATTATAATATATGATAACCAAATCTGAGAAATATGAGTGTATACCTTGATTTGTTACAGTACAATAATAAAATTTTAGCACAACAAGTTCTAAAGAAATACTACTGGGTCTTATGTACAATAAAGTTTACCATTTCGGTCTTTTTGCAGACAGTAATTTCTGACAGCAACATTATCTGCCTTTCATTTTAAAATTTTATAGGTGGACAGTTTCATCTTAATTAATTCATAAAATGGTTCACGTAATTATAAGTTTTTGTATGAACTAGTTGATGGTGACAGGAAGATTCATACTTAAACTATTTTGTAGAGGGTTGAGGTCTGTCTTCATAAGTGCACGGGTGAAAGAGTCTCATTGTTTGGTTGGAAAGGTTATGGAGAGACTAGGCGTACATGGTAGAAGGCCGTCATCATACATGTTGTAGTAGTTATGAGGGTTATATCATAGTATGGGCATGGGTTTTAGTGACTTTTGTATGGTTTTAAGTTTTTGAATGGATACACTAAATATATTACCATGGGGACAATCGATTGAAATTATAAATAAAAAAATTAATTTATATCCGTTCAGGATACTACCAAGAAATAGCAGGTCCAACAAAGTTTAATAAAGACAATCATCAGAGAGGAAAAATTTTACATTAACTCACTATAAATATAACACAATATTAAGGTTATAACAGGTTAAGCCGCGTATTTTGTTATAATTATTAAAAATAAAGATTTTGAATTATTTATTTACCATTTTAAACTATGATCATTTATGATTGTAACATTTTCCTACAATTTATGGACTATCTACTGAAATTATATTGTGCAATAATAACATTTTAATATTTTGTAGTGCCAAATTTACTAAATTAAAACTAACTGTTAATATTAAAATGTCAAGGATAAGATTTTGTTATATTTCTTATGAATATATGATATCTTAGCATCAACGTTTTTAATAATATTTATTCCGTTTATATTCTTTTGATTAATAAAGATAGTATTTTTACGTAAATAACTATTACTACTAGTTTAAAAAACTCGTTAAACAGTTACACATATCCAAATGGGTTTTGTAATTGGCAATTGAGCCCTATCCAGTTATTGGGATAGGATATCGAAATGATCTGATATTAGTCCCTTAGTAAAAACTGAACAAATCTTATCATTTATAAACCATAATTACAATATCTTGTATATTTTCATTACCTATTACATTTGAAATGTAAATTAATAATTAATGAAGCATGACTTCTGAAGCAGCATCATTTCAATCTAACGGGTTATTAAATCCCCAAGTAAAGCCATTAAGAAACAACAATAACCAGAAAACATCGTAATATATAGTCATGGAACTATATTCGAGACCTGTTCACCTACATAAGTGTACAGCATTTAATTTAACAACAATGTAATAATGCAAATAACTCAAGCACAGCAAATATATTCAGATAATAATTTCGATAAAACTAATAATCAAACATACCGTAATATAATTTTAAGTTGAATTTATTGCATTTAAGTGAATACAAACTTAACTAGCCGTATGGTTAAATAATACATAATAATGATTCAAAGTAATCACTATTCCCTTCACTTAAAATATGTGTTGTTCACACAGTACATAACAGGGTTAAATTGATATGAAACAAAAAAATATTGTTATGAAGAAGGTTAGGTAATAATATTGTTGTTATTCATATTTTGAATCTTCAAAAACTATGTACTCATTCATCATGACATTTCCGAAAACTGGACAACAGATTTAGATGAAATTTGTAGGGAGGGTAGCTTTTGTATCATAGATATTAACCAAGAAGGGTGTTATAAAAACAATTACTCTAAAATAACTCTTAGTTAGGTACATTATTGTAGGTTTTGTATATGTATCAGTGAT
Organism: Stictocephala bisonia; assembly: GCA_035578905.1. Classification (NCBI taxonomy): domain Eukaryota; kingdom Metazoa; phylum Arthropoda; class Insecta; order Hemiptera; family Membracidae; genus Stictocephala; species Stictocephala bisonia. The sequence goes on along the minus strand of JAQJVL010000605.1, from coordinate 403,109 downwards.
TTACTAAACATTTTGATTTAATCGTTTTCAAAACTATAAAATAATCAATAACTTATATCTGCGCATGGCAACATAATTTACATAACAGTACACATAATAAAACTGCACAAGGAAAGTTTTCACGATTAAAGGTAGGTAATATGTTTTGTTGAATTCGAATTAAATTGAAGTTTGATACAGGAAGTAAATTTGGATAGCTAATAAATAATACAGAGAAAACTATATGCACTGTCTACAGTCACTGACAAGCACTTGAATATTTAAAAGTTTCATTTCAATATCCTGAATGGTTTCACTACCGATCAAAAACCTATCTCCGGTATAAAAATGTTTAGCCTACACGTCATGCTTTGCTGTTTGTTTTTCAGAGCAGAACATTACTTTTTAAAAGTTGTTTATCATTGACTTTGTATCATCTCAAAGTTATAAATCTTTTACAAGTAAATTCTTAATTAACTATATTCTCCTCAAAAATCAAAAATGTCTGTTGATATTTGTGTCTTAATATTTTCAGCATCATTAGAATCATTTTTAAAATTAATTTAGATTTTTGAAATGTTCTAAATCGACTAAAATCAATCCAATATCTCGTAATGAGAAATTACAGTATAATAAAATATGTTATTTAATAATAACCAAAGAAATAATGTTTCCAGAAAACAACGTACAATAATTAATGTTTATACTTAATTGTGCTCTTATGAATTTTATTAAATTATAAACAACCTGAAAATTTTTAATCTTTTTTTCAATTATGAACTTTTGGTCACAAAAGAAGGCCCTTGGCTACACAATTTCTTTCGTTCTGACTCCATTACCTCTGTCGATATAAGGTATAATATTCTACGAAAAGTATTGATTTGTACATTTTTTAAGACAGTATTTTGTCTGTGACATTGCTGTAATTGAATTTTAATATACATTTTAACTGGATTTTTTAATAAACATATAATTTTAATAAACATATAAAGGAATGTTTAAATTTGATAAAAATATATAATTGTTCATGATATTACAATGACAATATGCAAAATCATGTTTCACAATCATTATAGTTTACATTATTCTAATTAATTTAGATTTTATTCTTCATTAACAATACTCTAACATCATAACAATACTATAAATTATAACAAAATTTATTATGTTTTCTACAATGTAAACCTTGGAAGTTGTAATATTCAAAGTATTCAGTGTTTTATTATATACTAATGGTCTATACATTTAAAATTCAAATGTAAGTATAAGATTGAAAATATTTTTAATACAATAATCTTACAAGATTTTCAAGATTAAATATTTTTAATTCTGATTATCTACTTGCCTACCAGAAGAGACACAATATAGTCAGAAGATCTACTGGAATACTTCAAAATATTCTATACGTTTTTTAATTAGTTTGAGATGTTAAAAAATATATAAAAATATCCGATTTGATTTATGTATTTCATTAATATTTTTAAATACACTTTCGAAATAAATATGAACAAATAATACAATGTAACATTACAATTTATGTTTAAAATAAAATAATATATTTATATTACTCGTAACTTAGTGGGTTGGATTCACTCACACTTCACTTTTTATTTAGAAACTAAGTACCAAACTTCACACTTTTCCTTTGGATTCATTGGATCACCAATTTTACATCCAAACAGCTTGCTGAAGTCTGGTAAATTCATCATCATCCCCTTTACTCTAAACTCAAATGGAGAATGTGAGTCATATTTTAACTGGGCCAATAATCTGTCCTTATTGGGAATTTCACAGTAAGCATTGGTAAGACTGATCAGGAACATCTGTTCATTCGAGTACTGCTGTAAGTTTGGCAATTTGGGCTCTGGTGTTGTAAGCTGAGCAGCCATCCTCTTGTACGCACGGAATGCCAGCTTTAAGCCACCATTGTCTGCTATGTCTTCCCTGTCAGTCTGGTTGCTGTTAAGCTAAAACCAAATAAATGAATTTACTTCAGTGAGTAAAACAGCACGTTCTATTTTATTTAGATTATTACGGGTTTTTAAATATGCAAACATTTCTCATGTACCTACTTCTTATCATTGTCAAATATCCAGTCATACACAAAACAATTTCATGTTTAATAAATAGAAATCTAATTGATGCAGTAAATGCAATATGTAAACATTTGTATATTGTTTAAAACATTTCATATGCATACTGTAAAAAGATAACATTATGCATATGAAATAATAAGAAAAAAATTATCACACTCAGATACGTGTGTTACTCGTTATATGATACTTCAGAAGCACCTTCGCATCAGGCGTTTGGGAAACCATCAAATTGAACTAGAAATTGATTTATTTGAATTGTACTAAAGTAGTCGAACCTTATTAATAGTTTAGAGTTATACACTTGTTCTATTAATATATTTTTCTTCAGAACAATGGAATAATTTTATATCTAGCAGTTGAAGTTATTTCTATAATGTATAGTTAATTAAAGAATGTACTGTATTTAGGTAACAAATACTATGTTTAAGGAAAAAGGGTCTTATTTTAGACTGTATATACTTTGTAATCAATTAACATAATATTGCTTACAGTTTTTCCGGTGTTTTTGGAATCGTTGAAGGATGAATATTGGTCTATAATACATTGTTTCTTTTCTTCGTACATTTCCTTGGTACCTTCATCTCCCCAGTTGTCTTTTGTGCTGTTTTCAAAAGTGGCAGTCTACAACATTTGTATATAATTTTTAATTTATTATGTCTTTTTTAGCATGGTGTTATATTGTTTTTTAAAGTAATTTTTTAACGATAAGGGATTGCTATTTTCTATTAAGTTATACGTTTTCATGGATGATTTTTAAATAAAAAATGTCTAAGTTTTATTGTTGTTTTCTATCTTAGTCTTAAGTTGTAGATTTTTGGTGACAACTACTTAAAAGAAACTATAAAAAATGTACAATATCACAAGACATTACGCCCGTTTAGTCATGCCGTATCCTCACTCATACATCATGGCCAAAGCAGGACGTGTGGAAAAGGGCGCCTTCCACACGCCCTGGGATGGGGATGTTGAAAATAGTACCTTCAAAAGATTTTACCATCAGAACAGCCATAGTCTATATATTATTTTTCACCTTAATTAAATTTGTATACGGGGTGACAGTTAAGTCTTAGGACGACTTTTAAACCTTTAAACGCCAAGAGATATCACAACCAAATTTGGCATATCGTTATTGGTGATAGTAAGCTACTTTTCTGTATACATGATGATCAGTTAATCATCTTTGTGGGATTTTCTTCTTATTCAGGAATAAGAAGAAAAATCTTTAAAGGCAGCCTATGTTGACTTGTACATCATTTTAAAGGTCTAGTTAACTAAAAACAATGGCGTAAACTAGACTTCAAAAGGTTAATCCATTCGGAAGTAATAGCTGCTCTAAGTTTAAAAAATGTTGTTTTTAAAGTTAACATAGGCATTAAAGTTAAAAAAAGTGTTAACTTACGAATAACAGAATATTAAAGGGAATACTTTCTGGGAAATACTTGAAGGGAAATTTAAATGCCAACAAGTATCAAGATATGCTCCAAAAATGTGGTAATTCCTGTCCTATAAGTTAGTTTTGGCGCTGACTTCCAAACATGTTTTTTACAACATGGTGTTCAAGTCACCGGTGGATTGGAAGACGAGGAGTGATTGAATGGCAGCTCGTTCCTCTGACCTAACTTCACTGGACTTCTTTTTATGGAGCTACCTCAAAGAGGAAGGTTATGAAACTCAGCCTACAGATCTGATTGATCTTAGACACAGAAAAGCACAAGCTCAAGCTATCCCACGAGAATATATAACAAATCAGTAGCCAGCTTTTTTAACCGGTTAGCACATTACCAGACGGCCAACGAGGAACATTTTGAACACCAACTTTTAAATGAGTTCAGTAAGTATTCTCTTAAAGCTGTAACCTTCCGTTATTCGTAAGTATTAAACATTTTAAAAACTTTGAACAGAAATTACTTCCGATTGGATCAACCTTTTTAAGTCTGGATTGCGGCATTGTTTTCAGTTTAACTAGACCTTTAAAATTATGTACAAATGAACGAAGGCTGCCTAAGGATTTTCTTCTTACTCCTAACGGGCCGTCCCCAAAAGATGATACCCAATCATCATGTACACAGAAAAGTAGCTTACTATTACCAGTAATAGTATGCCAAATTTGGTTGTAATATTTATTTTCGTTGAAATGTTATAAATTTGTCCTAGTACTTTATAATAATAATAATGCTAACCTTTATTATTGCGTCAGACAAAGTAAATTGTATTGCAATAGTCATAGTAAATTAAATAGTCCAAAATGTTCTATCCATTCATTCTATCAAAGTCACTTTCAAACATACAATTTTGCATTCAGAGTCATCCATTCGAATTCTATCCAATTACAGCTCTCGTCTGTTTGTTCATAGGGCCTCCCAGTTGTGTGCTATAAACGCGTCTGTACTATAAAATGCCTCTGCAATCAGAACTTGCTTCAGACGCGTTTCGAATGTCTTGAGCATTGGGACACTTTTGGCCGAATTTGGCAGACTGTTGACAAATTGGGCTCCTGCCTGTGAAGGCAAACGCTCATGAACTACCATTCTGTGTTTACCAGTTCGGTAGTTGTCCCTACCTCTAGTTGCATAAGAGTGTATGTCACTACCTCTTATGAGATTGCAATTTGATTTGAAAAATATGCACGTATTCAAGATGTAGAGACAGGGTAATATCAACAGTTTCAAGCTTTTGAAAGCTGGTTTGCACGACTCTCATGTGCAATTTTGCGATGGTTCGGACTACCATTTTATGAAGAATGAAAATTCTAGAAAAGTATGTGTTTTTGCATCCTCCTCACAAGGTCAATCCATATGAGAGGTATGGGTAAATTACTCCGTAATAAGCCGTAATCAGTACCTGAGTCGGGCAGTATTCCGATAGTTGTCTCAAGACATAGATGCCTGAGGTTGGTTTTGAACACACACTGTCTACGTGAAAACCCCGTGTCAACCCTCGATCCAGGTGTATTCCAAGGAATTTAGTCGAGTAGACTTCTTCAATCTCAGTCTCATCCAACATGAATGTGGGACTTTGATCTGAATCGGTTTGGCACAAATACAATTGGACAAATGACGATTTTGTCACCCTGTATATAGAAGAAGAACATTTTGTAGTTCTTTAAAATGGTTTAAAAAAATATAATTAGTTAATTATCCAATAAAAGTTGAGTATCAGAGTCGTACAATTATTTTCTTAAATAAAAAAAAACTCTGAAGAAAAACAAAAAATGTATTTCTATTAATATTACAAACAAACTGATAATAATGTAAACCACTTTCGTTATTTACATAAAACATTAGCTGTGGACACATTTCACGTATAGCTGACGCTTCCACTTGTGTTGTCAGTTTTAGTTGATGTTATGCAAGTATTACAGTTTTGAAATTGCATACATAGTATATTAAAACTCTTTTTGAGAGGCTGCTCCCTTGTAGATGCTAAGCGAAGATAATATTTAACGAGGAAGCGTAAGGAGGATCTTGAAATTTAAACGACTTAATATTGAATATAAATTATGAACTTACTAAATTAGCTAAGGATATTCATGAGAAATATGAAATATTTTGTTTGCTTATTTGAAGAATGTAAAGGAAATATTTAAGAAATATGTCTTTATAAAATTATCCTTAAAAAAAAAAAAAAAATTAATAAAAAAAATAAAAATGAAAATATGCATCAGAACCTTAAGGCTCCCTCATGTTTATTAGGTAGGTATGTTTATTATCAAGAGTTATGTGTGTTACGTGAGTGAGTGTGCACGCGCGCGTGTGTCTTTGTTCAATTGTCAACAAACTTTAGGAAGTTTTATTTGTTCCCAGGGAAGGCTTTTATAATTTCAACCATAATCCAATGGAGTTAGTTTATTATCAAGCTGATAGTTGTTGGTCACTGTGGCTTGTGGATAATTATTTCACTCAAACCCATTAAATGCATATCTCAACAGTTATCATTTAATTATTATAACTATTTGAAACATACCTACATAGTACTACTAATCATCAAGCTGAACTTGGAAAATAACAATTGGTTTTCAAAACTGTTGTTCTTAGAGTCGGAAAGTTGATCCTAACGGTGCTCACACCTTAATAATCATAACAGACTCATATTTAGAATAATTGTTATATTATTAATATACTGTTTAAAGCTTGTAACTAAATGAACATTAGAAAGTGGCTCTAATGACAGTTCTGCACTGCTTACTTACTATGAACTAAGCCAATACCTCAAGAAAAATTTGAATACTGTGGGATACCCTTGCACGCCTAACGTGCCAATCCCATCACTCGCTGCGCTCGTTACACCTCTGCCTTCGGTCTGTGACTTTTGAGTACAAATTATAAACTGTATCACGTAAGAATATTACATTTATTACTGTATGTCACTCACATTACTTAAACCCATTTGTTAGTATTAATGACCAATGATATTACTTAGCTTATTTTAAACGTGTTCATTTAATTTTATTTTGTTTAACAGCCGAAGATCAATTAAATAACTACAATTGATTACCATTGAAACATTCAAGTCCAGTAGGAGCCTTATAATCGAATGTAAATAAAACCATGCTTACAATCTTCCCTAGTTTATCACTATGAAATATCTAACCTCCACAATATTACAAACACTATTGTTTACATTCCAACAGCTGTTAAAACCTTTTGGAAATCATGATTTACATTTGAACAGCTGTTCCTTTACAATCACTAAAATCTCTCTCCATTTTAATCTTATGGCCGTAAAACGAACTTTGAGGACTTTCCATACCCCTTAGAGTAAAAATATTGAAGAATTAAAACCTTATTGCACAACTAAGAAAAGACGAAAATTCTTTTACACCTCAACCGTTTAAATTGGTCAACAAATAAGGAGAGAGGATTTGCGTTGGCAAAACACGTATTATACATAAGGGTTTATATTTCAGTGAGGCGGAGCTCCGAACGTTTAGTATGTAGTAGAATTCGATACAATTCGAGTGGAACATCGATACAAAACGAGTGTTTGAACCATTCTTACTTGAAGTGCTTTTTAATTGAATAACCATTCAATAAGCATAAGTGTAGCGTTTTATTCATACATTTATTTCATAACTTTGAACTCCTTGTTCAAGAAATTTTCTAAGAGCCCTAATAAATGTTTTACTCACACGCTACATGGAAAAAGGATCTAAAACACAATCATTAAAATTTTGCTAAAAAATACATATACTATCTTGCCTGTACGTCCAAGGCGTGAGTGAGCTCGTGGGCGATGATTCCGCCTAAGTGACCGTAGTTGACATATAATGGCACTTTTGGGCTGAACAGTGGGAGGAAATTTAAAAACCCTGCTGTAACAACTGGAAAATGCAAACTAATGTTAAAATTGAACAAGTTTCTTTCAATTAAATTAAAATACATATGTATTTACTCAATGCTAAATACAAAAATTGTATGTTTTAGTTAATGATCTCAATAAAAAGAAAATTTAATAAGATTTTGAAATGATGTAATCGGAGGATCATATAAAAAAGTTAATTTTTTTATTTATAATATTTCCATTTAATCCCTTTGCTAATAATTCAATACTACAAGAGCAACCTTATTGAAAGATATAAGCATAAGATGACAAATTATGTAAAACACACAGATATTTCATTATCGAGGTACGCACATTTAGTAAAGTAAAGATACAACGAAACGCCCAGTTGTTTTATATTTAGACTGGACAATCGTGCAGCTTCCAAAACACTGTTATCATAATATAGTCTGTCTATAACTAAGATAGTTACTGTCAAGGGGAAAATATGTGTTATATATTCAAACATTTAAAACTTCATTTCAGGCATCACAGCCATTGTGTTAAATAAATCTAAGCATTTGGATTTCAAGCTGAGTCTGTTGAGCCTAATGAGCCAACGGAATCCATGGCAATTTCTTGTAATATTTAGGTTGGTTATACAAGTATATGTTGTTCCTAAGAAAACCACTCTACACATGTGGGTAGTATTTCATTTTTTAATAGACATAAAATATTTAAATTGTGGTATTGATGTAAAATAATAAGACACAAATTAATGATTGAAATAGGAAGAATATTAGGTTATACTACATCTATTATATCAATACTTACTTAATGTACTTAATGAATTGTAATTAATAAAAAAAGTTTGATTTCAAATTAAAAGTACTAAAGTACTTACTAAAACATTCCAGCATTCCTTTTTACATGTATTCATTTAAAACACCAGTTTATTATATTCTATAATGCTAAGAAATAAATATTTTAGACGGGTATTTCCATAATGGTATAGGTGGATAGGTGGATCATCACCACTGTATGTGTATGGATGGGCGGGTAGTTCATCACCACTGTATATGTATGGGTGGGTGGGTGGTTCATCACCACTGTATTTATATGGGTAGGTGGGTGGTTCATCACCACTGTATTTGTATGGGTGGGCGGGTGGTTCATCACCACTGTATGTGTATTAGTAGTGAGTGGGTCATCACCAAAGTATGTGTATGGGTGGTCAGTTAGGTCATCACCACAGTATGTGTATGGATGGGCAGTTAGGTCATCACCACAGTATGTGTATGGATGGGGAGTTAGGTCGTCACCACTGTATGTGTATGGGTAGTGAGTGGGTCATCACCACAGTATGTGTATGGATGGGCAGTTAGGTCGTCTCCACTGTATGTGTATGGGTAGTGAGTGGCTCATCACCACAGTATGTGTATCGTTCGATAGTTAGGTCATCAACACAGTATGTGTATGGGTAGTGAGTGGGTCATCACCACAGTATGTGTATGGATGGGCAGTTAGGTCGTCACCACTGTATGTGTATGGGTAGTGAGTGGGTCATCACCACAGTATGTGTATGGATGGGCAGTTAGGTCGTCTCCACTGTATGTGTATGGGTAGTGAGTGGCTCATCACCACAGTATGTGTATCGTTCGATAGTTAGGTCATCAACACAGTATGTGTATGAGTAGTGAGTGGGTCATCAACACAGTATGTGTATGGGTGGGCAGTTAGGTCATCACCACAGTATGTGTATGGGTGGGCAGTTAGGTCATCACCACTGTATGTGTATGGATGGGCAGTTAGGTCATCACCACAGTATGTGTATGGATGGACAGTAAGGTCGTCTCCACTGTATGTGTATGTGTAGTGAGTGGGTCATCACCACAGTATGTGTATGGATGGGCAGTTAGGTCGTCTCCACTGTATGTGTATGGGTAGTGAGTGGGTCATCACCACAGTATGTGTATGGAGGGGCTGTTAGGTCGTCACCACTGTATGTGTATGGGTAGTGAGTGGGTCATCACCACAGTATGTGTATGGATAGGCAGTTAGGTCGTCTCCACTGTATGTGTATGGGTAGTGAGTGGCTCATCACCACAGTATGTATATCGTTCGATAGTTAGGTCATCACCACAGTATGTGTATCATTGTGTAGTTAGGTCATCACCACAGTATGTGTATGTGTTGGCAGTTAGGTCATCACCACTGTATGTGTATGGATGGGCAGTTAGGTCGTCTCCACTGTATGTGTATGGGTAGTGAGTGGCTCATCACCACAGTATGTGTATCGTTCGATAGTTAGGTCATCACCACAGTATGTGTATGGATGGGCAGTTAGGTCGTCTCCACTGTATGTGTATGGGTAGTGAGTGGCTCATCACCACAGTATGTGTATCGTTCGATAGTTAGGTCATCACCACAGTATGTGTATGGATGGGCAATTAGGTCGTCTCCACTGTATGTGTATGGGTAGTATGTGGGTCATCACTACAGTTTGTGTATCGTTGTGTAGTTAGGTCATCACCACAGTATGTGTATGGGTTGGCAGTTAGATCATCACCACTGTATGTGTATGAGTATTGAGTGGGTCATCACCACAGTATGTGTATGGGTTGGCAGTTAGGTCATCACCACTGTATGTGTATGATTAGTGAGTAGGTCATCACCACAGTATGTGTATGGATGGGCAGTTAGGTCATCACCACAGTATGTGTATGAGTAGTGAGTGGGTCATTACTACAGTATGTGTATGGGTGGGCAGTTAGGTCATCACCACAGTATGTGTATGAGTAGTAAGTGGGTCATCACCACAGTATGTGTATGGGTGGGCAGTTAGGTCATCACCACAGTATTTGTATGAGTAGTGAGTGGGTCATCACCACAGTATGTGTATGGTTGGGCAGTTAGGTCATCACCACAGTATGTGTATGAGTAGTGAGTGGGTCATCACCACAGTATGTGTATGGGTGGGCAGTTAGGTCATCACCACAGTATGTGTATAGATGGGCAGTTAGGTCATCACCACAGTATGTGTATGAGTAGTGAGTGGGTCATTACTACAGTATATGTATGGGTGGGCAGTTAGGTCATCACCACAGTATGTGTATGAGTAGTGAGTGGGTCATTACTACAGTATGTGTATGGGTGGGCAGTTAGGTCATCACCACTGTATGTGTATGAGTAGTGAGTGGGTCATCACCACAGTATGTGTATCGTTGGGTAGTTAGGTCATCACCACAGTATGTGTATGGGTTGGCAGTTAGGTCATCACCACTGTATGTGTATGAGTAGTGAGTGGGTCATCACCACAGTATGTGTATCGTTGTGTAGTTAGGTCATCACCACAGTATGTGTATGGGTTGGCAGTTAGGTCATTACCACTGTATGTGTATGAGTAGTGAGTGGGTCATCACAACAGTATGTGTATGGGTGGGCAGTTAGGTCATCACCACAGTATGTGTATGAGTAGTGAGTGGGTCATCACCACAATATGTGTATGGGTGGACAGGTAGGTCATCACCACAGTATGTGTATGAGTAGTGAGTGGGTCATCACCACAGTATGTGTATGGATGGGCAGTTAGGTCATCACCACAGTATGTGTATGAGTAGTGAGTGGGTCATCACCACAGTATGTGTATGGGTGGGCAGTTAGGTCATCACCACAGTATGTGTATGAGTAGTGAGTGGGTCATCACCACAGTATGTGTATGGGTGGGCAGTTAGGTCATCACCACAGTATGTGTATGAGTAGTGAGTGGGTCATCACCACAGTATGTGTATGGATGGGCAGTTAGGTCATCACCACAGTATGTGTATGAGTAGTGAGTGGGTCATCGCCACAGTATGTGTATGGGTGGGCAGTTAGGTCATCACCACAGTATGTGTATGAGTAGTGAGTGGGTCATCACCACAGTATGTGTATGGGTGGGCAGTTAGTTCATCACCACAGTATGTGTATGGGTAGTGAGTGGGTCATCACCACAGTATGTGTAACTTATAACTAAACAATATATGCACCTGTATATTTTATATTTTTCCTTTTAAGTTTCAATAGACAAAACAACGTTTTGTTTCTGCAGAAACTCATTATTCGTATAAACTAGAAACTATTTTCTAAACAGATTAATATTTTAAAATAACTTACCGATATAGTTTGCACCAATCCGAAAATATGCACCTATAGACATTGCGTCTTCTATCCGCTCTTGTAAACTCATATCACTAAGGGATGTTCCTATCTTACGAAACTTTTCCAGTCTCATCCACTTGTCACTGTCAATCATAGCTTCAAAGAAGTAGGAAGTGTTAACTTTTACCTAAATAACACAAATTTTTCATTATTTTATGTAATCGATAGTCAATAACTGTAGTGGATCGTCATAACTCCATCGTAAATTCTCCTTCGATCGCAAAAACGATTACTGCTACACAAACAGTTTTGAAAATTATACTAGTTAGGTTCACATAGTGCTAACTTTCGTACGAGTATGAGATTATGTAGGGTGAATGAAAAAAATTGGACTAAAATTATGAGAGAATATTCCATAGTCTAACTCTTCCGAGAATATGCACCTATCTTAAAACTAGTTTAGAACTTGTAACATCTTAAAGTGAGTACATTTATGTTATTTCTCTTAATTTATAATTTAAAACAATTATGAAAGGCACCGGAATCATTATTTTTACTCAGCTACAAGACTCATACCTCTTTATACAGCTCTTCTACTGTGTCCATGTCTAACAACTCGTCCGGAAACGCGATAAGAAGACGTGTCTCTTGTAACGTGTTTATTGCTTCTAACCTGTAAATAGTTCAACATTATTCAGATATAACATTGAATAAATTATAAAATAATAGTGTCCTAACTATCGTTTAGTTAAACAACAAAATGAAAAGGAACATAAATGTAGGCCTACAAGAACAATACTATTGTGAGAGAACCTACATAAACGTCTATTATCAAAAGAAAAATATTCCAAATTAAATAACTCAAGTATCTGTGGATGTTGTGTTTTATTCAATATACCTTTGTTAAAATTGTCATAAATTAATTATTAAAAAGGTTAATAAAGCTATTATATTTTTTATTGGGTTACAACGTAACTCTGATGCTTTTAGAATCATTATATAATTATTGAAACTTATTATATTCATATAGCAGTTGTGCACAAGTTTTGCAAAAATTATAACAGAAATTGATTTAAATTTCATAATAGTGAGATGAAATGGACATTAATTTAGGAGGTAAGATGGCTAGGGACCAGCTATTTAGTGTAAATTGAAATTGTTTATTTTGATTAAACCTACCTGGTTTCTTCATCAAGCCATTCAAGCTGTTTTAAGTCTATCAACAGCTCGTCCAGAATGTGCTGAGCCATTTCCTTTGCTACTCTCGTCTCCTCAACAGTCTGCCTTGCTATGTACGATGCCAGGACTCCCATGAAGCTGAATTCATGAAAAAGTAAATTATTAAATACGAAAAATATTTATAGGTTTTGATAAACATAAATAAAAATCATAAAACAACTGCTTGAAGATAGATTAAATAATATTTAAGTAATAAAATTATAAGTATATTTGGTACTTATATTGTTTCGTATATCAACTGTTCGTTAATCCAATAAACTTTTAAAAAATAAAATAAAATGAAAATTGTTGTTAAACTCATATTAGAATAGACCTTACTAAAAACTTATTCTGTTTTATTGTTTGTATGATTAGTATTGAAGAATAAACACATTCTCCATTTGCAGTCAATTACAATCTTTAAAAAAAATATTAAAAATAAACGTAAAAATTATAAACTATCAATATTTCTAGATCAAAGTACGTTCAAAATATACATACTGATATCAAAAGAATTAGTTTAGATACAATTGTTTCTAATTAATTATTATCAATATCTGAAGTCAAATGGAACATTATAAAAGTAATTAAAATAAAAAAGTAAAAACGCTATCAATATTATATCAGGAAGTCAAGAAACAAAAATATGAATATGACAAATGTCAATGGAACTACTGAATATTTTGAGAATATATAATATTAAAAATTACTTTAAAATGATCAAATAAATTTTACGACTACCATAAACTTTTAATATGATTAATAATACAGATTTTTACCCAATCAATATGGTAGTGTAGAGGTATAACGTGAAATTCGATACAATTATAGTAATTAAAATATTTTCATATTAACGATCTACTTTCAATTTCACTTAAAATGTATCAACAGTGAAATACTTATTCTAAAATGAAAACATAGCTTACACGCTATGAGATCGTTTCAAATATAATAATAATCACATCTGAAATATTTATTTCAAAGACTTAACAATATACAGCGCAATTAAAAATATATAAAGAATTAGGTACCTGCCAGTCTGAGTCATCTCAACACACATTTTAAATCTAGAGTCAAGGTCAGAGTCATCACCTGTACCATTGTACAATGTCGTTGGTAGGTACTTCCTTAACGACGAGGCTGCCTTAGACATCACGTAGTTGGCGACTGTTCTGTGAATAGTGTAAATAACTTTAAACAGTATATGTAAAATTATGAGATTATCCATATTTTTACATTTATTATTATCACCAAGCACGGTTTATTTATTTAAGAATTATAATTGATATCTTAATTATGTTATTAGCTTTTTTTGTAAAGAAAAACATTTGTATTGTTTACAAAAATTAAAATCATTAATTGTGATAAAAATATCAAGAACCAGATTTTGAGTTAAATGAAAAAACGCGTAAATTAATGTAGTCTATGTACATTCAAATAAAACGCCAAAATGTTTTCAACTTCATAGAAATCTACTTTAAGTTCTTTTACATAAAATTATTCTGTACAAACATATTTTACTTTCTTTTTATAACACATACATAATCATAGCTCTTGAAAATACCTTTAAAGGTTAAATGATAAAATAATTAAATTTTTTGTTATTATTGTCAATGAAGTAGAGGTTTATATTTATATTTTAATCCAATCAAAATCATTTAATCACATTAACACTTGTACAGAGTATAATTAATTGTAATATAAATATTTTCAAAACATTTTATCAAAAGATAAAATAGAAATCCAGTTTTGGCTTTGTATCAGGAATAATAGCCAATAATAAAGCCAACTGATAATAGCGAATATCTTGCTGTCCAGCATTAAAAAATGAATACATACGAGATTTAACTTTAAAATTTTTTGGGTGGTTAAAAGGCTGTAAAATATATCTACGGATCTGTAATACAAATACGGGAGTATTACATCACCCACCCACCCACACACATACAATGGTAATGACCCACCCATCCATACAATTACGGGGGTAATAAATTGAACTAACCCTAGGGAAAACTAATTGATAAAATTGAAAATAATTTTATTTTATTAGACAAGGTTAAGAAGGCCGATATCCTTCTTAAAATTACTCTGCCAATCCTCCATAGACTATTGATCAGTGCGAGGGACTTGTTCAGACAGAGTAAGGGGGTAAACTAGAACAGTAGAAAGTGAATTTTACTGGTCTTCCAGGCCAGATTCGGACCAGCGCTATCTCTAATGGAAGCTCAAAATCCTAATCACTCGGCCAAAGGTCCCCCAACATATCTTTATTTAACATACAGTTCCTTTCTTTATAAATACAAAATGTTGCTTTATTTTAAAATAAAACAGGTAAATAGATATTTTATATATTAATTATGTATTTATTTATCAAGTAACATATTTCATTATTATTTTCAAAGTTAATATAGAATTTTGTATAGGGTTACTTCCATTTTTCTAAACTTAAACATCGCCAAACAGTTTAATAATACTCTTATTGTCGTTTGAACTTTAAATAAAATGAGTTTATCTAAGAGCAGTATAATCGTGATGATTTTTAGAATAATATGGAAGTCATTTTATTTAATTTCATATTTATTTTTATAATAGTTTTCGAAAAACCCAAATAATTGAGGAGCTTAAAACATTTTCCAATAAAATACATAAACATTTCAGTAATTAAAGAGTACTTTTACGTAAGAGAGCATAATAAACAAAAATTAAGTCTCACCTCTTCGGATATCTACTTATCAGACTCCCAAGCTTGTTGAGGTAAGTAGGGCTTACGACCGTTACCGTTTCATTTAGGACTAAAGGCACGTCTCCTGGTAATAATGCAGTTAGAAGTTGGGTCCAATTCACCCAAGTAATGTAGGTCTGGAGTTGAGAAATATTCCATAATTTGGAATTATCTGAATCATTCAAACCCTTCCTAAGCTGAAACATAAAAACTAGCATGAGAAAATTTACAAATTCAAAGTTATACTTATTTTTAGTTTTTTATTAATAAAGTAACATAATATTAAAAAACATTATAAAAATAAAGAAATAAATAATGAAGGAAGTTGGGCAAATAATTACTTTTTGATAAACCCATATATCTAGTTCTTAGTACACTATAGTGTCTATTAAACTGTTTTCATCATATATGAAATTTTCTAACTTCAATTACCAGAAAAATACACCTTAAATTAAGTATTCAGAATTTATTAACTTAAAACTACATTATAAGTACAGTTTTTCAACATAATTTTAAAAAATAATAAAATGTTTGATATTCTTGTATATAACTCAATTACATTTGTCAAATTATTATGAAAGGAGTTGAATTTAAAGCAATTAAGTAGCTTTATTCAAAATATCAAGTTAGCTATAATTTTACAGTCTTTAAGATAAAATTATATCGGAACACAGAGTTTTTTTGTGGAATATTATTGATATTTAACTGAGCCAATTATATCCATTCAAAATTCAAAAATATTTTTTTATTGGTATATATAACTATACCCTCGTTACTGGTAAGGATACTTACTTCAGACATGGCTATTTCAAACTGCAACACGTCTCTCATTTCTTCTTCTGCCTCACTTCTGTCTGCTCCAAACACCTCAGCCAAGTCACACTTCTCCTTTAAGTACTCTGTGATATAATCCTCCTTCAATTCTTCAGAAAGCTCATTAAAAGAGTCATCAAAATTATATTTGGGAAATATCTGTGATAACATAACATTTACCAGCCTTGAAACATTACAATGTATCGTAGTCATTGAAATTTAACTACACCAAAAACAAAACCTTTCGCAAATTATATAATACATACAGTAGTAATGACCCACCCACCCATACACGTAGAGTAGTAATGACCCACCCGCCCACCCATACACGTACAGTGGTAATGACCCACCCACCCACACATACACGTACAGTGGTAATGAACAAACAAGCTTTCTGGCTCGCTTGTTTGTCAAATGAGAACAAACAGCAAGTGAGAGGTTATAATAACCCATATCATGGACTTTATACTTTTTCAAATAAACATTGCTCCATGTATAAAACATTTTTTTAAATTGATAGTTATTTATTCTTATGCAGAGAAAAATTAAATTTTAAATTAAGCCTATTTTATTTCTTAATTAGCCCAAATATATGATCTTTGTAAATTATTCAAATTATATTCGTAGACTAAAATATAATTTTTTCCATTTTGAATGGCAACATTTAGATATTAAATATATCGTATTTGTATCTGAATCTCTGCAAAAGATAAAATATCTATCCAATTCATTCATCGGTGTCAAACAATTTTAGAACATTTGTTGGAGTAAAATAAGCTAAAATATACACTGGTTATTTCACTTATTCATACACAATAATTTATTCATACAAAAATAGGTTAGCAATTGGGCAAAAGATTTAATTACACAGCTAAATAAAAAATAGCATACACATTAAAATGGTATCAATCCCGATCAAAAAAAAAAAAAAAAAAAAAAAAATTACGTATGTTTTTTTGGCCAGTCCAAATCTGTTTAATTGGCTACACTTACAATGTATGTCCAAATATTATCAGGCTCTCTAGGATGGATATCAATTTTGAAGAACAATCCACCAACAGATATCTCGGCATTAAGAAGGTCCCAGTTCTCCTCAGACCAGTGTTTCTCCAGGACTGGCCACCCACCCGCCTTCCTCAGGAATGAGACTGCAGGAGACACACCTCTGGCTTCGATACTCTCTGGAAAATATATGAATTGAACAACCTTCGGAGCTTGTATAGAAAAAACTGCGTTCGCATATCTTATTTATGAACCCCGCGGCTACGGCGATGTCCTATGATGCGTCTTTAAATTCAATCATTATTCATTTAACTTTAATTTTTTGTTATTTATTGTCCAAATACTTGCCAAAATCAGTAACTTGACTGCTTACGATTGCTATCAGAAAGCACGAAACTAGAATTTTTCAACCTAATAATTGAAAATTCACTAATACTTACTAGACAATAATTTAATACCAATTTCCGAGTTTACGGTCTTTTATTACACCGTACCCTAGAGATTGTGTTTTACTTTAAAAATAAAAATAATTGGTATAAATACCTGGTAAATTTGCAGTTTAAACAATGAAAATATGGTACTTTTTGATTTATGTATGAACTCTTCAGAACTAACTTTAATTAAAATAAAGTTCCCACTTAATATACAATCAATAATTGATAAAAATAAAACATACAAACCTTCATCTAAACATGTATTTAAGAACTGTTTCATCGTGTAGAATAGTTTGCTTTCCTTGTCTATTTTATCATCTAGAAGAAATTTCTTAAGGTGAGTGACGACGAAATCTTCTCTAGATCCCAAAGACGTATCTTTCTTCTATAGTAAGAGAAAATAAATGAAGTTAATGGCATATGGCTAAGTACACAAAGAAACTAAATCGTATGTGACAATAATAAAAGTAAAAGAAAAAACTGTTACTTATATTCACATCCTTATCATATTAGAAGATAAAAAGCATGGTGTATTTTATAGGATAGTATGAATAAAATATATGGAAAAATCAAACATCACAACTGAAAATAAAGCAATGATTGAATAAGCCTAGAAATCTTTCTAAGCTATAAAAGCATCCTTTATACAATATGTATTAGTGCAATTTGCTGTTTGCATATATACCGTCATCTGAAGGATAGCCTATCTTTCCTGAGACTGAAAACCAAGTGTTTTCTCGGTTTCTTCGGCAGTTTGGGAAAATTTATCAATGGGTAATCAAGATCTCAGCTTTCAAGTTTTATGTCCAGCACATGCGTGACACGCAGAATATCATAGCAGATGCTCTGTCCCGTAAGTACCATGAGCCCAGCGAACTTTTCCGGAAGTAGCCAGTTGCTGTGGGGCTGTGCTACTTGATTTTCCTTTGGATTTTAAGTCTACTTAATTACTATAATTCCTACTTAATTACTATATAAAAATAATACTAATATTCACCTCATTTACTGTCTTATTGTCTGGACTGTGCCAATATCCACAAGTAAACTCATAAAAGTCCTCACATGGCTTGAAGGCAGGATTCATCCACATTTTTATGTGGTTCGCTAAAACAATATTCAACATATACTGTAATAAAACACATAATTAAAAAAACAAAAGATATAACGTGTAGTTGTATTTATTTTACTATACTCTACTTTTAACTTGACTAAAACAAAATTTTTTTATTATCATGTGTATTATATTCGTTTTCACTTAATTTTTTCTTTGTTATTTAACTTTGAAGAATGTATTTTAGTTAATAATTATTATGAATCTCTTCTTAGATAAAATAGTAAGAAAATGTTTTCAATATTAAATATGTAAAATAGAAATATACATACTGTTTAACTGTATTCATAAATAAATGCACGCAATGATAATTTTTCTTATTTAACAACATAAATATCTTGACGTAGGTTGGTCTGCTTTCACCGTGTATCATATTTACTTTCCTGCTTTGAACACACATGGTTTACACAAGTTTATATTTTATATAGAAATATATGGTTAAAATGATGTTAGTAAATAATATATATATATTATCGAATTACATTTATAATTGTACGATTATAAAATATTTTGTCATGCTTTTTTTACTTTTGAAAATGACAATGAATTCCCAAAATTTAATGACGATGAATTCCCAAAACCTAATGATGATGAAAAGGTATTTTGTTTGGTTTTTCAAACAACACACCTTAGGTAAGTTTGTTTTTCAAAGTACCATAAGGAATGTTACGTCGGATATCTAGATTGAATGTATAGTAATGATAATAATGTAAAAAAATTTCAACTGTAAATTTAAATATTAGTCTCACCTATATAATTAAAATAGTTAAAATTATGAAAGTTGAAAAAAGGTTCTTTGGTTACCTGCATCATAGCATTCCTTGCTTTCACATATTTCTGGTTGTAAAACACCTGAAAAAATAAATTTAGAATTATTTTTTATTGGACATATGATTAGGCTCAATATAAGTATTTTACAATATGAAAAGGGTTCAAAGTTGAATTAAAAGAGCGTATATGTACGAGTATAATGATATATGCGTTTTTTGTTGTTGGGATTTTCCTTTGTCTGTACAATTCTACAGCAGTAAGTTACATAAACATTATTTGAATAAGTTTATGTTGTAAAATATTTATTTAGCCTAATATGATAATATGAATTTTTAGTAAATTAATAAAATAGTCACAAATCTAGTGGGTATGATTGCATTAAAATTATAGGTAGTCAACTCTTATTTTAAACAAATTATAAACTAAATTATTTCCTTAAATAATCTAAAAAATGTATTTACTTCTTTACTAAGAAATAAGTTGATAAAACAATATCTCAAAATGAATAAAAAACGCCTTTATTTGCAAAAAAAAAATAATAACTCTTGAAAAGGGAATACTTTTTGACATTACAGAATGTACGTGTGTATGTACAATAGTTCTATATTAAGAGTTAACAAAATATAGGTAAAAACAAAGTCTATTATATTTTACATACCCATCAAAAATTTCAAAAACATTTAAATTTATTACGATTTTCACTAGTAATAAGAATAATATTAAGAAGCATTGATATTATAAGAAAATTAGTTAATTTTTGTACCTTGTCGATAGGAAGCTCCAGCTATCATCCAAAACTTTACGTAGAGTAAGAAAAGCGTAATGTAGAGCATCTTCTTAGAAAGAAAGTGTGCTTGGTAACACTATTTACTAATTAAGTTAAAATCTAAGTGTTAGTTTAGTTGTTTATGATAGAATACGGACTATATCATTACAACACATATATATTATACTTAAAGATAACAGATCAACAAACCTAATGATACAGAACAAACCACTAACTGTATCTGAGAAACATTATCTGAGCTTGTTAAGGTATCTGTGGCTTTAAATAAATTTCACAAACAAAAGGAATAAATCTCTAATTAATTCGTTAAAGGTTTTCCTTGAATCAATACACCTACAATTGAGTCCATCTTTCAATTGCAAAGAATATATAAACATTTTAAATCCAAGGTATACATTTTGGGAAAATACCAGCTGAACGTAATGCTAAAATAAAATATAATTAGGTTAATAATAAATATTGTTTTGACTGTAATAAAATGGTTACATTATAAATATTGTATTTGGGAGGATATTATATTATAATACAATTTTGTATAGTATGAATATTTATTTTAGTATAGTATAAGCTGATATGAGAAAGAGTTTTTAATATTAGTGTTGTTTGTAGCTCATTAGCAATAAAGGGTACAGTTTGTGAACAATTTTCAAATATCATAGTTCAACACCATTTATAAAAGCTTGATCTAAATATTAAATAACTATATCTAAATTATTGCTATAAGGGAATATGTGAAAAAGTTAAACCATTATTAATATTTAGTTTTTTTTTTAATTTCGAATGTAAGTTTTGCTATTAATATATGTTGCACGATTAGGTGGTATATTTTTCAGTTTTACATACATTATTTTAATACTATCGTTAAATATATAAAGTCACTGTACTTTATATAATAATAAATATAAATTATTTATAGTTGGTAAATACATTTTTATAAACTCAACAGCCATTAGTCCGACTGTGTCATCCTACCAATCTGACTTAACGTACCTCTTACAGGATATTTCCTTTATGTTAATACCTTGTTTTGTAATGTATATAAAATACTTGGTTGTAGAACAAGATAATAAAGTAACGATTTGTATTTATTCATTAGTATATTCACGCGATATATTATAAAGGTAATAATAGAAGTAATAATAAAATAAAAGTGGAACATTATAACCAATGAAAACGTCTTTAATCATCTAGTCTAACTAGATTGTTTTGTAAATGCATATAAATAAATAATGTATTGAGAACCTTCATATTAACTTAAAATTGATAACAGTTATAAAAATTATACAATTATCAAAACATGGTTTGCATTAACAATCCAAAAAATAAACAACCTCAGTCATTTAAAATGAGGTAATAATTATCAACACTTTTATTTACCTTTTTTGGAATTATATTCTGCAGAAAAATATATTTTACAGTCATATTTGAAACCTATAGTCAACACAAACTTTAAAATATTTAGCCATAGTTGTATTAAATTTAGTTGCGGTTAATCCGATTATATATTTTTATTAATTTCTGTATCGGATTTGAAAAACAGCATAATATTAATTTTTTTCAATTAATCGGTTGAAATGAATTGAAGCATAAGATATTATGGAACCCCAATGTAAATTGACAATGGGGATTTAATGTACATTTAATAAAGTTTGATATGAAGAACCCGATTGATTATGGTGATTTACTTTTCATGTAATATATACTACCACACCTTGAATATTTGGATGATTTGTAAACTATATCTGCTATCTAAGCTTATTACAAAAGCAGATACTAAAAGAGAATACATCAAAACTAGTTCTTTCCCTTGAGAAATTACTACTTTATCAACGCTTCTGAAGGCTATATAAATTGCAATAAATAAAACATCACAGAAAATTTACATCTCTCGTCTTCTTTATGTGAGATTATGAAAGAGAGCGTATGATACTTAACTGGGAAGCAAAAGAATATTTGTAATTAATGATTGAAATCATCCACCAATTCTAAAAAAAAAGCTTCATGTTTTTTATTGCAAATATTTCAAATTATCATATCTAATAAAACTGATTAGTAGTCTTTACAAGTCATTAATAAGACATTAATTAGTTTTTTATTTGTTATAAGAAATCACTTAAAAAATGTATTTAGTTTTAAAATGTAAATTCCTTTTATTTGAGTTCAGCTTAATAAGGATTTATCATGTGGTAACCACAGTAAATTGATTTATCATGTGGTAACCACAGTAAATTGTTTTATCATGTGGTAACCACAGTAAATTGATTTATCATGTGGTAACCACAGTAAATTGATTTATCATGTGGTAACCACAGTAAATTGATTTATCATGTGGTAACCACAGTAAATTGATTTATCATGTGGTAACCACAGTAAATTGATCAAAGTTATGTTACTTATAATTGCTATTTCTGCATCAAAGTATTAAAACTATACATTGAACACATTTTAAATTTATTTTTTGAATAAATATGAACAATTGTTTTATTAAATTAGTCATAAAAAATCTGTGAAATAAGTTAAAATGTTATCTTGTACTTCGGTAAAATTTATTTGCTCTTTTGAATATTATTATTATTGATTTTACTTTTTAAGCTAACATAAACAACAAATAGAAAATATTACAAACCCTACCACCCATAGGCTAATATGGTCTATGTGGGGGGGGGGATGGAGAGGGGGAGGTTGGTTCTAATTTAATAGCTTGCCAGAAATAAACGATAATTATATTCATGAAGTTTATTTCTTGAATAATTCTTAAAGCTATAAGCAGTAAAATGGTTTGAGTTTTACGAGCATTTTAGGAATTTTACATTTTACTAATACAGTAAGTATTCCATCTTTTGTACTTATTAATTACTCTCACATTTTCTGCAATTTGATGGTTATGAAAAATGTTGTGAGAAAAGTACTTGAGTGCTTTAAAACTTATCAAGTACTTAAATACCATCATCTCTTAGGTAACTCTTAGATAATGGTAATAAATGCCTTTTAAGAAAAAATACGTACAAATCAGCCAACTAGATAGCACAATTATAGGCCTAACCAAACAAAATAAAAACTGTTGACAAAATAACCAAAAATTAACTAAACAACAACTAACAAATATACATGAATACATGTAAGAATAATAAACATCTAAAAGACATGCAAGGAACTAAATATGAATAAATACTAAACATATTATGAAAGAGTTGACAGAAAAATAAGAGAATGATGAAATTAAATTAAAAAGGCAGCAGAACTTCCGTGCCTTGGGAAATAAAATATGAAGGTTACCCAATAAGGAAACATTACAAAATCCACTGAATCCTGCTGGTAAGACATGGTGGCTTCTAATTGGAAGAACACTTTAAAAATATACAACGCTTCCGAGATCTCCGTAAAAAAAACTGTAATAAAAAGATAGTGGAAAACCATTGCAAAAATTATCAAATTTAAATTAAATGTATGAATATTTCTATCCGAACCAGAGGGACCCTTTCCAATAGAAATTAAAAGTCCTTCACAAGAGCTAAAATAATCCTCACAATAATCACAGGAGAACACCAGCCGAGAGAGATGCACAATATTGTGGGTAGGAGGTGTCATCTGCATGTAGAAGTTTTATTCTTGGATGAACAGAATCAAAGTCACTGAGAAGAAAGTGGTTGTTGATGGCTGCTCCCTCTGGCCCGCAAAAATGTATAGTGCTTGGCCAAGCCCGAAGATCCTCCACTACGTCTCCAGGCAACATCAAGGTAGAAAGGCATTGCAAATTCAAATTCAAATCTTTATTGTAGTGAACAATTAACAATAATTGCAATACAATCGTCAATAATACTATTTATATAAACTAGTCACATGAATAATAATTAATAATAAATAGATACATAACAATAATGAATGAAATGTAACATTAGGATATTAAATATTTTGTTAAGCATGTAAAACTTGTGTTTTGGATATTATCAGAGGAATTAGGTATTGGTTTTGTTAATCGGAGTGACACATCATAATCTCATCAACTGAGTACAATGCCCACAATACCAGGAAGTGTCATTCGAGTTTTAAATTTTTTTGGGTTATTTATCTGTTTAATGCCTTTAGGAAGTCTATTAATAAACTTGATTCCATCTTGTAATGGCATGTGTTCATATGCCATTATTTTGTGTTGCCCTGCTTGGTAGTTATCCCTGTCCCTAGTTTCGTACTGGTGTACGTCTGTCTCTACCCTGGACCAAATCACACTTGAGACGACAGTACAAGGTGACCTCCAGAATATAAAGGCAGGAAAGGGTCAACAATTCGAGCTCCCTAAAGGCATTTTTCAAGCTCCCTCAATGCAGGTCACAATCAACCTCTCCACCTTAACCCTGGACCTAATGAATGCAACAATCTCCACAGAATTTAACGTAGTCTAACACAAGAGAGGAAAAACAAATTCAACAGTATATAAAATAACAAAATAGAACAAATAAAAATTTAAGCTAAAAGGGATGCTGATAGAAGAGAAAAAAACCTGCCATTTAAAATTGATGTCGAATAAAGGCTGTTTTAAACTAAAACCTTACCTAAAAGAGGTTTTAACCTAAAGTGAAAAATGCAAAATTTATAGGGTTTTTAAAATAAATTATTTATGACAAAGACGGACACTACAACAAAATGTACATAACGAGATATGACAATTGCAAAACATGTAATGTCAAGCAAAAGCCTGAAACTTTGGCTAAATACTCTATGAAATATCGAAAGTAAACAATGGATACGGAAAATTAAAATTACATTAACAAAGTAATTATGGCAACAAAACACAATAATAAATTACAATTACATGATATAAATACAATTGCAAAACATGTAATGTCAGGCAAAAGCCTGAAACCTTGGTTAAGTACCCTATGAAATATGTAAAGTAAACAATGGATATGAAACATTTAAATTACATCAACAAATTAATATTGGCAATAAAACACCATAATAAATTACAATTACATGATATTAACAATACCAAAAAAGATTACAACTATAAAAACAATATTTTAAAGTTGTTAGCTATGTGCCTTACAACATATACAACAAATAATTACTTGACAAATTGGCAACAACCATTAATTAATTGAAAAAAAAAAACTCAAAAGAAGATTAGCAATAAGAAATAAAAAATATTTTAAACAAACTAATCATAAAACAGCAACATTTTTACGAACCCTACCTAACAGAAAATTAGCCACAAATGAAGATGAAAGAGGCTTGCAAAGAAATTAATGTGACAAGACGACAAGGAAAAACGGAATAAAACAAGACAACTACGCAGAAACGAAAACCAACATGTAGGAAAGAGAGGCTATCCCTAAGACGACAGTGAATATGGCAATGGCACAGCATATTATCCCACTCTAAACTTAAAATATATCCGTAAAATAAATATTTGTATGATCAGCATGCTTAATATGCTTTTTATTAATAATTGTAATTTTGTTTCAAAACTAACATAATATGTAAACGTAAAATCAAGGTTAAATATTGTACTATGCAACTAAAAAAAATATGATGAAGAAAATAAAATAATTCAATACATCCATCTATTTGACGTTCAAACCACAATCATACTTGGACGGGAAACTCAAAACACAGGGAAAAATATTATGTAGATAAAAAAGAAAACTTGATGAAGAGTAGGAGAAACCAGATCAAGAAACTATATTTTATTCAAAAACCATATAGATAATATTACTATTTTAATATATTACTCGTATTACTGATACCATTAACCACAGTAGTTAACACTGCTAGTGGTAGATAAATGTTTAAGAGTGAACCAGTAAAAATAAGTTTTATGTAACAACTCGTATTGTTCATTGTATAGTAACGAGTTATTAAGGTTAATAGAGGTGCAGAATTAAGGTTTTTTTGTAGATTGTAATTTTATATTTTAACAAGTAGTCTCAAAGTTAAATAAAAATGTATTGGATAAGTGATTTGTTTATTTTTAATGAAGTAATTACTGTAAAAAATACAGAGAAAAAATATAAGTTGAGCAAATACTACCTTATTCTATAGAGCTAAAACAGCATTTAATGCCTGCAAATTTTATGTATGACCTATTTTATTAATTTATTGGCCCAATTAACCGACTGGTTATTGAAACGCACTTAATGGTATAGTACTTGGTTTACATGGTATGTTCAGAGTAAAAAGAAACAATATATAAACTGGAAATTTTGGGTTACATAAAATATTTAAACACCAAGAGGATAAGTTAGGTGGGTTGATTCCTTATTCATTAAAGCTCGTGACTTAAACAGCTCTTAGCGCCTACACTGTACTTAAGGCCTGTTTTATTTATGGCCTGGTTGAATGTGCCACCTGGTGACCAACATCATCTACCGGTCTTACACTCACTCATCCACACTCATTCAAAAATCATATTCACCTATATCTTAAAGTTTGGCGTCCTAAGAATATATTTAAAGAATGTTATAATTTAATGTAATGGAATTTTCTTTTTCAATAAAGGAGAGACGAATTAGAATCACGAACTGACGGATAACGTCACAATTAAGGATATATTGTACTATGTGTATCAACATATTAATACAATGAAAAACTTTCTAAAGAATGTAGTTTAAGATGTGAAAAATACTATCGCATAACGAACCCGAATCATCTTTATTGAATAAAATAAACATTCTTTGTTTATGAAATTTTAACTGAGTGTAAATAAGATTTAAGTAAATATTTTAAACTTAAATTAACCTATAACATCATCGTGATCCATCACCTTTAAGAAGGATCTTTGCAAGACGTGATTTAAGTATTAGGCTGCACGTAACATTTGTCATACTTTGTTTTGAATAATCAATAATATAATTAATAATAATTTATATTATTAATTAAATAAATATGAATTACAACTAGTGGGTAGTGAGACTATCTTTACATATCCGTATATTTTATTGTACAAAAGTGTGTAGTTTTTATGATTACCTTAAAAAAAAAAAAACATGCATCGCATTTAAACATTGTTCGTTTGAAAGTAATATAAAACCTCTCCTGGCCGTATTAAAAAAATGGCCATAAATATGTCTAAAAACTTCGCGAACCTTTCGTAAAGCCAGGTTATAAAATTAAGTTAAAATTATATTTGTGAAAACTAACAAATCCACTTCCAGTAAAGAGGGTTTTTTGCACTTTAAAACTTATGTGAATAGGGTAATTATAAAGACCAGGAGACTTGTAAATTTTTTTTCTGATAATTTATTTTTATATTAGATGTCCGCCCATACATCGATGCCACTGTACGTGTGTGGGTGGGTGGGTGGGTCGATACCACTGTACGTGTATGGGTGGGCGGCTGGGTCGATACCACTGTACGTGTATGGGTGGGCGGGTGGGTTGATACCACTGTACGTGTAAGAGAAGGTAGGTTAGCAAGAATATCGTAATTTTTTTCAATAGAAAAGCCCGAAAAATTACGAAAAAGAGGAAAAACGTCATTTCAATGGAAACTATTGAGTGGACGCTATGTTGGTATTAAGAGGACCGAGCATAGAACCTATCACCTACCATATCATTAGCACTTTGTCCCCAAGTAGCTGGATCACAGCACTGCGCCACTAGTGCCGATTAGATTACAACATAAATTAGAAGGCTGTATTTTACATAGAAAATTTCGAAGTAAAATTGCAAATCAAGGGTACTTCATGTGGTGTTAATGTATTCAAACACTTAAGTAATACACGTAAGAAAGTATTGGCCATCTAAAAGGACAGAAATTACGGAAAACACATAAGTCACAACTTAAGTCAACATCTTAAATCAATTCTTCTGTTAATTTTGTTACTTCCTGATCTTTAGGATATTTTAACGAGTCAATATTAACACAACGAACACGACTCCATAGGTAATTTTCACCGTAAATTCCATTTAAGAAAAAAAATATAAATAAAAGTAAATAAATAAATAAAATAAATAAGTAAAATAAAATATATTTTTACCACATAAACATTGTTTATTACAATAATCGTTTGGTTTTTTTCTCCTGTACACGAATATGACATTGTATTATTCATGTTACAAATAATAAAACATATTCAAATAATGCTTGTTAAGTTAGAATATGTTGACCATGAGTACATTTTGCATAGCATATCCGACTGATTAAACTAGAACGTTTTGTTAAATGTCTAAATTTTTATCTGTGGTATGTATAAATCGACGTTATTCTCAAATTTAGGAGGAAAAATTACGTATTATAAATGTTTTATACATTGTTTTAGTATAGAGCTATTTTATTTATTTTATACTTTTTGTAAAGTTCGTTATTTCTGCCAAAATATTTCTATGGTTTATGTTCATGGTGTTGATTATTGACTAGTTTAAAAAAATGTAGAAAATTAATTGGGACCCTATATCCCATATTAAGCATGTTTTATATAATATTTATTTTCCTATAAAAAATTGATGAATTATTAACTACACTATATAGATACTGTATTTTCTTTACACTCTAAAAATTGCTTTTAAGTAGTAAACTTTCATACGCTATAGTTTTATCCTTGAAACCTAATTACCCTATTGATCGTGATAAAAGTAGAATATCGAATATTGTTTGATTTCAACAGTGTTTATTGGTTATTCTTTACAATACTTGAAAACATTACTATAGTTATCTCTGTGAACTTACGCACACAGAGAAAAAACCCCTCCTATATTGTATGGAATCGATTTTTAATAATTATAATTTATTTTTGAAAATATATTTGCTATTAAATTCTTTACTTGATTGACCATTAAAACTTCTTAAACATTTATAATTTTAAAAAGTAAATTTAGTGACCCTATTTTGAGTACAACAAATCAAATAAATATAGAACAACAACACAAATAAGAACACATTAAACGAGTGGCAATGAAAAAGAAAATAAAAAATGTCGTATACAGGCAATGTATCTGTGGTTGTAGTAATGAAAATTAGTACAAAGATGCAATAATCGTTATAGTTTATTAACCTTCTAAACCCACATCTGGACTTAAACAGAATGGTGGTGGTATTTTTAATTTAACAAGACTGCATATCACAACTAATATTTGATAATCATCTCACTTAGAGTTATTCTAATAAGTTATTTTAAAAAGCTATTTCAATATACCAAATTAAGAGTAACAAAATAATATAGCAAGATAACAAGAATAAAATTGATATAAATAATAACGTACCTAAAACAATAATTTTATTGATAAATTATGTATTAGTAAATTCGATTTTTGGGGTTTTTTCTGTGGTACTTTTGTACTTAAATTTGCGAGTTCCAATTATTTTATTAGAATCAAGATAAAATATTCTTTCAAAACGTATTTTATTTCCTTTAAATTTAGTAATTTTTATATATTACCCCACTTATTCCCACTCAATACATTCATATCAACCAAGAATAGCAGATATATCACCATCTTTGCTCAGATACATGTGCAATATTTTATGTTGAAATGTTAGTACAAATACTATTAATAATTTCCAAACAAACTATTAATAATAATCATATCATACAACAAATCATATTACACATACAAATTAGCTTCCCTTCTACTTACCTGAACAGGGTTTTAACACAGATGTCCTAGTTAGTAATCAATCTAAACTGGATCCAATTCACATATGAGAAGATGTTTTAATATAACGTGTGGCGTTTTATACACACGGAGTCCAAAATAACCGACTGTTGAGATGTATACGAGCAACGGTTTGAGCCCAGCCTTTATTACATTCTGCAATATTAAACTCAGTGTGGTGCCTTTTCTATATTTGCTCTCATGGTCCATATAATAACATAATGTGTACTTTGTTATGCAATTTTGAGACAAAACAATAACTTAAAAGTTTTCGTAATATAAGGAAGAAGTTTGTGGGCTTATTGTAACCTATTTTGTGACCAATTTCAAAACCAAATATGGACAAATAATGAATTGCCTTGCAAAGTGATTTTTCTAACCAAAATTAGCCCAGTCCTCTGTGGCTGCCATTTGGTATTAAATCACGTAGTCGGATAGTTTGAAACTTAGTTGTTAAGGTGGTCGACTATAATTTGAGAAGCACAAGTTTGGCAAAGCAAAGCTTTGCAGATGTCTGTTGTATTGAGTGAAGTTTGGATCAGAAGATCTATTTATAAATATGTTACTTATATAGTTAAAGTGCATAAAACGTATATATTTAAAATGACAATCTCTCAAATTTTATTTAAAGAGAATAGTTATTTAAAAGATTAACCAATTAATATATTTATTCTATATTATTTAAAATAAATGGACCAGCCTACCCTTCACATTGCAATATGTATGAGGCCCTACTTAGAAATGGCGCCGTTGCATTATTTTGACTCACAAACCTAACATTATTCTATTTGTATTTAAATTTACATATATATTAAGTTTTTCTTTTACTTTCAGGCTTTTTAATTTTTCAAAATGGAATTTACGTATTGTGATAAATACTATTTATATTTTGATACATTAGTGATATATTTAATAAATTAAACGTATTATTAAAAAAATATTTAGTAAATAAACTATATGTATTTTCATTTTTAGTATGAAGAAAATTGATATTCAATTTTCATCTATCAGTTATAGAATTGTTTATCCAATTCACTTACTTATAATGATACGTTTTAACTTATATTTATTTGTTATATTACTATAACAAATAAATAAAATAAATATAAACATACAATAAATATACAAATAAACATAAAATAAAATATAACGTTCATATTTACATTCTGCTCCTTTTGATCTAGTGAACTTGTGTTTTACCTTGTACAACATGTCATCATAGGTAGAGTGTAATATTTCCTCTAAATTACTTTGCAGCAGTAATGTTAAATTAGTAATTATTACTAAGGCTTACCAAGACTAAGAAGGCAGTAATTACTATGAAGGCAGTGAACACTTTGGAACTATGAAATCATAAAAGTAAGAAATCATGTTAAGAAAGTATCCGGTAAACAATTATTTAATTTATCGTCACTCTCATAAGAGTTCTTGCTATGTAATCAATTGTAATAGAATTTAAAATGTTGGAGATAGTGTAAAGTCATATTTACAATTTTCCTGTACTTAAAAAACGGCCTTTTTTATATTATAGATGTACCGGTTTGAATAAAAAGTTCATATTTTATATACTGCACTAAAGTATTAAAATAAACAAATAAATATATAATAAAAATAATATAAAAAACACAAATTATGCTAAAAAAATCAAAAATGCAAAACTTTATAGTAGCTTTAGATAATCAACCTTAGCCTTAGCAGTTAATTCATTAGAATAGTTTAGCTACTCAGACGTAAGTATGTTATATTTTTGTTATATTATATATCTTTCTATTTTAATAAGTAGCATAAGTAATGTAAGCAATGCGTAATTATGTAGTGGAAACATTTGTGACAGAGAAAATTCCACAGAGGAAAAGCTGTAATTCCTTTAATATTTCATTATTGATACGTCTATTGAAGTATTATTATAAATTCTCAATAAATATTCCACCAATTTTGACAATAACAATCCAGGATCCATTCCACCGGCTGGGTGAAATGGGGGTGCGGGGTTTCCATAGCTGGCACGTAACCACCAACTTCTCTATAGTTGTATTTAGCTGTGTCCCATCTTATCTCGACTCATATTTAAAGTTCATGGAATCGTATAATCGACCAGTGCCAGTAATAAAACCCACTACAAAATAAAATTGTATTTAAAGTAAAAATACAATACATACTAAGGAAGATTCAGAGAATAATCTTTAACTGTACAATTATTGTATTTGAATGAATTTTTTGCCACTAAATACCACAGATATGTTTTTTTTTATTTAGTGTACATATTTTTAGTTTAAGTTATATCTTTATTTTATGGGACTTTTACTGTTTTATACATTTTTATAATGGAAAAATTCAGAAAATGTATGTTGTATAAAATTCGTGATAATTGACTACAACCTTAGCTTAGTCTTAGTTTGATTATATTGTGCAGTTTCACATAATTGAAATAGTAATCAAATACTATGGTTATGGATTTGTTACAAATGTTTAATTATAAATTCTTAACAAATATTCCACCACTTTTGACAATAACAATCACAGGATACATTCCACCGGCTGGGTGGAATGGTTGTGTCCTATTTGCGGACAGTCCAGATTGCGGACAATGGTAAAACCTTCCAGATTGCGGACAACCCAAAATGTAGTGGAATGCACTAATTAGATTTGTCCAGTTTGCGGACACATATTTTAATCCTGTCATAAAAACCATTTACCCAAGGAAGCAGGTAGTAAACGCACGCTGTAGGTGTTTGTGTTATTATAATTTTTATTTCATGTTGTTTACATGACGCATATTGAAAAAATTAACAAAAAGGAAAAAGAAAAAAATCAAACAAATCTAATAATTGTTACTAGTAAGTGCTAAGGTTACTTAAATGTATATACAATCTTTAATTTTCTTAGTTTCTCTTTATCAAGAAAATTCGTCCTCGATGTACTCTACCAATAATACTCTTCATGTTGAAAAAAAAAATTCTGTTAGAGACTTTGAAATGAGGAATCGAATTATTACACTAAATGAGAGCTGTTTAGTTTGCGATTGTCTTTTAGAGCTCAGCTATGGAGTTCGTCGTCGGGAAATCCCTGTACATGTAAGGGCGGTGACCTTAACTCCCCGCCTCCGCTCCAACCGCATTCCTACATTCTTGGTTTTCGGGTAAACAACCCTTTATGCAAAACTAGTTTTCTTAACCCAAGCGAAGATTTCACCCTTAGTCTGCACTAGTTCTTCAGGGTGACAAGGTCGTCACGTTCGTGTGCGCGTTTTTAAATTATACATTTATATTTATTCGTTTTTATTTTACGTAGTTTAGTAGGCCTAAACATTGTGTTATAGTTGATTTAGTGAAATGGAATTTATTTTAACGAGTAAAGGGAAGTCATGTTTGCTCTATAAAGGACATTCGTATAGGAAATTTCGAGAAAACAAGCAAGGTGAAGTTACGTGGGTGTGCATGAAAGAGAAATCCGCCAAGTGCAAGGGAAAAATTGTCACCAAAAACGATGGTGAAATCTGATCTACTGACCACGACTGTGTTCCGGACGAAGCAGCAATGGAGGTGAAGAAGTCGGTGTTTCTAGCGAAAAAACGGGCTAGGGAGGACAGCGACACGCCTATTCCAAAGGTATTTAAACAAGAAATTGCACCATTGCAGAATAAAGGTTATGAATTTGTGACAGAGCTGCCACAGTTTTCAAATTTAAAATCTGTCTTGTACGCTATAAGAAACGAATCACAGGGTGTACAAAAAGAACCCAAGCAACCAGAAGAAATAGTTTTAGACAAGGAAACATTAAAGATGGCGGATGGGAGCTCTTTTCTTTTGGCTGACGAAGGAGAGAAGAATCGAATATTGATGTTTGCAGGAAGTAAAGGGAAATATGCATTAAGAAAAAACAAGTGTTTTTTATGGATGGAACGTTCAAGAGTTCAAGTAACCAGTTCAAACAAATGTATACAATTCATGCGGATCTGGGAAGCACCGCAACAGAAACCAACGTCGCAGCGGTTGCTTTTGCACTCCTGCCTAATAAGATAAAGGAAACGTACGTTCAAATGCTGCAGATGATTCTTCGAGAAGTTCCAGACTGGAAGCCTGAAACTATAAATATCGATTTCGAAGCTAGCGCTGTAGCAGCTCTAAGAGATGTTTTCCCCGATGCTAAAATACAAGGTTGCTACTTTCATTTTACGCAATGCCTCTGGCGTAAAGTACAAGATGTCGGGCTTGTGACACTGTACAGCGAAAACGAAGAAATAAGGAAACACATCAGGATGTGCGCAGCATTAGCTTTTTTAAAGCCAGAAGATATAGATGAGGGTTGGATTATCATCCAGGAGACGGCACCAAGGGACGCTAAGTTGGCCGAATTTTTTGACTACTTTATTGAGCAATGGATGGAAAATCAGTCGGTTCCAAGAGAGGTTAGTAGCAATTATCAAACATAATTATATTCCTTAAAATGTACTAGTTTACTACATCTTTGCAGAAAAAAATCTTCTACTTTTTAAAACTCTTTGAAAACAGGCATTATTTGGTAAATCGTAATAAATAACTGCATAATTTTAATTTTTTATTAAATAATTTGTACTATGATATTTTTGAAAACTACTTGAAACAACATAAAAAACACTTGAAATATGGCTTGCTGCTGTTGGAAACAAATAAATGACCTTATACTCAATCTATTGATGTTTACATTTCTTATGCAATTTTAGTTTAAAAGTTGGTTTTTAACAGGTATTTAACATGGAGTGTTAGTCTTTATTTATTGAGCTAAGTAGGTCTATTTATAACTTTCAATAGTAAATTTCTATTGTTATAAATAAGTCAGTGATCTAATAATAATAATAATAATAATAATTTTTATTGCATCAAACCTCAAATGAGGTATTACAATATATAATATAATAAATATAATAAAAATTGAGTTAAATCTACATATAAATTACAGTTGAATTTTTAAAAAAATCTTCAATGTTGTACAAACATTCTTCTAATAAATAGTTGCATATAATTTTTTTAAATTGTTTCATTTCCATATTTCTTAATTTATAAGGCAATTTATTATACAATTTAATAGCCATAAAATCATGATTTTTTTGTGTTGTTGAGTATTTACATTGTTGAATTTTCAGTTGATTTGAATTTCTTGTGTCGTAATTGTGTATATTTTTGTTTTGAGGAAATTTATGTAAGTTGTTTTTGGTGTATAATAAGCTTTTGTAAATGAATAGTGAAGGAAGAGTCATTATTTTTAGTTTTTTGAATAGAGGTCTGCATGAAGTTTTAAAAGGTGCTCCACAAATTAGTCGAATTGCCCTTTTTTGAATTTTAAATAATTTAACAGAATTTGAAGACTGTCCCCATAATATTATTCCATAACTCAATATGGAATGAATATGCGCATAATAAATTTGTATTAGTATATCTTCACTCACATTGTACTTTAGTCTTCTTAAACAGTAGATACCTTTGTTCAATTTTTTTATGGTATAATCCACATGATCATTCCAAGATATCTTATGATCAAGGATAATTCCTAAAAATTTAATTGGATTTATTTTAAGGTCCAGTCTCAAATTATTTGAGTAGGTAAAATTTATGTTATGTGTTTTGTTTAGATTAAGAATTAATTTATTAGCATTGCACCAATTGATAAATTTCTTTGTAGTAAAAGAAATCACTTCTTCTAATTTCTCATAACAATTTGATGTAAATACCAATCCAACGTCGTCAGCATATAAGAAACATTTAATATTTATGGAGTTCATATTTTTCGGAATATCGTTTATGTAAATATTGAAAAGTAATGGACCCAAAGGAGATCCTTGTGGTACACCATATTTAATTTCTTTACCTTCTGAAATTTGACCATTAATTTCTACAAATTGAAATCTATGTTCCAAGTATGATTTCATTAATTTTAGTGAATTACTATCAAATCCATAGTATTTTAACTTTTGGAGAAGAATTTTATGGTTTATACTATCAAATGCTTTTGAGTAATCAAAAATTCTTAAGCAAACAACTTTCCCACTTTCAATAATTTGAATGCAGTTAGAAGTTATACTTTGAACAGCATCAATTGTACAGTGTTTTTTTCTAAAACCGTATTGTTTTTCAGTAAATAGATTATTATCTTCAAAATAAATGTAAATTTGTTCAAACAGTAGTGATTCAAATATTTTTGAAATAGCTGGAACAATAGAGATAGGCCTGTAATTTTTGTATGTGACTTCTCCATTTTTATAGATAGGAATAACTTTTACTTGTTTAAATGTACTTGGATATATTCCTGAATCAATACATTTGTTATATAAGCATGTAAGTACTTCACATATATCAACAGAAGCTAATTTTAAGATTTTAGTATTTATATTGTAAATATCATAAGTTGAACTAGTTTTAATCTTGTTAATGTTCTCATATACCTTTTCAACTGTAAAATGATCAAATTTAAAGATTTTTCTTGAATGAGTAAAATTTTTTAAGAGTTGAGTAGAATTTAGTGAATTGTCTATTGTTATCGATAGAATGAGAGTTTCAACAATTTCTATGAAATGATTATAGAAACCATCTGCCGAAAGATTATTATGAATTTTGTTCTTTTTATAAGTTCCAGACAAATCTTTCACTATACTCCAAATAGTTTTACATTTGTTTTTACTATTTTGTATACGATTGTTATTATAATTTATTTTTGCGATCTTAATGTTTTTTTATATTCCTTTTTCAAAAATTTATAGAGATTTTTATTAGCTTCATTTGTTGAATTTTTATTTAATAAATATAGCTTTTTACATTCATTTTTCATATTTCTTAATCTGGTAGAATACCATCTATTATTTATTTTAATGTTACTCGTATTTGTATAAATCTTTTTCCAAGGAAAAGAATAGTTAACTGCATTCATAAAGACTTTTTGAAATTCATGTACATTATCATCTATAAGTTGTTTAGA
This sequence comes from Stictocephala bisonia, assembly GCA_035578905.1. Taxonomy (NCBI): domain Eukaryota; kingdom Metazoa; phylum Arthropoda; class Insecta; order Hemiptera; family Membracidae; genus Stictocephala; species Stictocephala bisonia. The sequence goes on along the minus strand of JAQJVL010000605.1, from coordinate 366,238 downwards.
GTATATAGATAACCAATTAATCTGTTTTAATTCATAAATAAAATTTGTTATATTTTCATCTGTAATTGTCCTTCTGAATGCATAATGTGATATTTCAATATTTTCAGATTTACTTTTAATCTTTGCTGATAAGTAGATAGCATTATGGTCTGATTCAGGCGTGAATATTATTTTATTTTGGAATAATTTTGGATGGACTGTAGTAAAGATGTTGTCTATACATGTTCCAGGATTAATAACACCAGGCCTTGTGACTTCATGATTTGTTTGTTGCAAACCAAAACTATTCATTAAACTTTGAAGTTGAAAAGCTTCTTTACTTGTTCCCCTTAATTCAACATTAAAGTCACCTCCAATGAAAATATGACATTTGTATTGGAATACAAACAGTAATATGTTGTTTAATATCTCCTCAGTTATTTTTAAGTAGTAATGGATATATTATACTTAAGGTAGAGAATGGAGGTACGTTTTATGCCAAATTTTTAGAAAGTTTACTTTTTTATGCATAATTAACAAAAAAGTAAATTGTGGGTCTGAGTTCGAAAACGAGGAAAGTCGGGTTATAAGAAATATGGTTTATGGGGATTTCATTTTTTTAGTTTTTCCTTTAAAAAGTTTTAAAAGATTTAAATTTTTGTTTGAACTATGTTGTAGAGGTTACTCACATCCCTATGTTATTCTTATGGAGGATATAAATAATGCCATATCAAGCCTAATTCTCAATAAGTAGGTTATTAAACAGTTGTTATTTTATTTATTTTTTTTTAATAGTAATTAATATTTTATTTTTGACGAGTTGTTCTGAAAAACGGTTATGCAAATCGAGAAACGCTTGTAAATAAAGGCATTTTTATTTTATTTGTTATATATTTTATTAACACTAATTTTAATACACAGATGTGGAGTGTCTACGCACGGCAGCATAGGACCAATAATACAGGCGAAGGGTGGAACCACAAAATCAATAGCCACTTGGGAAGACCTCATCCAAGAATAAAAGATTTGATCAAATGCTTGAAGTCGGAGGCTGAAGAATCTAGCCAGAAGATTATGAGGATGAATCTAAATTTGGAAGGGATGAAAAGGAAAAAGAAATATATGAAGCAGGACGAAAGAATAGCTAGGAGTACAAACCGATATGGAGAAAACGGAAACATTGGAAGATTCCTTTCAATAATGTCATACGTTCTGAAACTGGACTAGGCAGTAAAGAAAGAAAACACAATCAGTGAAAAGTGATGGGAAATCGTAGGCGCATTTAATTACCTTATGATTATGCATTTGAGAATACTCGCATATTTATGATTATAATTAAATACGAATTGAATGCGTTAATTATAATAAGACATGAAATATGTGTTTTTTATTAATTGTGTATATAATAGTTACTAAACATTTTGTAGTTATAATGCATTCTTTTGCCTGAATTTCCGAACTTAATTATGTACCGAATGTATATATATATTATCCAGTTGTTTTACACAGACGACTTTTATACTAACTGTTTCTTTTTATTTACTTGTATGTAATGTATGTATTTAACCTTTTTGACTCAATTTACGAATGTTTATTATGTATATACTATTTGTAGCGTTTTTTTTATTTGTAGTTGTTTTATACACACGAATTTTGTACTAAATATTTTTATGTATATAACCCTACAAATGTACTTTTTTGCAATTTTTAAAATAAACTGCCATTTTAAATATTATCAGACTATATTTGTGATTAAAGGAGAATCAGTCTGTCAATATATAAATGGCATATAGACGACTATCTTGGAGATGTGACTAGGCAAACTCGTAGAAAATGCTAAATCCTTGCTGGCTGCTCATATTATAATATATTTTTAGGGTTGATTTGTGATTTTGGTCAAATCATTCTGTTAATATATTAAAAATATGTAAGTGGCTTGGCAATCTCAGAAGGGGAAAAATTTACATCATGCACCGAAACCTGTCCGCAAACTGGAATCCTCCCACCCCAAGGGCCTTGTTTACCCCCTCGTAAAACCAGACATGTCCACAAACTGGACTGTCCGCAAATAGGACTGTCCGCAAATAGGAGGACACCGGGTGGAATGGGGGTTCGGGGTCATTTGCCTACCGTGGAGTGGGGAGGGGGGGTAGGAATGTTATTTATTGAGGCTACGTGTCCACAACTTCACTATAGTTGTATTTAGCTGTGTCCCATCTTATATCGACTCATATTTGAAGTCTATGCAATCGTATAATTGACCAGTGCCAGTAATAAAACCCACAGGAATCGATTATGCCTACCGTGGAGAGGGGAGTAGGGGGTAGGAATGTTATTTATTGAGGCTACGTGTCCACAACTTCACTATAGTTGTATTTAGCTGTGTCCTATCTTATCCCGACTCATATTTGAAGTTCATACAATCGTATAATCCACCAGTACCAGTAATAAAACCCACAGGAATCGATTTTGCCTACCGTGGAGTGGGGAGTGGGGGGTAGGAATGTTATTTATTGAGGCTACGTATCCAAAACTTCACTATAGTTGTATTTAGCTGTGTTCCATCTTTATCTCGACTCATATTTGAAGTTCTGCAATCATATAATAGACCAGTACCAGTAATAAAACCCACAAGAATCGATTATTCCTACCGGGGGGGGGGGGGGGCGGGGGTAGGAATGTTATTTATTGAGTCTACGTGTCCACAACTTCTCTATAGTGGTATTCAACTGTGGCCCTCTTTATTCGTCTTGTCATATACCTAAATTTAAGCCTTCTATTTGGCTTTAATCCTGTTTGTACTTTTTCACAGTACTTTAACTATAAATTACATTAATTGTATATTTCTACGTATCCGGTTAAATTATATTTAAATTTAAATGTTACTGGATTTAAATGCTTTGATAGGTATGGAACCCCTCTAACAAAACTTAAAAGGGCTTTTATAGAAATATTTTAATTTGTACATGAGAATCATTTAGAGAAGATACAAAGCAAGCTAAATTTAAAAGTTTGTTTACCATGTATATTGTTTAGAGTGAAGAACAAATTTACTACTTTGTTAATCAGTGAATATATAACATGTTTCCATTAAATGTAGATACTTAAATAAAGTTAAATTAATGTTGCCAAATCCCTGTCTTCTTTCCATAAAAGCTTACGGCTCTCCTAATCCTGTTATAAACTTCTATCTCAAAGTCTCTCATTGAGTGGTGAGACCCATCAATGCTTTAAGCCTTTCTAAACATCAATGGGCTTAGCCCGACTTTGCCCCATTCATATTTAAATCAATTAATTATTTAGCTGACTATCGTCATGGTTATAATGTTGTGAGGTAGTCACTATAAATAAGGATATTGATTGTGTTATAAAGATATACTAAAATTCTATAGGCGTACTTTCATATGTTTGTTTGTGGTATTTGAAGTTCCATTTATAATATTAGGTGTATATATATACATGGTGAAAGTTGTATCAATTGTAAATAACATATTTTTTATGTTTAAGCTGGTTTACGCTATAATATCTCATTAAATAGATACTATTTTAAACAAGGTTATTATTCAACCTAAAACAATGATTTGCCCTTACTCCTTAAGTAAAATTATTCTGTTTTAAGAGAGAAAATACCTAAATATCTTTTGGTCGTTCATATGAAAAAAAAAAACACATTTTATAAGCGTTGATAGCCTTTTTGCTAGGGTAACAGTTTAAGTTGTTTCCTTCTAATAGTTTTACTATACAAAATAAAAACTGTTGATTAAACTTAAAGATATTTTTAACGAGAGTATTGTTCATACTATATGTATGTCTAGTCTTGTATACCTATTATCTGCATGTTTATGTAAATCATGTTACCAAGAAGTACCTTCTTCTTTATGGGCCCAGTGTTGAGGTCCGTAATGTCATCATTAGTGCTTTCGTGACTAAGGAGTTTTGTCTGTTCAATTCAATTCAATTCAAATATATTTATTACTTACGAAAAATTACAATTTGTACAAGCAGTTTATATTTATCTCTCTAGCTCAAGGCTAATTGAGAGAAAAACTATAATTTGTTTACAATTATGGAGTTACAATTACATGTGAAACATATTTTTACACATATATATTATAGTAAATATTTTTTTGGAAACTTCCTTAAATCAAAAACAATACAACAATAAATTAGATAACAATAATTATAAAAATTTTAAATAAATAACAAAACAAACAATGTAACACTGGACTATTATGTATAAAACAAAATAACTCAATAAAATCTTTAGAATCAACAAAAAACAAAAACAACAAGAAACCAGTTTTAAATCCTAAAATTCACAGACACAATTATACTAAAAAAATTATTAAGTACCTGAAATAATTCAATAAAAATAAATCATACCATATTTTTCTCGCCTATCATTCAAAGACACATAAACAAAATCTTAAACTAAAGGTTAATTTTAAAAAGGTGTGTTATCTTTCTGGTTCATAGTTTCTGCCTTCATTTTCATATAAGCTTGGTTGAATATAGTCTTATAAAGCTTTGGTGATGTCAGCAGTTCCAACGGAAATACAGCAAGCTTTATACGTACCAAGTTCCAGTGAATGTAGCGAATAGAAGTGCACTATTTAAAAAGATAATTCTTACATTTATTTTAAATTTATAGCGAAAAATATAGGTGAAATGCTAGGCTAAATCCCATCATCGATAAATTATTTGTAACTACTCCAAAATGTTAAACACTCTTATTACACTTGGAATTTCAAGCTAAGCAAGTTTTAAGAAGAAAACTCCTAGTTTCATACTAAAAAAAAAAAAAAACAAAAACTGTTGCAATCTTTAAGTACTTTCCATGGTCCATGACATAAGTACCTATTCAAAGAATGTACAGTATATATGAGGTTATTAGTTAGTTATGGTTATCTGAGTTAGATCATGTCAATTTATGTTTCGACATCAAAGATGGGAGTAAAGCCCACTGAGGACGTCTTTAAACAAACAAGATACTCTCAACTCCTTTGATAGAAGACTTTTATAAGAGATACACTCGGAATTGTTGCACGTTCAAGAAGTACCTTATGTGGTCGTTGTCAGTAAATTAGGACCATATGTTGCTGAGCAATACGCATGTACGATCTTCCTGTAGAGTTACTGATCTTTCTTAGATTTTGAAAGATATTTTAGATTTATTAGTAACATAAAAACTTAAAAAGATTATTTTTTACGTGAGATAAATTGTAAAATATTGTATTAATTGTAAATATTACCAGCCTTCAATATGTACTGTTGGTATTCTTTTACGTGTACAAGATTTATGAAAAAAAAATTAGTTATCAGTTCAGAAGAAATTTGGATGCGTTAGTACATGGTTATATTTTTTATTAAAAACACCTAATATATTATCGAAATAATTTTACAATGTAAGTGAATAATCCTCATATATATCCGTAAAATTATGTATTCGCAGTATTTAAAAAATAAGCATAAAAATGAAAAAGTAAAAAAGAAGAAATCTTATAAATAAAATAAATTATATTGGACTAAACATCTTATTTAAAGTTATTTTATTTTCTCTTAATATCATATTACAAAAGAAACAGACTACATTTCATTTTTCACATAAAAGAATTGATAAATGATTCATAAGACTGAGTGTTCCAAGGCTTTTCATGTCATACATTGTACGAGAAACTGATGTTCAAATGGCGTGTACTTCTCCATTTTGGTAAACTGCCATAAAATATGTGGTATATATATCAGTGTATTAGAACATTATATTCTATTAGGGAAATTATGGGACGTTTAAACCCATAAAGCTTATTATGATGGCTATTTATTTATTTCGATGCAAACAAAACATCACTTAAGTATACCACAGCAAATAAATATTATTTTCGAAGAAATTATGTGAGTTTGTAGTAAAAGCTATTTTAATTTAAATAATAATACAATAAGTCGAACGATATAACATATAGCAAAACATCGTGATGTTAGTAGAAACATTTAAATCTGTTTATATCTGTAAACTACATGTAATTACGTAGTGAAAGCTGTGGTTTTAATGTTGCCAAATGATTCACATATTTCTAGATCTTATAAATAATACTAGGGGACACCCCTGAAATTTTACGTACCAATTCCGTCACTCATGCGACATTGTTTTTTTTTTTTATTGGAAACTTACTCTTATATTGTTAAAAAATAACCTCTTATATCAAGGTGAACCGTCATAAGATCTTTAGTTTTTATGGTAAGTGGTAACGAAGTCTCTGATTGGCCAGTATCAGGACATTTATCTAATTTTAGCTCTTTGAGAGAAAATATATTAAAATCCCTTCTAACTACACATTTAAAACATATATTGACAATTTGCGCCAAGGTTCATGGACAAAAGCCTGAAAGTTTTTTTTTTTTTTTTTTTTTTAATTGTGATATTTCAATATTGCGAGAAACGTTTTAGTTTTTATAACTAAACCATTGATAATTGGTAGCGTTACATTTATAGAATAAAAATAATAATAACTAAAACAACAAAATATATTAAATAGCTAAAATCCAAATGTTATAAAAATACATCAAAGTAATAAACAAATCTGATAAAAACGCGAAAGTTTATTGTGAATAATTACCAGTTAAATAATTGTGATTACAATCTGTAAAATATATATACATATGTAAAACTATTTACGTCTTAATCAAATAATTTTTTTTTATTTATTTAGCAAGTTGTGAGACACATTCTTATTTTATGCTTTTTAACAGTTTGAAGTAAATTATAGTATTGGCGTAAATATTTGAAACTATTAACAAGGACTTATGAATATTGTCCTCAATTTAGTATTTGAATAGTTTCGTGTTAAAATTTCATATCTTAAAATGGAAAGTAGAATTAATTTACTTTCCAAATTATCATAAACAACATTGGTTTTAAAATGAACAATACTGCATTACCCAACTTCTTTAACAATGAAAACTTTAAGTAATTTGTCATTAATTCAAGTTAAGTACAGTTTAAAAGTGCTTATTAAATAATGTAGCTTTCCTTTCATTGTTAAAATAAAGTTCCTCTTCGCTTGCTTCTAATTATTGTATTCCTTGTCCAAAACATTTATACGATAATACAAATGAAGAAATAATTTTTATACTTGAAACTACTTCTTACAATCATTAACTTTCTTAACTAAACTATTTGAACTTACTAACAACTATGTTTTAGGGACATAATGAAGTTATAATTTAGTATAATAATGTAAATTGTATTTATACTTCCAAAATTTAATACCACGTGTATTTTAATAATATAGCTGTACAAAAGTACGTTGATCTGAGATTTATAATATGCTCTCTATTTATAGTTAAAATATTAAACAAATATTTTTATGAGTACTTTTTGTTAATTAGTTTACATTTCCTTGTACTTTAGTTGACTAAATATATAAATTAGTCATGATTATAGTAAAGTTAATAAAATAGTTGTATAGTATTTCAGAAAAAGGCGAGTAACAAAACCTGTAAAACCCTTTGTAATGATTATAACTCTCTACTCAGTTTATAGCCTTCTCTAGTTTCTATGACCAATCTGTAGTGTGTATAATCCTCTATAGTGTGTTTGACTATCTATAGTGGGTATAACCATCCATGGTATCCATATCCCCCTATAGTGTGTTTGACTATCTATGGTTTGCATAGCCCTCTATAGTTTGTATAACCCTCTACAGTAATGTTGACTATATTTAATTTGTATAGTACTCTATAGTTTGTATAATCCTCTTTAGTGTGTTTGACTATCTATGGTTTGAATAACCCTCTAGAGTAATGTTGAATAACTTTAATTTGTATAGTACTCTATAGTTTGTATAACCCTCTATAGTGTGTTTGCTAATCTATGGTTTGTATAACCCTCTACAGTAATGTTGACTATATTTAATTTGTATAGTACTCTATAGTTTGTATAATCCTCTTTAGTATGTTTGACTATCTATGATTTGAATAACCCTCTAGAGTAATGTTGAATATCTTTAATTTGTATGGTACTCTATAGTTTGTATAACCCTCTATAGTGTGTTTGACTATCTATGGTTTATATAACCCTCTAGAGTAATGTTAAATATCTTTAATTTGTATAGTACTCTATAGTTTGTATAACCCTCTATAGTGTGTTTGCTAATCTATGGTTTGTATAACCCTCTAAGGTAATGTTGAATATCTGTAATTTGTATAGTACTCTATATTTTGTATAACCCTCTATAGTGTGTTTGCTTATCTATGGTTTGTATAACCCTCTAGAGTAATGTTGAATATCTTTAATTTGTATAGTACTCTATAGTTTGTATAACCCTCTATAGTGTGTTTGACTCTCTATGGTTTGTATAACCCTCTAGAGTAATGTTGAATATCTTTAATTTGTATATTACTTTATAGTTTGTATAACCTTCTATAGTGTGTTTGCTTATCTATGGTTTGTATAACCCTCTAGAGTAATGTTGAATATCTTTAATTTGTATGGTACTCTATAGTTTGTATAACCCTCTATAGTGTGTTTGACTATCTATGGTTTATATAACCCTCTAGAGTAATGTTGAATATCTTTAATTTGTATAGTACTCTATAGTTTGTATAACCCTCTATAGTGTGTTTGACTATCTATGGTTTTTATAACCCTCTAGAGTAATGTTGACTATCTTTAATTTGTATAGTACTCTGTAGTTTGTATAACCCTCTATAGTGAGCTTGACTATCTATATTTTGTATATAACCTCAACATTGTGTAAAATTCTCTGTAATGTGTATATTATTCTCTATAATTTGTACAAAGTTCTAAAGTGTCTAAAAGCCTCTATATTGCATATGACTGTCTATTGTGTGCTTAAACCTATATACATTAGTGTGTTTAGTCCTATATAGTTTGTGTAACTTCTTATTATGTGTATTGTCCTCTAGAGTGTAAAGCCTGTACAGTACATTGTGTATTGCTATTTATAATGCGTGTAGCACTATATAGAGTTGCATAGCCTCTATATTGTATATAACTCTCTATGTGATGGTTTACGTAATATTATACATCCCCAAGTATCAAAGTGGTCTTTAATATTAAGTGCCATGACGGGTGGGTGGTTAACGGACGTCGTTAGGGCATCGTCTTAAGTGATATCGTCTACTGAATATTTTACTCCTTTTCCTCTGGTTCGATGCAGTCACTCGTCTAAAAATTTTACTCGGAATTCAGTGAAATTAAGACTACTAGTGTTAAACTTTGTCTTTGATAAATATATTGCCTCAACTGTCTTTATAACTCTCTTAAAAGGATTTTATCGTGAGCCCTTACAGATAAATGCATAATGCCTCAATGAAATTAATGAAAACATCGCTAGTGAAGTTGCGGTACGTTAACACAATAGTTAATGATAAACGTTGAGTATTTTATTTTCGTAATATAATATAAGTACATATTTCTACTGTCGTCACACCTTTTTTTATCAGTATATATGGCGTAATCAGTAATATTAATAAATTATTTCCAGAAATATATTTATCCCTTACTACTAAAAAACACACTTGTAAGCAATAAATATTCACATGCAATCTTAATTGAACAATATTATCGTTTGAATTAAATAGTGTATTTTTTTAATAGTTTATAACGAAGCAGGCTAGTCCAAGCTAAACATCCAACTTAGTTTTTCCAATTTACGTAAATACAAGTATTTTTTCTGCGAATTGTTATATATTGCTTTTAAAATACTGTTTTGGAATATTATATTAAATGTGCCATAGAGGAAAGCACTTTTTAATGAAATAAATTAATATTAAAAAAGTCTGAAAATTATGAGAAATTTTCTCTGAAAATGAATTTCGAAATGTTGTTTTATACAAAACAGAAAATACGGAAACTTTTCATGGTTATTAATTTAATTTATTACTAAAATTACAATTACTGGTTATATTAATTATTTTAGTAATTAAAATTATAAAAACTAACAGTTTTTCAAACGAAAGTCACAACAAAATATATAAGTAATCTGCTCTGACCTGACATGCTAACTATGACTATAACTTCTTGATATAGTTAGCACTAACTCTGAATAACTAGCTCAGTAACTGTACTTTAGGGTGGATATGGTTTCTGCGTGGTGGATGAAATAGTTATCGTGATTCTACTCTGATGGCGTTACAATTAATTAATTCTCTGTAATAAAATCTTAAGTAAGTGGGTTGGTTTGGCTGTTTATATAGACAACACTTTTAATATGTGAATTCTGTACACTTGAGAAAAAATCTAGGGTTAAATCGTCTATTTTTAGATAATATTGGCGTTAAACATTATAAAGACTGCTATATCAGTAAAAAAGAAAAGTGGTGTTTAGGGTCGTGACTGCTATAGCAGTAAAAAGATAAGTGGTGTTTAGGGTCGTGACTGCTATAGCAGTCATAATTAAAAAATTAATAGTAACTAAAGTAAATAATTTTATAACCATAACATATTCTTGAGTCGTCAAGTAGTTCTTATTTCATTTATATATAACTTGTAATTTTGGGCAAACCTTTTTCAGGACTAGTAGCCCTTGTCAGATTGTTGTTTATAGGTAGACATCTTAAAGAACTTTCGCAGGACCTTACTCCTTCTCATGATCGTGATACTGTTGCCCCTAAGAAGAAAACTAATAAAATTCTAATTTCTGTTGAGACATCAAGTCATTCACACAACGTGCTCAAAATTCCACCACCAGCAAATTAGAAACGATCAACATCACACTACCTGAGTTGTCGTCAGTGTTAAAAAACAAGGCTAAGAGCAGACTTCCTATAGTTCCCACAGTGTGATGGTAATCCTCCCTTTTTTCCCAGGAAAATGTTTTTCAGATTGGCATACTCAATCAGGGCCGGATTTAGTATTTTTGCACCCCTAGGCCCAATAATGTTTTCCACCAAATAGTCTGCTTAAAGTTACTTTCCTAAAAACATTTATTAAAAAATAAATGGACTTCACGATGGAACTTTGTCATTGCGAGTTTTTTGAGGAATTTACTTGGTTCTGGGCTTAACAAAATACTGTTAATGTATTAACAAAATATTGGTTAATCTTATTCCATCACAACAACTATTAAGTAATTGAAAATGTAGGTAGTTTATTAGTCTAAAACAGTTATATTTATCTTCAACTTTTTTTATTTGTTGTGTCTTAAATATGTTTAGGAATGTTAAATTGGTTACAATTATCAGTGCTGTAATATGAGAAGGTTTTGTTGTTAATTTAAGTATCTAATGATATTCAGGCCTCAATTTTGTGGTTATTTGTACTCACCTAACGAGAAACCATGTAAGAGGCTTGTACACTGGGAATGCACTCTAACATTATTAGTTTTGGCCATAAAGGGAAAAATTGGATCTAATACAATTATACAAACGTAACTAAGCAATTACGTCGATTATACTTAAATCAGTAGAGGCAGTTACTTACAATAAAACACTAACACTGCAATTATATTGTAAATAAATATAACCTGTAAATCGTCACCTAATTTTCCAAATTTTATGCTTAACTATTTCCTTTCCATAAAATAGATGAAGCCTCACTTCCTCTTATAGTATAACTATTTTAATAACATTTGACAAACTGTATGCTTGTATTATTGGACATTTTAGCCACAGAAATCTTTAAGTCAAAGAAAAGAATATACTTAGTAATTTTCATACATTCAGTAACAAAGTCAATTTTATTTTCGAAGAATCATAATCAGTTGTTAACATTAAAGTTAAAAGTTAGTTTAAATTAACAATTTAATTTATAAATAACGTAATTGATAGCTTTATTAAATGTTTACCAGCTTATCAGATCGAAATCTGGTTGCTTGAAAATGTATATGGATAAATGTATAAGTGTTTTCATTTCATTAGTTTTACATGAATTAAATATTGGATAACTGCTTATTACAGTTCCTACGCAATAGACTTAATTTTCAATTATTATTTTCTTACTGATCTGGTAGTCACTGAATAATTTCCACAAGTATAATCAGGACCAGACAGGTCTCGGTCGTCCATGTTGGTGGTAGCTAGAGTTCGAATGTTGGTCAGGGGGAAATGAGTTTCACATAGGTCAGTTACTAAAATTCAGGCCAAAATTATGTGGTTAATATTCCACGATAGGCTGCATGTACTTCCATTTCAACTATTGCAAGATAGACTATGGCTATTGTGAGAAGAATAATAGCCCTTTACAAGCAGTAGACAAACTTACTTGGTTTATTATAAAGTACAAACCTATCTGCATGATAGAACACAATCCGATCTCATATTTTTTCATATCCTTACGATATTTGTTTTAATTATAAATAATATATAAAAGAATAAAAATGTAAAGTATTCAAATATTTAAGTTTATAGTAAGTTAAAATTTTAATCATACTCTAAAAAAACACTAAATAAGTCTTTAAATTATTATTGTATGGTTTTTTATAGTCAAAGAAGTAAAAGACGATTGCACAAGAATAACCTTTGATAGGTACTATATTACTATGCTACCATTATTGATAACACAGTAAATACTACTTGATTCTATAGGCTTTCAAGATTTTTTTTTATGTAGTAAAATCCACAGGAAAATTTAATGAGATAATATGAACGAGGTTGACTATTGTTTACATGGCCACTTATATATTTTAGATAGCGTAATTTATTAGGAGATGTTTTATTTTGAATTAACATGTAATTTAAAATTTTCTTAAAGAGTTTTGATTGTTTAAAATAGCAAGTATAATTTTAATGATGTATTAACAATCATACAAATATTATTATACAGCAATTTTATCTAAACATTTCAGAACTATTTCAAACATAATAATACATTTCTCGGGATTTTCATTGGTCTTCAGAATAAACTATTGTAAATGGGATATTTTCCGTTAATTCATTACCACTACTTTTTCCATTACTTCACTACCACTGCTTTTTTTATCGCAATCACGATTAGGTTAGGTCAGGTTAGTTTAGGTGGCTACTAAAGTTTATCACAAACTGGTAAATCCAATGATTGACCTATCGTCGAATGCACTCCGCGTGTAAGTTCCTAGAAAGTGATAAGATAAGGCTAGCGATATTGGATTTCTAGTGGATATGGAATACCACAGTGGAAATAAAAATTATCGAGGAACAGTTTTTAGAACAATAGAATATTTATTAAGTGGTTGTGAATTATCGGAAAATAACCAGTAAATGTATTCTGATGCAATATATTACTGTTGGGTATTGTAAATGCCTCGTATCTAATGTATTCATTGCTATGATAGTTTTGGTCTATTTCACAGGTACATAGCACTTCTAAAACATTGTGATGGGTGGAGATGTGACGGTGTCACACAGTTAATATTGATTCTACTCAGGCTTATCTCGAACAGTGGCAATAAAGTACTGTTTGTGGTTTTCCACAGTAAACATTGGATTCCTTTTTTGAGGTGTTCAGGTTAACTTTAGGCTAGCCTATTATTTTATAGGATACCCTTTATTAGGTTGAGCTCTTTTAAGCTTTATTAGTTAACGGATCTTCGTAAACAGTTGGATTAACATAAAAATTTTACTGATTAAAATTACAAGGACGTTTATTGAATAGTCTAGAGCAGTGGTTCCCAACCTTTTATGAGGTATCGCCCCTAGGTGGAACTCCTCACTCACTCCTGTCACCCCCCTTCTCATAGTACGATATAACCTTATTTAAATGTAAGAAACGTCTTGTTGTGAAAATAATAGATTGAATTATTCTGTTAAATGATTTATTACTTTATAGTGTATCTGTATACATACAACCAATTGACCAATGTAGATGTATCCAGAATCCTTCCTCTCATCAGTCTCATCTCATGAGTTTGAGCTCAATTTAAAATTTTGGGTATCTTGTAAGCCTGTTGAAGAAACAAATTTTTGAGAGTTATTTCAGATTAAATGAAGAGTGTAATAATTTAACAAAGACATTTTCTTAAGTGCACTTCTTGTGTACAAGTACCTAAACCTGTCCTAAACTTAATTTGTAGATTCGAATGAGACTAAAAAAGTTGCGTCATGGAATACCCTGAATTAATTTTACAAAATGTTTATAATTTAAATTTAATTTATTTACCTTTTTAATGGCTCCCTTGCGCTTGGTGGACTGCAGTCAAAGCCTGAATATCCGGCTGTATGTTGGTCAGGTGAAGGCGCAAGTCACCTTTGGTGCAAACATCCAATTTGTTCCTTTGTTTTGTGGGGAGCTGGACGACAGAGCTGAATCCTTTTTCCACTAAATATGTGGATGGAAATTAGATTAGAAGGGATTCAACCGTTTCCCACAGTTTTGGATAGGATTCCATGAGTTGTACCCAGGCTAACTCGTAACCATGCTGCTTAAAAATCATCTTTGCCTCACAGTCATATTTCAGGTCCAAAAACTCTGTCTGCAAAATATGTTCAAGGGTGTCCACCACATCAAACGGAAATGGATCAAAAACCCAATCTGGAATTTGAAGATTGGCAATGTCTTCAAATCTTGATTCCATGTCACATTTTAGCTTGTCAAGGTGGTCCGTGAAAGTGAAGATTTGGTCATCTTGAAGATGGAGGGATTCTGAGCATTTTTGTAGGGATGGAAACTGACACAGTTCACCACGACCTATATGATGTATATGATGTACTTTGAAAATGGTAAACTTGGCAATGAACGAACTGATAATGCCTTTTGCTTTGATAAGATTCATCTTATTTCCTTGCAGCTTGTAAAACCTTCCCTTCAAGACGCTTTCACCAAGTAAAATCTTCTCTCCACCAGACAACCTCTTACTTCCTCTGAACTTAAAATTGTTTTAAATGTTAATCACAACTGACTATTATAAGTAATGAGAAATAACTTTGAACTTAATGACTCGCTTAGCTAGTGTAGGAAACCAGGACCTGGAATAACTATTGACACTGGTGAAAGTACAACACATAATTTATTATTTTTACAGCATTTCATCTTTACAATCCCTTCCAAAATCTTACAGCTATCTTATCCTATTTTATACTATACACCTCCTTTAAGCTACCCTTCTCATTCCATATTTAGACAATACAAATTATAGAATTATAATTATACGTTTATCAATCTTCACTCAATTTATTATTAACATTGGCTTTAATATACAGCCCGGGGAATCAATATTTTCAAGAATATTACTTACAACAAACGACAACAGCTCCTATACTGTAAAATCACAATCCTCCAAATTATTATATAACGTTCCATTAATAATCAGCTAAATAAGTTTATATGTGCAAAACGTCTACACTAACAAGTGACAATAATATATTCGATAACAAGCTACACGTAAGAATAATCAATCAATTATTTCCAATCAAAATTGACAATTACACAATAATATATCCACCTTACTACCTATGACAACCTACTCAATTGACCGTACGATTTTATTTACATTATTTGACATATATTTCCAAGAGATAAGCCAAACATTCAACTGGCCTTAGTTGCTATACTCTATCCTTCTCAAGACTTATCCAATAATTCTTGTTTATATATATTCGACGCAATATTTATTCATTCACTCTATATATAGACTATGTATATCAACTCAAAATCAATATTCATACGGGACAATGATCATAACATGGAATTACGTATTTATATAGTTATCATTTAAATTTACAATCCAGACTAAATTCTCTCAAACAGTTAATTCTATTATATCATTCAATTACAATTATTATGACCGTCTCATCTGACTAATTTACTGCCTGTCGGCTTACGCTTTGGTGTAGGTAAACGTACTTGAACTCTACCGAATTCCTTCCCCCACAAATTAAATTTTGCTCCCCTCAATCCTTGGAGGTGTTAAACAGAACAGTATTAACATACCCCTGGACTCGTCTACCGCAGGTATGGGGTGTCCACGGGCCGTAGTGGAGTCGGCGTCCTCTGGTCCCTCCGGGTCAGGTGGGCTGGTTAGTTCTGGAGTTGCTTGTAGTCCCTTGGGGGTGGGTGGAGTCGCTTGCGATCCCTTGAGGTGGTATCTCTGGTCCTCCGGATCGGCTGCAAGTCCGGTCGTCCCTCAGGTTCAGGTTGGCCGCTCGTGAAGTCCTCCGGGGGTTGATATCGCCAGGGGTTGGATCGTAGCTCCAAGTCCTCCGTCTAGATCGTCCTGTGTTTGCTCTGCAGGGCGGGTTGACGAAGTCTAGGTAGTCGGACCACCAGGTGCTGGTCCTCCCTATTGGTCTATTTCCCGAAGTCCTCTCTCATGCCGAACTCTTCTTAGACTCCTTTTCTTTTCCAACTCTCTCCCCCGTGTCTCATTCCCCCTGCCACTCACTGGACACGCCTACAATTTCGGAACAACCATGGTCCTATTACGGATCACCCTATAGGCCCGTTTTCGTGATGGGCGTAACACCAGATCTTCTGCTGAATCTCCGTCACATATTCATCGGCCTAATTTTGGTGAGTCTCAAATTTTATTATTTTGGTCATCCTGTGTACAGTGCTGACCCTGCTTCCTTCACATCCGATCCCTTGCTTCCCGATTTCACACTCGCCGGATGCCCTACTCAAATTTTACCAACTCCAATTCCTGTACCGCATTTCCTGTTGTAATCTAATCATTGTCTAATTTTCCTGATAATCTTCATTTTTAATTTATTATTATTATTATTAATACTTATGAGGGAATTTTATACAAAGTGTAACAATTACGTAAACGTCAAAGGTTTACAAGCTTCATGTTGACCTCATTGAGTTTCTCGAAAATATCAGTCAGATATGCAATCTCGAATTTGCGAAGTCTCAACGCTTGACTCAATTCAGGGTCACAAGAATCGAGAAACTCAGTCACTGTTTCGAACAATTCAAATAATCGCCGCAAACAGTTTCCTTTTGAAAGCCACCTCACGGCCGTGTGCAAGAGCAACCGCTCAAATTCCTCATCATTTTCGTGGCACAGTTGTCGGAAGAGACGGTCATTCAGGGCACTGGCTTTTATCTTATTTACCCCATTAATTACTAGTTGAAGGGTTTCATGCAGTATACCACTTAATTTTTTTGCTGCTAAGTGTTGGCGATGGATGACGCAGTGTATGGTGATAACGCCTGGAACTTCTTTCTTCAGGTGGGCCAGAAACCCAGTATGGCGACCAGACATGGAAGGAGCTCCGTCTGTAGCGCAGGCGCTTATTTTTGATAGGGAGATATCCTTTTCCTCAAAATACTCTTTTAATACATTAAAAATGGATGACCCCTTCGCATCAGTGATCAATCTTCTTGCAAACAGCATTTCCTCAGTAATTTCCTTGTGCTCGTTGATGAATCTCACATAGGCCAACAACATTACTTTATTATCAATTACAGTAGATTCATCTATCTGTAAAGCAAATTTGTTTTTTTTAGCATGTGTGTAAGTTTTGATTCGACGTCTGCAGCCATTTCATCA
Organism: Stictocephala bisonia; assembly: GCA_035578905.1. Taxonomy (NCBI): domain Eukaryota; kingdom Metazoa; phylum Arthropoda; class Insecta; order Hemiptera; family Membracidae; genus Stictocephala; species Stictocephala bisonia. The sequence continues at coordinate 348,830 of JAQJVL010000605.1, read as the reverse complement.
ATCACCTGGAAACAGTATTGTTGCTTAAAGGCATCGATTGGCTTATTTTGTTACTAGAACCCTCGCCTAACATAATTTCAACAATTTTTTTTGCAGCAGGTTAAACAAGAGTTTCGCCAATCGTGTGAGGTTTGCCACATTTAGCGACCAATAATGCTACCTCGTAAGAAGCAAGAAGACCTTTGTCAAGATCGGTTACTCGTTTTTTAAATAGATCACTTACATTGGGACGTTTTTCTGCTTTAGCTTTGAGCTCTTGAAAATAACTGACGTCTTTATTCATTTTGTCACTTGTACTCTTGATAAATGTTCTTTCATCCACGAAGGCTTCATTGCTTCATTGCTAGTAAATGTTCTATCACACAAAAGACAATGTGGAAACAGCACATTTTTTGGTGACACAATAAAACCGTATTTCAAATACTCAGCTGAGTACTGACGACACTTTTTCTTCGAATCCATCATGCGTAGTCTTCCGTACTTTAAAACTAATGTACGAATACTAAACTAAACAGATACGCACAATATAATCGCAATGTAGAAACTGGCGTAGCCTACTAAATACATAGAAGACGTATGATGCACAAATAACAACACGCTTGTGATGGTGGTGCCAGTGGAGGGGGTAGTGCTGCGACCTTGCTAGCTAAAAATAGCCGGTGACTCAACTACTTCACGCCAATTCCCTTACCGACGCGTGGCCAACGAGCCCTGAGGAATTACGCAACTCTATCATGTACACTTATTTTATAGTTTTATTTAATAATAATAGTCTCCTTTTTTACCGCTATGCAGCTTAGGAGTATAGCAGGGTAGTCTGCTATGAGCCTACGGTATACAAGGAAGGTAACAGGGCCAGTGCTACGCTTCAACCGCCTATTATTACCCCTGGTTTTACCCAAGGTACTCATTTTTATTTCAGGCTGAGTCGACCTGGGGCCTGTAGATATTAATGAAAAAATCTAGTTGGTATCGGCACGGCCGGGAATTGAACCCGGACCGTTTGCGTCGGCGTCAGATATTCTACCATCTCCGCTACCGGGGCTCTAGTTTTATTTTTACAGATCATATTTTTTGCCCATAATTTTCTTAAAAACGAATGAATTTGTTATTAAATCGCTACCGTGTTTCTGCGACACTTAAGATTCTACTCTATAGAGGAGTTAGTTTATTTTTTCTGCCTTTTCATACTGATCACCCCCCTGTCGCCCACCACAAATTTATCGCCCCCCTTAGAACCCAAATCGCCCACCGAGGGGCGATCGCCCCCAGGTTGGGAACCACTGGTCTAGAGGAATGACACTAAACTCAAAGTAGGACTTGTGACAAAATTATCGTGGGAATAGATGCTTCAATCGCTAATGCTCTTTCATCCCTTATATACTTTTAAAATAAGCGATCAACTTGATTAGAAATAAACAGAATTCACTGTAACATCGATGATTTTTGACGATATGTAATCAAACCCTTGAAAATAGCAGACGTTAAATGAACTGTATTAGAAGTCCATAAAATAATAAATAAAAATATATTTTACTCTATATAATCTCAAAAATTGTTATATAACGAAATCATTAAAACATGTAAAATTGTTAATACCCCAGGCCAACCAATGCTGATTTTTAATAAGGGGTTCTCCAAACTGGTACATGAAAGGAGGTATGTGTTATACTGTACATTTCTGTTCAAGCATATATAAACCTTAAGAAAAGAATAACATAGTAAGTTTAGTAACAAACACAACTGAATATAGTATAGTAGTAAAAAGAAATGTTATTGAATCACTTAACTGGTAAAAAAGCTAGTATAAACATTTAACTCATAAATAGGTTATAGTGAAGATAGCCTACCAGCTAAGGTATATTAATAAGGAAAACGAAACAAGGGTGAAATTTATAAGAAGGAAAGAACTTCCACCACATAAAGGTGTTTGAAAGCAGAAGAATCTACCATGAAAATTAGTCTTGTTATAAAAAAAAAACCTATGTACGTAATACAATTTAAAGTCTTCTAGTAGTATATTGATGTAAACAAATCCAAGCTTTTGTAATAGTTCATCTAATTTAATGAGCAGGCAAAACAAGATCAAACAATTTAAGTTTTAATTCTTTGTAAACAAAAATAAGCTATAATTATTACTAGTCATATAATAAACTATGTTTAGTGTACCCTTTATTTATTAAAATGAACTTATCCTTAATTGATCCTGTAACAAGTATTTATAATATATTACATCTATTAATCATCTAAATCATCTAATAATCTAAAATGTTATTATACTGATCTATTACTATTAGCCCTATTGAACGCCAAAGCCTATTTAGTATTCTTAATTTTTATCTGGGGCTAGTTTTATTAATGAAACAACAAATTGGCCTGGTTATTAAAGCTTACTACAAATGTAACCTTAAAAAGTTTTTCGTATAACTGGTGTTGAATTTCCCTCCCCATATCACTGGTGAATTTAAATTGTATCAGGAGGCGATTGAAATATATATTTACAATATGACTAACCAAATTTAGTTGAGATTAGAATGCATGAATTAATTAGTCTCGTTTTGAACTATTAACATTATCTGAAAATTAAGAAGTTTGGTCTGTCAACATTTTTATGGATTAGTATAGAACGCTAGTTTAAGTGATGTTTCAGATAATTCAAAGCTTATATTAATTACAATTGCTTGTGAAAACTAACTTCAATATGGACACTCTTTAATAATATGTAACTCATTTGAGTAGGGTAATGATTGAAACCGAATAATAACATTAGCGTCGTAGTCCGAAGGTAATCCCCATCTTAGTCGTAATTAACTTCGATTACGGGGACTTGACTCATGAAAGTCGATAATTATCGAAGCAGTTCTAAATATAAATTAGAAATGATAACCATCTGATTGCACTGATATTCACACAACTCTCTAATCCAAGAATAACTAACGAATCAGAAATTATGATGAAAATATCGTAAAAAATGGTCATAATTTCAAATGGTCAAAATGAAATATTTAAATTTTTTCCTTTTAAATTTATTCTTATAGTAGTGTATTTAATTATAAAATAAAACACTTCATATGGACATTAACAATATAACAATTCAATTGAAAATAACTCTTGGATTTTAAAAGCCACTAATAATATTCCCCTCCTTATAATTGGTGTTTTTATTACACACACACAAATTAATGTTTCTTCAAATATTATTTAATTGCCAATGTACCTGGCTAAAACATTTTATGCGTTGTTCAAATGGTTAATTTACATAATTTAAATATCATAATATATATTGAAATGAGATAGATACATTGTTCAGATATTTAAATTAAATAGAACAGTTTTGTCCTTTGTACGTTAGTGGTCTGGTTATCGATTGTTAATGATTAATATAAATATAAATTATTATTCAATGCTGTTCAAATAGATATATTGAGTCTTGTAGTTAATACCAATTACCTAAATGATTATTTATATAAAAAAATCAACAACAAAACCATAATCCTTATTTTTAACATTTAACGTACCCTAAAACCCTTACCTCTTGGGTGAATTTCTAATAACAATTAATTGGCTTTTAAATATAGGTTTGTAACAAATCCTATACACAATTTCTTTATAATGAATTAAATTAAAACGTCTGAATAAAGGAATCACCCCGCTGTTATTGGGTTAAACTGGACACTCTGATGTTTATGAAGACATTCCAGCCCTTTCTCACCACACCACATTCCAGCAGATGGAAACGGAAGCGTTTCTCCAGCTCTTTTGTATCCTCGCCCTCTTTTGCTTCTTGGAATATTTTAATATATCTTTACAAATAATTGAGTGATTTGAATGACTGTAATCATTATTTTATTCATATTTTTTTAGTTTTATTCACTGAAAGGTGTATTAATGTATATTTATACTAGTAAAATATTGTTAGTATAATTATTTTCTCAGTAACTTAAACCAGTCTGACACTATTTGACTAAATATTACCCTCACATGCTGTATTATTGGTATTTGCTAAAATATTTATAACTACCAAATAAAAAAATTGTTTATTGGGGCTTAGGGGGAGCCCGAATATATATTATATATTTTTGTAAAATCTACATTGTAGCGGCTCATTTATTTTGGGGGTAAAACAAAAAAGTAACAGATTGGGATTCTTATAGAGACATCGGCGAGCAGATCCCTCCCCCTCAGTAAGTAGGTCAGAGCGACGGTGAAAGTGGATCAAAGCCCACAGACCTAGTTTCTTTATCAACCGAGTGGTGGGGGAGTGTAATAAATACCGGTCCTTGGAGGCACTCGTCAGTGCGACTGAAACTGCGAGTAGGAAAGTGCCTACGCCGACGTTACGCACCGATTTGCACTACTACTACGGCAAGACTCGTTTGACTACAACAAAGAAGCTAAAGAGTGGATTTGATTATAGCCCCCTTCGTAAAAGTAATCTTCCGTTTATAGTGCTGAAGCTCGGCAAAAGAGTTTTATTTTTCCTTTTATTTCACATTTATTTTAATTTTTAGATCATAGTTTGATCTAATAGCGTAGTTATTATCTCAAGCTAGTGTAGCCAAGTCATTTTAACTAGGAATACTTGATTATATTAATGTTAAATTTTTATAGCTCCGCTCTGCGTTATAGCACTATGAGCTCAAACCATTTTATTTGTCGATTAGCGAAAATTATATAACTCCGATATGCGTTGTAGTACTGTGGGATAACATTAAAACTTAACCTTGAAAGTTCTGATCTACGTTATAGCACTGTGGGCTGACGTTAAAGCTTAACTTTTTAAGCTCCACTCTGCGTTGTATCACTGTGGGCTTAAATAGTTTAATCTCTTAATTAGCGTAAATTAAATAGCTCCGCTCTGCGTTGTAGCACTGTGGGCTAACATTAAAACTTAATTTTTGAAAGATCCGCTCTAGTACTAGTTAAATGATTTAGCACTGTGGGCTTAAATCGTTTAACCAGTAATTTAGCGTAAATTAAAAAGCTCCGGTCTGCGTTGTAGCACTGTGGGCTAAACTGTTTTGTTTAATCTTCGTTCATTTAAGTAGCTCCACTCTGCTCTATAGCACTGGGGGCTTTTTGAGTTTCAACGCCGATTTAAGGAGGCAACGGAGTGAAACGACTCGGTCCGGAGAAAGATTTTAGGTAGTTTAGGATGGACGATGATGTGCCCTGTGAGCGTGAATTGTTCACCTATGCATTTACTGAGTCCAATCCGTTCGAAGTGAATCTGTCACGTGTATACTCGATTATCGAATCCTGGAATTACCTCCCTGAGGCATCCGGCGAATAAAATCGAGAGACGTTTAGTTAGGGGAAAATAAACGGCATTAGTACTCATAATAATCGACTATGACGAAACGACCTCACAATATTGTTATTATTATTTTTGAAACAAAAGTATTTATTTATTCATCTTAGTAATTTTTATGAAGACAATTTATAATATTATTGTTCTTCATCTTTAAATGTATGTCAATATATATAAAAATATAAGATAAAAAAAATCAATGTTAACAAAACGACACAGGTGGTATTTTAGTTACTTACATATCACAGTTAGTTACATTCCATAGTAATTTTTGGATAGTATATTAAAAAGAATTAAATTAAATTGAGTATATTAGTTCTCTGGAGTAATATGATTTCATTATTGATAGATAATCTCCATCACCTCACTGTTATAGCTCCATCAAAAGATATGGAGCTATAACAGCCAAATTCATAATTATCTAAATTTTTGTCTTTCTTATTTTAAGTAATGATATTTACCTGATACATAAACGGATCTCAAATCTTCAAAAGGAGTGAAATTTAGTTTATTTATTAAAATTATTGTAATTAAAATATATCCTAAACATTTTTGTGTCTTAGGAACAATATTATTTTTAACACTTGTTGGATATTGAGTAAGTTTGTACATAAGTATCTACTCAATAAAAATAAAATAAAGAAATTAATTTGTCCCTTTATAACGGTAATAGAGTGTTTGTTCAAGGCCTCCTCCCATCTATTTACTTACTACTCAAGCAGAGTTTCCTTAGTCTCACACTAAGTATAAGACCGTCACTCCGGAAGACTTCCTCCACGTCGAAGTTGGCAGTGAACCTGTACGTATAAAAAAATCTTGATGCTCTCAATTCTTTACTGCTTCAGTCTAGCTGTTAAGGTTAGGCACAATGCTTTACTGCTTCAGTCTAGCTGTTAAGGTTAGGCAAAATGCTTTACTGCTTCAGTCTAGCTGTTAAGGTTAGCCACAATGCTTTACTGCTTCAGTCTAGATATTAAGGTTAGCCACAATGCTTTACTGCTTCAGTCTAGATGTTAAGGTTAGCCACAATGCTTTACTGCTTCAGTCTAGCTGGGACCCACCCGCCCACCTATACACACGGGGTTATTGACCCACCCACCCACCCATACACAAAGGGGTATTGACCCACCCGGCCACCCATACACAAAGGGGTATTGACCCACCCACCTATACACACAGTGGTATTGACCCACCCGCCCACCCATACACGTACAGTGGTATGGGTGGGCGGGTGAGTCAATACAATAGTACGTGTATGGGTGGGTGGGTGGTTCAATACCACAGTGCGTGTAAAGGTGGCCGGGTGGGTCAATACCACTGTACGTGTATAGGTGGGCGAGTGGGTCAATACCACTGCATGTGTATGGTTAGCTTGGTGGGTCAATACCACTGCATGTGTATGTGTGGGTGGTTGGGTCAATACCACTGCATGTGTATGGGTGGGTGGGTACTCTATGTGACAAATACTTAGTGTAGGGTACACAGAGTATTACAGAGATGTAAAATACTGTATAATAATATAATAAATATAATATAACCCCCCACATATATAGGGTTTATAAAGAGCGTAATAGACGAAAATTATTTGGAAACAACCTTTGATATATTTACATATTTTTGTCTTACTCTTTGCAATGATGCGGCTGGCAGTTGTCTAGTTATAATAAGTTATTAAGATAGATTTAATGTAACAAGGTAACGTCATTATAATATTATCACTCTCCAGTAGATAAAATGTTTAGTCCCTGAAACCTTTTTTGTACCCTTCATAACCTAAAACCCTATATATGTTATTCTAATGATGTTGAATGTAATATTTTTGAGTATCGTAAATTCTTATCACACACTTTTTCAAAAAGGAACAAACCCCTCCCGCATGATGTGAAATAAGTTTTTATTTCTCTGGGAGTTTAAAACGCTGTATATTTACAAATTATATTAAAAATAATAAGTGTTCTTGGGAAAAAAATAATAATTACCTTAAAAATGATTTATTACTGTAATACAATTTATCAACGATACATACAATTAATTTATACGTTCGTAAAGTCTTATATATCACTATTCAATAAATGGTCATACTAAAGACAACATTCTTTCACTAGATTACTTAAGTGAAATTGTTAAGCTCTAATAAATAGCAATACAAGTATTAATTACGGAATATAACAATTTATAATGTAAATCTGGTTTTAATATTAAGTAAAATTGAGGCTTACTTAACAAATGTGTAAGATGACAAAATAAATAACCATCAGGAAAGTAAAACGTCTTCTTAAAACAAATCATAAAACAATAGTTTTTAATAATCAATAAAAACTCAATCTTTCCTTAATAAACATTTTGAGAACGTAGGTTGTACATTCTACATAAATATCTAGTAAATATGTACTAAATGTAACTAAAACATTTATATTATAAAATTAAGTATATATATATATATAATGAATTATATATATATATATATATATCAAATTCATTATCAAATTCATAATATAGTTGAAGAAGTGTTTTAAAAATATTGCTCTTTTTCAAATTTGTAAATATTGATATATTATACTTTTTTAGAATACAAACTAAATAACTTGAAAGTTTGCTTGCTACCTATCGATGAATATTAAGTGTTTAAAGCTTTTTATATATGCACAGTTGTATGTAAATTACAATTACGTATCGTGTGGAACGTTTTGACTTCCATTTTACTAATCTGTAATGATATGTAAAGAAGGTCAATCAATAAAGTCATTCATTAAACTCATTCATAAATGTGTGATAAGCGTCTTATTGACTGGGCTCACCAAACCACCCGCCCACACATACACGTACGGTGGTATTATACACGATACGTAATAATACACTGTGATTATGCTAAATGTTACTTACATTTAGTAGTGACAGCTGTTACAGAAATGTTGTAGTTCTATGTATCGAGTTTAGATTTTTATTAAAAATAATAATTATAAAAAAGTAAATGATTAAGTTATGTATAGTTTCATGCATAGTAAAAGACAACTTATTAATGAAACATTTTTTCACCAGACTTCACACTTTTCCTTTGGATTCATTGGATCTCCCTCTTTACAGCTAAACATCTTGCTAAAGTTTGGTGAATTCATCATCATGCCTTTAATTCTAAACTGAAATGGAGAATGGGAATCGCTAAACAACTGCACCGCTAGTTCTTCCTTTGTGGGGATTTCACAGAATGCGTTGGCAGTACTGATCATAAACAGCTGTTCGGCTGAGTACTGCTCTAAATTTGGCAGTTTTAATTCGGGAGTTGGTAGTTGAGCAGCATGTCTCTTGTATGCATTGAAAGCAAGCTTTAAACCACCATTATCAGCGACATCTTCTCTTTGGGTTTGGATTCCATTTAGCTGAAAATAAATATAACACTATTATTTTATATTTAGTTTAAAAACAATATATGATCTTACGATGGGAGCTGTAGGCTAAATATACTAAATACTTATGGGCTGACATAAAACCCCAAAACAGGGTGTAATTGATTACACGACCATATTTTACATAAGTTCTTATGTATTTAGTGGTTGCTTTGAACTCTTCAGATGTTATTGTCAAACGTCTTATTCATGTGTCAAGTATTGTAATATCTTATTTATCTTGAGTGTGCCAGAGAGTGTTGTGAACCATGATTGTCTGGAGTACCTAATTCTGTGGTTTTTTTGTATATCAAGGTATGCTGTGATGTATGATTTACTGTCAAAAGTAACGTCATGATTATGTCAGGAGATACTTTAATGTGATAACTACAGATACTCTATTTCAAGACCTTATGTATGTCAGGAGTTACTTTACTGTGATGTCCAGACATTCACTGTTGTAACCCCTTGAGTATGTCAAAAGTTACTTTACTGTGATGTCTAGACATTCACTGTTGTAACCCCTTGAGTTTGTTAGGAGTTACTTTACTGTGATGTCTAGACATTCACTGTTGTAACCCCTTGAGTATGTCAGAAGTTACTTTACTGTGATGTCTAGATATTCACTGTTGTAACCCCTTGAGTATGTCAGTAGTTATTTTACTGTGATGTCTAGACATTCACTGTTGTAACCCCTTGAGTAAGTCAGGTGTTACTTTACTGTGATGTCTAGACATTCACTGTTGTAACCCCTTGAGTATGTCAGGAGTTACTTTACTATAATGTCTAGACATTCACTGTTGTAACCCCTTGAGTATGTCAGCAGTTACTTTACTGTGATGTCTAGACATTCACTGTTGTAACCCCTTGAGTATGTCAGGAGTTACTTTACTGTGATGTCTAGACATTCACTGTTGTAACCCCTTGAGTATGTCAGGAGTTACTTTACTGTGATGTCTAGACATTCACTGTTGTAACCCCTTGAGTACGGGATACGTGCAAGGGATATTCTCTAAGATTTTTCTTGTGGAAGATTTTTTGGGGTCACATAATAACCATATAGTGTGCTTTACTGAGCATTTCTTAACACAATCTGAACTCGATGTTTTTTGTCTTCCCGGTTATACCACGGCCACTGGTTATTGTCGCCCTTGCATGAAAAAAGGTGGGGTTTGTATTTTAGTCTCCCCGGTTCTTAAGTATCAAGTGTTAGATGTATCAGAATACTGCGTGGAGGGTGTTTGTGAGTTGGCCGCTATTAGAGTAGAAAACAATAATATACATTTCTTTATAATGACTGTCTACAGACCACCATCCCAAGTTATGTCTACCATTCTAGATTTTCTTGACTCAGTTAATAATTGCCTCGAAGAACTTATAAAAATAAATGATCAAATTGTAATCGTGGGTGATTTTAATATTGATTTTGCTGTAGACAGTGTACGAAGAAAATTGTTTAAAAATGTAATGACCAGCCATGGATTGAGAGACACTATTAGTAGTTATACTAGAGAATTTAAGCATTCGTGTACAATTATAGACAATATATTTACTAATATTAGTCCAGCAAATTTTAAAGCATCAGTTTTAGTCACAGGAATATCCGACCATCATGGTCAGGTTGGTAGTGTATCATCGTGTTTAAAACCTAACATTCCAAAGTTCACATTTAAAAGGGTTTTCTCAAAAGATAACATTCGTATATTTAGGACTCTCCTTGGTAATGAGACATGGATTGATGTATTCTCAACACTTGATATAAATGCAAAATTCAATTTCTTCCACTCCATATTCAGGTTCCATTTTGATTTGGCATTTCCTCTGAAAAAGATAAAGGTTAAGAAAAATAAATTTGTCACTAAAATTAAACTTGAACAAAAATTGGTTGAATTAAGGGAAAGTATTTTCAAGTTACACACTATAACAAAAAATCTAGAATCTTCTCATCCTTTACGCAAAAAGTACACTTCTTTGAGAAAACAACTAAGAGAAGAAATTAGATCTGCCAAGGCAAATGTTGCTCTCAAACACATAGAGGGGTCTCAAAACAAATCAAAAGCTCTTTGGGATATCGTAAATGATGTTTTACCGGGGAAAACTGATCGCTCATTCTCCAATTTTTCTCTTAGAGCATTGGATGATAAAGGTAAACTTGTACATAATCCCATTCTCGTCTCTAATATGTTTAACACATTCTTCTCGGAGGTGGGAATCAATTCTGGATCTTTGAACGATAATGTTGAACATTCATCATCTTCTTCCATTCAACAGAGATCCACTACTCATTCGTTATTTCTTTTCCCAACAGACGCAAATGAAGTAATTCAAATTATAAAATCTCTTAGAATGAGTCGTTCTGCTGGCATTGACGAAGTATCGTCACAATTATTAAAGGAAATTTCAGATCTTCTTGCTGCTCCTTTGGCTCACTTGGCAAACGCGTCATTTGAAGGAGGCGTTTTTCCATCTTGCCTCAAGACCTCAATTGTTAAACCTCTTTACAAGAAAGGTGACTCCAATGAACCAAAAAAACTATCGTCCAATTTCTATTCTTTCAACCTTTTCAAAGGTATTAGAAAAGTTATTCTCCAAAAGACTTACAACTTTTTTAGAATCTAAGGATCTCCTTTTTAATAAACAATTTGGCTTAGGAAAAATCTTAGTACACTTAATGCCATGTTTAGTTTTATTTCTGACATTACACATGCCCTAGACAATAGACAGCACACAATGGGTCTTTTCTTTGATCTTACCAAGGCCTTTGATGTGGTTGATCATAGAATCCTTTTAGAAAAAGTGGACTCCTTTGGTATAAGAGGAAAAGCATTACAATGGATCAAGTCCTACTTATTAGGACGAAAGCAGTTTGTGCAAATTCCTTTCATTGATGCCCTAGGTTGCCTCCAGAAACAAGTATCAAACGAGGTGTCTGTTCATACAGGCGTACCTCAAGGGTCCGTCCTTGGGCCAATCTTATTTCTTATTTATATTGATGATCTACATCTTAGCATAAGAAATTCCAAGCTCTGTCTTTACGCAGATGATACATCGATTTCCATATCTAACAATAATGAAGACCAGCTTCAGATTGACACTTTTATTCAAAGCAGTTCTCTACTTCAGTGGATATCTGAGAATCATCTTTTTGTGAACATGGACAAAACTAGCCTCATTGAGTTTAAATTAACTAATTCTAAATCACATTTTTACAATTACTCCAATATTCTTATTGGTGATACAGAGATTTCATCTAGTGATTATACTATATTTTTGGGCCTGGTGATTGATTCAAATCTGACATTTAAAAAACATATAGACAGAGTTTGCAGCAAATTACATAGTGGAATTTTCTTTCTTCGGAGACTTTTCATGTTTTCAAATAGAGACATCTTGATTACAGCGTACTACGGATGTGTCTACCCACACTTAGTCTATGGACTCCCAATATGGGGCGCTGAGTGCTCAAGGGTGAAGTGCATTTTTGCATTGCAAAAAAAGGCTCTGAGAGTTATACTTGGATTGCCCCGAAATAAATCTTGTAGAGGACTTTTCCGACGTAACAAATTACTTACTTTCCCTTCACTATATATCTTGGAAACCCTTATGTTTACGAAGAAAAATATTCACCTTTTCCATCTAAAATTAAATGCTCTTAGAAATTTACATAACTTAGATATTCCCCGTCACAATAGTACTTTTTATAAAAAACACTCCACTTACAACTGTGTTAAGTTGTATAATAAGTTACCTAGGTTCTTGAAGGCTGAAGCTTGTGTGCATGTTTTTAGAAAGATATTGAAATTTGTTTTATTAGAAAAAGAATACTATTCAGTTTCTGACTATTTACAAGATACAATAATAGATAGTAAGCATAAGTTACATAGTTATAATTTATGAATTGTAAATAGTTTATATTAATGAAATGTTATGCAATAGGTTAAGGAAGACGTTTGTCCATGACAATCTTGTTTTAATGACAATAAACTTTATTTGATTTGATTTTGATTTGAGTATGTCAGGTGTTACTTTACTGTGATGTCTAGACATTCACTGTTGTAACCCCTTGAGTATGTCAGGTGTAACTTTACTGTGATGTCTAGACATTCACTATTGTAACCACTTGAGTATGTCAGGAGTTACTTTACTGTGATGTCTAGACATTCACTATTGTAACCCCTTGAGTATGTCAGGAGTTACTTTACTGTGATGTCTAGACATTCACTGATGTAACCCCTTGAGTATGTCAGGAGTTACTTTACTGTAATGTCTAGACATTCACTGTTGTAACCCCTTGAGTATGTCAGCAGTTACTTTACTGTGATGTCTAGACATTCAATGTTGTAACCCCTTGAGTATGTCAGGAGTTACTTTACTGTGATGTCTAGACATTCACTGTTGTAACCCCTTGAGTATGTCAGGTGTTACTTTACTGTGATGTCTAGACATTCACTGTTGTAACCCCTTGAGTATGTCAGGTGTTACTTTACTGTGATGTCTAGACATTCACTATTGTAACCACTTGAGTATGTCAGGAGTTACTTTACTGAGATGTCTAGACATTCACTGTTGTAACTCCATGAGTGTGTCAGGAGTTACTTTACTGTGATGTCTAGACATTCACTGTTGTAACCCCTTGAGTATGTCAGGAGTTACTTTACTGTGATGTCTAGACATTCACTGTTGTAACCCCATGAGTATGTCAGGAGTTACTTTACTGTGATGTCTAGACATTCACTGTTGTAACCCCTTGAGTATGTCAGGAGTTACTTTATTGTGATGTCTAGACATTCACTGTTGTAACCCCATGAGTATGTCAGGAGTTACTTTACTGAGATGTCTAGACATTCACTGTTGTAACCCCATGAGTATGTCAGGAGTTACTTTACTGTGATGTCTAGACATTCACTGTTGTAACCCCATGAGTATGTCAGGAGTTACTTTACTGTGATGTCTAGACATTCACTGTTGTAACCCCTTGAGTATGTCAGGAGTTACTTTACTGTGATGTCTAGACATTCACTGTTGTAACCCCATGAGTATGTCAGGAGTTACTTTACTGTGATGTCTAGACATTCACTGTTGTAACCCCTTGAGTATGTCAGGAGTTACTTTACTGAGATGTCTAGACATTCACTGTTGTAACCCCTTGAGTATGTCAGGAGTTACTTTACTGAGATGTCTAGACATTCACTGTTGTAACCCCTTGAGTATGTCAGGAGTTACTTTACGGTGATGTCTAGACATTCACTGTTGTAACCCCTTGAGTATGTCAGGAGTTACTTTACTGTGATGTCTAGACATTCACTGTTGTAACCCCATGAGTTTGTCAGCGGATACTTTAACATGATGTCTAGAGATATACTATTCTTACATCATGAGTAAGTCAGGGGATGTATTAGTGTAATATCTAGAGATAACATATTGAATAAGTCAGAGGATAATTTGAAGTTATGCCTATAGATACTCTATTTATCACCTTGGTTATTTAAGAGAATACTTAAATATGATGTCTAGAGATTCCTTATTCATAAATATGGAATGTAACAAAGGATTATATTAAAATTTACAAGTATTTTGTTAAAGACACCACTCTAACATATTAAGTTAGAAATTAATATAACAGGAGTTGGTGTACACCCTTACGACATTAGGATGACGTTATTCTATAGTCTTATTCTTATCATCGTATTCTAGTATACATGTAAGGTGCACAGTACACATTTAAGGTGCACAATATACATGTAAGGTGCACAATATACATGTAAGGTGCACAGTAAGGTGCACATTATATATATAAGGTGCACATTATACATGTATGGTGCACAGTATACATGTAAGATGCACAATATACATGTATGGTGCACATTATAAATTTAAGGTGCACAGTATACATGTATGGTGCACAGTAAGGTGCGCAGTATACATGCAAGGTGCACAGAATATATGTGAGGTGCACAGTATACATGTGAGGTGCACGCAAGGTGCACAGTATACATGTAAGGTGCACAGTATACATGTGAGGTGCATAGTATACATGTGAGGTGCTCAGTATACATTTGAGGTGCACATTATACATATAAGGTAATGTATGGTGCACAGTATACATTTGAGGTGCGCAGTATACATATAAGTTATACATATAAGGTATACATATAAGGTAATGTATGGTGCACAGTATACATGTGAGGTGCTCAGTATACATTTGAGGTGCACATTATACATGTAAGGTAATGTATGGTGCACAGTATACATTTGAGGTGCGCAGTATACATATAAGGTATACATATAAGGTAATGTATGGTGCACAGTATACATGTAAGGTGCACAGGATATATATAAATAATTCAGATAGTGGTAGAAGTCACTACAGTACTGTACTGTGCAACGGCAGATTTCTTGCGAACGTCTCTTATCAACATAATCACTACGGCCCAAAAAATATGTACAGTGAGTATTGCAACACACTATTAAAAATATATATATTATTAATTCATACTATTATATAAATAATTATAAAAATATTACACTTTGAAATAAAGGATATTTTAGTAATAATAATATATATGTAAAGTAGCATATTCATATAATGAACAAACAAAGCTTTTGAAGGACTACCATGTAGGTGAAAATGACTTCAAAAGTGGTTTCCAAACGTTAGGTGTAATAGTGTCACTGACTGAAATGAAAAAAGTTCGATGAAATAGTTATCTTAAACTTTTAAAATTGTATATATGTAATATGAAATTATGCATTTAAGTTTTGTGTATTAGTAACCCGGTGTTTAATTCTCATGACATCTCTCACTTACTATTATATGTATATAATAGTTTATAATCTTAATAACGATTTTAAAAATAAATCGAGATATGGCCATTACCATTTGTCCAGTGTATTCAGATTCGTTGAAAGAAGAGTATTGGTCAATAATACATTGTTTTTTATCATCATATATTTCTTCAGTTTCATTACTTCCCCATCTATACAACTCCTGTTGAAGTTCTGCGGCCTTCATGCGGTTCTCTTCGTTGTCAGCCTGCAAAATGACAAGTGAAACAAATCATTACTGTGTATTTATTTGCTGATTACTGTTCTTATCTTTAGTAAACTCAATTAAGATTGAAAAAACCTTCAAATCTTCCAATTGTTCCCTCCCCTTTGGCACTTTTTTGATGAAAACCCTGAATTTTTTAAAGTCAAATTATAACTATACGATCTTGTTCAGTATGTCACACTAGTGAAGGAAATGTGTCAGAACGGCCAATGAGACGTCGAGAAGGCGATATAATTGGAATTAATGTGTGTGTGTGTGTGTTTTATATTTGTGATAATATTACACAATTATTATCGTTACACAAATTCTGGTCAGTAAATAACAAAAAAGTATGGATTCGCAAATAACATTGTTGTTATGGGATTAAAACCAAAATGGCCGACAGCCTCTACAGACTATTTTTTCACTCCTCGCTCGGTTGGCAACCAGCAGCTCATCAGGAAGTATCATGAAGTATTCACTAGAACGGAACAGTTGATAATCGACAGAGGTATCAACCCAACCACCCATCTATACAAAAACAGTGATATTAACCCACCCGCCACCCATACACGTACAGTGGTAGAACCCACCTGCCCACCCATACACGAACAGTGGTACTAATATTAAAATTTGCCAGGTTTGAGCAAAATCACGAATATGTATTATTTTGGAGGGATGATATTTCAATAACTTTGTTAATAGTTTACATTTAAACACGATACTACACTTATTCTCATTTTGTCCTAGATCTCTTGTGTGAAATACAGTAACTAATACTGATACTTTTGAACCAGAGGATGTTAGTGATCTACTTTGTTAGACCATGTCAGATGATTATGTACATTATTCATAAATTAACGACTCTAAATACGTCCGTTAGTGCAAAACATATTAAACTATGTTAGTGTTAACAATTAACACGCTGAAAATGACGAGTTATGGGGTCCCCATGTATGCATTTACGCTCGTACGAATTTAAAAGTGGTAAGAATATTTAGAGCTAGAGATAAAACTCAGATTTATCTCTAGTTCTAATAATTAGTCTGGATAGTGAAAGTGTTCTTCTAATTACATAAAATTGACCAAAAAAGGAATAATGTAAAATGTTTCAAGAATACATTTTCAAACTAGGTTGAAATACCTGAATATATAGGTTGAAATCAAAATATATATCTATCTCGTATATCCTTAAATTCTCAGACTTTTAAGAAATTGTTCATAAGACATTAACATTATTTCATGTCACATATTCAAAATAACTCCTTTCATAAAACACTGTCATTTTTTACGAAAAAACGAGAAAAGTTGCACTATACACAAAACAACATAAAATAGCTAGCCATTGTAAATGTTAGTAAATTATTTAGTTTGGTATTGTTTACTCTTAAATATAATTGTGCCGATAGAAGTATTCTAATCATATGTTTGGTTAGTAATGGTTTTAATAGTATTACAAATAAAATACTATATTTATTTTCATTGACATTTTGTTTTTAAAGAATCTACAGTATTAAAAAAAGCATTAACTGGTAAATATTACAAGAAAATGAATGTATCTGGAATTATCATTTAAATACTTAAAATGGAAGAATTTAAACTCCTTAACGTTTCTCAAGCTCTGAACTATCTAATGACAATAATTTAAACTCCTTAACTTTTCTCAAGCTCTGAATTATCTAATGACAATAATTAAAACTCCTTAACGTTTCTCAAGCTCTGAACTATCTAATGACAATACTTTAAACTCCTTAACGTTTCTCAAGCTCTGAACTATCTAATGACAATAATTTAAACTCCTTAACGTTTCTCAAGCTCTGAACTATTTAATGACAAAAATTTAAACTCCTTAACGTTTCTCAAGCTCTAAACTATCTAATGACAATAATTTAAACTCCTTAACGTTTCTCAAGCTCTGAACTATCTAATGACAATAATTTAAACTCCTTAACGTTTCTCAAGCTCTGAACTATCTAATGACAATAATTTAAACTCCTTAATGTTGCTCAAGCTCTAAACTATCTAATGACAATAATTTAAACTCCTAAACGTTTCTCAAGCTCTGAACTATCTAATGACAATAATTTAAACTCCTTAACGTTTCTCAAACTCTGAACTATCTAATGACAATAATTTAAACTCCATAACGTTTCTCAAGCTCTGAACTATCTTATGACAATAATTTAAACTCCTTAACGTTTTTCAAGCTCTGAACTATCTAATGACAATAATTTAAACTCCTTAACTTTTCTCAAGCTCTGAACTATCTAATGACAACAATTTAAACTCCTTAACGTTTCTCAAACTCTGAACTATCTAATGACAACAATTTAAACTCCTTAACGTTTCTCAAGCTTGAACTATCTAATGACAATACTTTAAACTCCTTAACGTTTCTCAAGCTCTGAACTATCTAATGACAATAATTTAAACTCCTTAACATTTCTCATGCTCTGAACTATCTAATGACAATAATTTAAACTCCTTATCGTTTCTCAAGCTCTGAACTATCTAATGACAATAATTTAAACTCCTTAACGTTTCTCAAGCTCTGAACTATCTAATGACAATAATTTAAACTCCTTAACGTTTCTCAAGCTTGAACTATCTAATGACAATAATTTAATCTCCTTAACGTTTCTCAAGCTCTGAACTATCTAATGACAATACTTTAAACTCCTTAACGTTTCTCAAGCTCTGAACTATCTAATGACAATAATTTAAACTCCTTAGCGTTTCTCAAGCTCTGAACTATCTAATGACAATAATTTAAACTCCTTAACGTTTCTCAAGCTCTGAACTATCTAATGACAATAATTTAAACTCCTTAACGTTTCTCAAGCTCTGAACTATCTAATGACAATAATTTAAACTCCTTAACGTTTCTCAAGCTCTGAACTATCTAATGACAATAATTTAAATTCCTTAACGTTTCTCAAGCTCTGAACTATCTTATGACAATAATTTAAACTCCTTAACGTTTCTTAAGCTCTGAACTATCTAATGACAATAATTTAAACTCCTTAACGTTTCTCAAGCTCTGAACTATCTAATGACAATAATTTAAACTCCTTAACGTTTCTCAAGCTCTTAACTATCTAATGACAATAATTTAAACTCCTTAACGTTTCTCAAGCTCTGAACTATCTAATGACAATAATTTAAACTACTTAACGTTTCTCAAGCTCTGAACTATCTAATGACAATAATTTAAACTCCTTAACGTTTCTCAAGCTCTGAACTATCTAATGACAATAATTTAAACTCCTTAACGTTTCTCAAGCTCTGAACTATCTAATGACAATAATTTAAACTCCTTAACGTTTCTCAAGCTCTGAACTATCTAATGACAATAATTTAAACTCCTTAACGTTTCTCAAGCTCTGAACTATTTAATGACAATAATTTAAACTCCTTAACGTTTCTCAAGCTCTGAACTATCTAATGACAATAATTTAAACTCCTTAACGTTTCTCAAGCTCTGTACTATCTAATGACAATAATTTAAACTCTTTAACGTTTCTCAAGCTCTCAACTATCTAATGACAATAATTTAAACTCCTTAACGTTTCTCAAGCTCTGAACTATCTAATGACAATAATTTAAATTCCTTAACGTTTCTCAAGCTCTGAACTATCTAATGACAATAATTTAAACTCCTTAACGTTTCTCAAGCTCTGAACTATCTAATGACAATAATTTAAACTCCTTAACGTTTCTCAAACTCTGAACTATCTAATGACAATAATTTAAACTCCTTAACCTTTCTCAAGCTATTGACGCATGGGCCCAATAGGACCATGCGAACCACAACTGATGCTCATTTTATAGGCTGGACTTTATTTATGCCCAAAATTATTTCATTATCTTAGAATGGATTCTCTTTCTTACATCAGACCAAGGCGTGCCTCTTATTTTCCATCACCCTCTTTCCAATCAAAACAAGTTTTCTAAAAGCGGTCCTATTTAAAATGTCTGTTTGTGTTATAACTATAATTTTTTTATATTCTTTTATTCCAGCTACCCACTTAATTGTTTCTGTTTCAGCCTTACTTCGGTTTTAGTAAAATTCTTCAATTCGTTTTGTTAACTTAGTAGGTTTCAAACTGTTGATGAGTCCGTAAAATTTTAGTTTTAGTTTTCTCATCCCAGAATATAAGTGTTATTTTCTAACATTAGTGTTTTATTCTTATTATTTATTTGAATTTATTCTTATTATTATGTTATATCTTATTTTTATTATTATTTTATTATTATTATATTATTATTATTTTATATCTTATTATTATTTTATATTATTATTTTTATTTTTATCTTATTATTATTTTATATTTATTATTTGAAAGTTAGTGTATTATTCTATTTGTGTATTACTTCTATGACAAAAAGTGTAAATGACCAAATTCATGGTGCCTAGTATTTTCCTAATGATCTTCCTTTCGCTTTTTTTCATTTGTTCAATGTCAATTTAAAACAAAAGTTTCAGCCCCATAAAGGAATCCAGCTTATTTACTGTGTTATAATGTCTGAGTTTTGTGCATTTTGAGAGTGAATTTTATTGTAAACGTTCTGTGTTAGTCTATAAACGGTTGCCATTTTTCGATAACGATCTTCATTTGCGATTTTTTTAAGCCTAACTCTTATATAATTTCACTGAGATACTAATTTTATTTTCCCATGTTTTATGTATATGAATGTTGGTTCTTATTCGAGGAAACTCGTGCATTCTCTGGTTTTTGTTTTTAAAATGAAATTTGTAGACATACTTTTATAGAAATTTCTTTTAAGATTTCAATTTATTTTTGAGCGGTCTTAATATCTTGACTTATGATGGAAAGGCCATGGGCAAACGCTTTAATATTGATTCTACCTAACTTAATGGGTTGATCCATGTTATTTTTTACTTTTTCTTTCCGCCATTCCTGGTTTACTTTTTCTAAAACGCACTTAAATAACAAGAGTGAGAGCCTTCTTCTTGACTAACTACTGTTTTAATTTTAAATGGTTCAGACATTTCCCCTATAAACTTTACAAAACATTTAATTTTAGTTAGTGTTATCCTTATTAATGCTATAGTTTTAATGTCTACACTTTGTTCCTTAACATTTTGGAAGACAGATTTGTGGTCAGTGAAGTCATATGTTTTTTGAAATCTACAAATGTACAAGCAATGTTTTTGTTATAAGTAGTTATAAAATAATAATCTGTTCCGATCAGCATCTTTTTGGTCTAAAACCGTCTTGGTATTTACCAATTT
The DNA here is from genome assembly GCA_035578905.1 of Stictocephala bisonia. NCBI lineage: Eukaryota > Metazoa > Arthropoda > Insecta > Hemiptera > Membracidae > Stictocephala > Stictocephala bisonia. The sequence continues at coordinate 327,849 of JAQJVL010000605.1, read as the reverse complement.
TAGGTTCTAACTGTTGCTGGGTACGATCAAGAAGATACTGAGAGAAAATTTTGTTTGCGACCGAAAGAAGAGAGAGATGATCCTGTAATTTGTAACATAAGTTACGTCGCTATTTTTTATTTAATGTATGAATAAGAGAAATTTTCCAATCTTTAGGTATTTTTTATATTTTCCAGATATGTTTTATCAGTTCTGTAATTTATTGTATAGTTTGGGGTCTACTGATTTTAAGTTTTCTGCTAAAATTCCCTCTTTGCTGAATGCCTTTTTGATTTTAAGTATTTAATTTGCTTCACTATTTTGCTTTCATCTGACTCATGTGATTATGTGTTGGAATTTTTATTGCTGTGATGAAAATTTATCAGTTAAATAGTTCAGAATAGTTCAAGAGTTTCTAAAAATATTTAGCAAGTCAATTTTCTTTATTATTAAGAGCTAAAGTACCATTTTATTTTTAAAGCAAATAAACCACCCTTTGTGGTTGATAAAGGGCGGTTGTTAGAAATATTTTGTAAAAGTTTATCGAATATATTTTCAAAGTCTCTTTTTGTTTTTAAATTTGAACTTTTCAATTTACACGATATATTTTATAGTACGTCTAATTAATTATATGTTTCTAATCTTATATTTATAAATTTGTTATTTGTGTTCTCTGTTTTATTACTATTTTAATTATTAAATTAACCATATCTACAATTAACTGCAGAATCACAGTCATCATTATTCCAATGATGATGTTAATGTAGTTTTTTATGGTATTAGTTCTTGAGCAGTTTTAATGACTTTTTCATTAGTTCCTGCCAATTATTGGCATTTTTCGTCAGTTAAAATAAAAAGTTTGTAGTTGTGTCCTTGTAGCCATGTTGTAAGTAGCAGATTTCATTTTGAAAGTTGCATTGTGTTTAAGTTTTAATTTTATTCGTGTAATATTTATGTATTTTATATTTTATTCATTCTTTTTATCAAAATAAACAGATTTTCATTTCATTTAATCATATTTTTAATAATTAACTAATTGATAAATTAAATAAATAAATTATTAAATAAATTAAATGATATTAATTGAATTATTCAATTAATGAAGCCTTAAATACACAATTTGTAAGCCCTCAACCATCAAGGAGCAATACATGATAAATTTATTAAAGATGTATTTAATATACTAAATATTTAACTGATCAAACTATCTGAATATAATACGTTCTCAATTTTTAACACTAAAACTCATTGACACATTCTTATTTATTTTCAATTTCATATTATTACCAATGAGTATAGAGTAAATTAGAGTTCAACCATAATAATATAGTTATAGATAGGCCGCTTAGAAAACGACCTACTGTTAGCAGGTGCGAGTAATAAGCACTGAGTTATGGATGTGAGATAGAGGGCTACTCATCCCCAAACGTGTGATTCCATTAAAAAATTGTCACGGCCCCCAGAAAAATCGACGGCCACGTTCTGGTGGTGCAATAGCAAGCCCCTCCCATTATGTAATTAGCTTCAGTGTCCATTGATTGGTTTGATTAACACCATTGAATCAAACTCAGAACGATTAAATTAAATCATTATTTAATATTCAAATTACAGTTAATAAAGGCAATTACACAATGAATATTATTTTAAACAATAAATAGTAAATACAAAAACTTGCATGTTTCATTACAGTTTCTTTTTGCAACCAAACTTTGTTGCGGGAATTGAACAGTTAGTAACACGCGTGAAGTGAAGCAGCTCAGTGGTGGAACTACTCCCTTATACTAACTACTCCATATAAGCTAAATATAACACGCCGATAATTTACATTCCAGCCCAATTATGGTTGTAAAATCTTCATTTTCATCAGAAAATCGTCTATTCTTAAATACGCACTAACCTACACTACTAAGCATACACATTTCCCCCCATAGAAATGGTGCAGAGTGTGCAAACATGTTAAAAATCTTTCTATAACATTTAATTCTAGTATCTTAATACAATTTCCTGTGGCCTTGACCGAAGGGTTCCAAAATTATCGCAAGATAACGGAGTCAAGCATCATGGAGCGTGGCTGTTCCTTGGATGGGTGACCGTCTGAGCAATCCTATCCTTACACGCAGCCCACCTGCCCGGTCACTGTTGGTGGTTCGGAAGTCACCCTTAAGCCCAGGTTAGTTGTTAGAGAGGGCTTCTTAGCCCTAACTTCACTTGGTAAAATAAGACGATCTTAACTTTTTTTTATCGACACACGTTCTGAAATCAAGTCACTTACCTGAAAATCCAAGGCGTGAGTGAGCTCATGAGCGATTATAGACCCTAAATGTCCATAATTGACATACGCTGGTACCTTTGAGCTGAAGAGTGGAAGCATCTGAATAAATCCTGCTGAAACAACTTATAACAACCAAGTTTTGTTAAATATTTGACAAAATAGTTTGGAAAAATATAAGTAAATTTATACTATTTGAAGTACTAATCTATTGCACTTCTCACTTGATCATACTTTACTGATTATGTTGTATGTAGCCCTATAATCTTCTACGTTATTTGATCATGTACATTTTTATTTCTATACTTTTTTACTGTTATTCATATATTGAATATTTTTATTCAGAGTTTTATTGATGTTGTAATTAAATTATATTGTTGTTGTTTGTTATTTTATGCATATAGTTAAATTTTTCTATTTCGTATATTGCTATTTTATGTTTATTTTTTTATAGTTACTCAATTATTTACTGGAATACTGGATGCTCAAATATATAAAAGGTATGTTGATTATTTCAATTCAAAATAATTTATTATTTCTTAAATTAATATTACATTGCAGTGTTTTTTTAATATCTCTAGCATTAAAAAAAACACACTGGCATAACAAAAATTTGATCAGTATCTCCCAGATAGCTATTTGAGAGATAAACAAATTTTTTCATAATGAAATATCTTTAATATATGAGTAGTCTTAAAGTAACTAACAAACAAAACAAGAACAAATCAACAAGCACCAAGGAAACATAGTTAAAGGAAACCAAACAACAGTTGTTATTCATTATAAAAGTCAAATATTTTTTCAAAAATTAAATTTTTTTACATCAGTAATCCTAATTTTTATTTTATTTTGGAGTTTATCTCAATTAAATGTTAGATTGTTTAAAACTTCCTTCTGGATCACGACTGGTAGTCCTAATTCGACATGAGCCTCAAAGCAAAAGCATTATATATTAACACAATGGAACTAAAAAAAATATATACATAATTATATAAAACAAAATTACTATAAATCGGCAATAGATTATAATTTATTTTATAATCTAATTATTAAATAAAATGATCAAGGAACAATGAAAGAACACTGCTGGAGGATGAAGTTAAAATAATAACAAATATTTTGAATATGCCTTTTTTTAAACATGTTATGCATACATTTTGGTGAATTATTTGCTTAGAGTAGAAAATTTCATAATTTTATATACCTAATAAAAATTTTATTTAATAAGATATTATTTAATAATATCGTAAATGTTATATAATGATATTACACTTCGATTAAAAACTAATTAATGAAATGGAAAAGCTAATAAATGAAAATTACTCACGAATACGGTTTGCATTCAGCATGAAATATGCATTAATTGATAGTGCATCATCTATAAGATCTTTGAGGGTATTTTCCATCACGGTTTTTCCCAATTTGCGGAATTTTTCTCTTTGCGTCCAGATCATACTATCTATTGCTGCTTCGAAGAAGTAGGAAGTGTTGACTACTACCTAAATATAAATTGCAATTTGATAATTTTGTAATGTACAATGTGTAGTTTTAATACAATAGTTAATTATTAGAAACATGTTGTGAAATGTAATATCAAAAGGTACTAATTTAAATGGCTCATTCTAACTTAGAACAAATATTTTGCATTATAATGCAACATGTTTTGTAAAAATATCTAGAATAATGCTTATCGATGGTTATATATGTTGAATTATTAATATTAGAAAAATATTATACGCCTTAAAAGTTATAATATTTTTAATGTTTTAAAACTATTCACATCAATCTTAAATATGCATTATAGTCTCTAAATTAAATATTTTTATTCCTAAAACAATAATTTAAGAACATTAATGCACAAATAAAACCTGACTTTGACAAAACTGTTTTACTTATAATTGACCTATTATACATTTAATTTAATTTGTAAACACTTTTCGGATTGCAATTTAAAATCTTCAGGTATATAAAATGGCTGACAGTTCGTCACTAATGAAAAATACTTATGTAAAAGTCGTTAAAGCTTAGGAACTTTCATTATCTTAGCGAAGCGTAGCATTCATCCTTCTTTTAATTGCCGATAACATATCTGTACATCCAGTCATACATACTCTCCAGATGTGCACTGATAAAGAGGTTCTTCCATCATTTAGTCTACCAAAGAAAAGTTTTTCGTAAAAAGAAATATACAGGTAAAACAAAAAACACACACTTTGGTCTAGATTGTATCTTGATCAAAGTGATCTCATACTTCTAACTGGAACCTTAATGTTGGAGTGGCATTTCATTGAGTGAGGATTTGAAACTACGAGATTACGTAAATTGAGTTTTTTGCACACGTCATAGCCATTTGTATATTGTTATATAGAAGTTAGTACTTAGTGGAACAGCTCTTCGTAAAAAATATATATATATATATATGTATATAACCTGTTGCTTTAGTTTCAGTTGGCTTGACAACACCAAAGTTATTTTACTAAACAAGATCAAATTTATATATAATAAATATTTTTGTGATATCTAAAATTTTTTGCAATTAACCTCATACAAATGAGTGAGACCACATGCAAGTTTCCCAAGGGTCCCGATAGAAAGGCAGTATCTTTTCATGTAAGTATGTTTGAAAAACCTCAGTAAATATAGTTTCAGACGTTATACATTATTTATGCAACAATATACTGTTCAAAGCGTGAACTTATGTGCATTACATCATATTATACAAGTGTAGGTGTAGTGACAGCGTACGATATCTTACCGCGTACAAATCCAATTTAATTATAGCATAAAATGCACAAAAAAACCACCGACCTACAAGTAAAGTAGATCTGAGTGTAATGAAATGTGTGAATATAGTGAAAATCTCTGCATGCATCACGTGCCATCCACGCATCACTCATTCACAAAATCTCTGATTGGCTGATATTGGGATGTGTATTGCATATCTCATTTGACCTCTGTGGGGGCAATTTTTCAAAATCCCTTCTTAGTACGCATCTGGAACCTTTTCTACTAAGTTTAATGGTAACAAATCTTATAAGTTTTGACATATTGTAATCAATTTGTATTTAGCTTTTTAATTTATAGATAAACAATCTTTAGACTATTTAGCCAATACCATCGAAAATTAAACCATCTAAATTATCAGTACAATGCTAATAATTTGTCACAAATAGGGAAATATGATTTTTTTTTCAATTTAAGAAAGAATTGGTGTTTTATCACATGTATTATATAGAGTCATGGAACCACGTACAATATATTGTACCGTAGGTAAATGGGAACATGTTTTATCTTAACTATAAATTTTTAATCTACCCCCTATAATTATATTGTTAAATGTATTTTACGGCTGTTTGTTTAGTATGTAATTAAATAAAATTAAAATAACACACAACATAATGCAAATAATTATATATATTTTTATTTCAATTATAATTATATATTTATAATCTTTCAACACAGAGTTTAATTTTAATATACTCGTAATTTATCACTAACAACAAAATATTAATTTTAAATGAGCTACAATATATTTTACATATGTAGTAATAATTTGATGAAAATGTCAAATAATATCAATATAACAGTGACAGTAATAATGACGTGACTATTTCTGTAAACTTAAGTAGGAAACATAAAAAATATAATGCTTAGTTAATAGTATTAAGTGAAGACATACCTCTTTATACAGTGATTCAACTGTGTCAACATTTACTATCTCTTCTGGGAACCCAATGAATAGTTTCGTTTCTTGCAACGTTTTCATTGCTACTGACCTACCAATGATAATTAATTAATATACAATTACATTTGGCAGTCATTTTGGTACACACTTTTGATACACACAGAACTTATAGAGTACACATGCTCTATATACTAGTCTCATAAAGGAAAAGTTGTACTTTCATATATTTACGGTATTATGTGTTTTTTTTAAATTAATAAAAAAATACGTTCCCTCTCATTCAATAAAATAAATAAAAGTGTAAAAATTAAATTAATTAATAAAATGAGCACTTGTTAAATTTGTACTTGACAGCGTTTATTGTAATATTACAGGTGGCTTCAGTACGTAAATACCGAACAGAAATATGATTTAATTGGACGCTTTTTAAACATCCATTCTACATTTTTTATTCCGTTTTTTAAACGCAATTATTCACAACTTTTTAAATATAGAGGAAGATTTTATGTCAAGTATGATTTTCTAAAATACTTAATAATTTTCCAACAACTTTTAATTATGTTAAGTGATTTTTATTTATTATTTAATTATTTTAAATATTTTAATTTAAGTATAAATAACAATAAATCCAATGTTATTTCACTAATACAATAAATTTAAACCTATCAATGCTTTGATACCTGTGATAGTACAATGAAAACGGACATATACATTAATACAGTAAATATTGTATTAATCAATTAATTACGGAATATTTAATATTTAATTTCAGTTACACACTATTATAATGGTTTTAAAAGGATATTTTCAATTTTGTTTCGGTTTTTTGTGTATAAAGTTACTCGAATATAGGGTTGGGCCAAAATCTGGATTATATTTATTAATTTAAAAATTATTGAAATAAATGTAATGAAACTTTATATTTATGCACGTGCCCTTATATTAAACATTTAAACATATATTGATTGTTTTCCGCAGACCCTGGTGATGGTCCCTGAATGAAGTCTTAACAAATTTAAATCTAAGCCTACCTCGAGTTATACCTCATTTTAAAGATCTTTGTAAAACACAATAGTACAAGCTTGAGGTCAATAGGATGACACAGTTAGAAAATATAGCCTCTCAAAGAATATATGTCATATAAATAATACTGTTAAAGAACAATTATAAGATAGTTATTACTTATAGCTGCGTAGAGCTATAATTTATCTAACTGAATATCAGAAATTAATTTTCACAAAAAATGATTACTATAATAAATTTCTTAAACTATTTTAAGGGAAAACCTACTGTCAAAAGAGTTTTAACATGTTTTCATATTTTATTTGTTGTTAAATAAAAAGTTATTTTCATAACGCAGTCGTTCGTTACGATAAAAAAAAAAAAATCAGCAACACTATCAACAACAGGGCCTGAAACTGTTTTAACCTTAGGTGTACATTTTTTTATTATACCAACAAAGACCTTTGAAAGAGGTATTCAAGCAATTAATAGAGTGAGGCAAAGGCCATTTTGGTTAAAAAGATGAAGTTGTTTATTCACCGCCTGAATGAAGAAATCAAGAAAGTTTATTCTAAAATAGTCATATATTTTAAGTAAATCAACTATTTATATGAATAAAAAGCCACTTAATATAACTAGTGTAGGTTAATACCTGCCCTAATATATCACCAAATGTACCTGGTTTTCTGGTCAAGCCAATCAAGTTCTTTCAAATCTATGAGCAATTCATTCAAAATGTTTTTAGTCGTATCTGTTGCAGCCTTTGTATCATCAGCAGTCTGCCTTGCCATGTACGAAGCGAAGACTCCTGATAAACTACATTCATACCGATTATTGGTATTTTTAATGAACAAATATGGTGTATTTGTAAAAATAATCATGTTTGTAAGGATAAGCAAGTGGTTTTACACACAGACATACTATTTATTTAAAAAACAAGTGAAACTTTTTTCGTTTGAAATGTAGGTATTGTAATTTCATTTTTATGTACTACAGTAATTTCAAATTTAAATTGATAAGTTCTGTTCCCCTAGTGTCTTATTCATGGCCTATTATGGCATGGTGTATTCACATCTGGAATATGGAGTGAGACTTTGGGGAGGTTGTGCAAAAAGCAAAATTGAAAGGGGTTTTAAACTTCAAAAAAAAGGCTGTTAGAATAATTGCTAAGTTGAACCACAGAGAGTCGTTCTTTTAGGGAGTTAAAATTACTGACTTTACCTTGCCTTTATATGTATGAGGTGAAACTATACTGCAGATCACGTTCTTCCTTAATTCGTAGCAGGAACGTTCACCAATACTACACTAGAGGCAGGGACAACCTCCGAACACAGCAACACAGATTGGCACTATCAGACCACATGCCACATCAGGTTGGTGTCAGACTAATCAACAGGCTCCCTGAAGAATTTTCAATTAACAACCAAAGTCAATTCAAAACTCGACTTAGTTTTGAATTGACTTTGAATTCACCTCTTGATGGCTAAAGCTTTCTATTCTGTGGATGAGTTCATGATGAGTCACTGGGATGATTAAACAGCAGGACAGGAAGGCAGTATGATTGTATATGAATGTGGGGTGAATGATCATTTGTTGTTTAGTTTTAGAATTTTTAACACATTTTAAATATTTATCTATATAATATTGACGATTGCATGACATGTTAAAAATTGTTACTACGCAATAAAATAAAATAAAAAAAAAATATAAAACCATATAAGTTAGAAAAATCTGTTGTACAAATAACATCTTTTTTATGTTACTTTTATAGGACATTTATTTTAATTCACTGATACACTGAAATTATGATAAACCACTTTTTAAAACGCTAAATATTTTTAATTAAAAAAAATAGATACAGTACATTTATTTGTTGGAACATATAACATTCAATAAATACTTAATTACTGAAATATTAAATTCTTAACAAAATATTTAATTAATACAAATAAATACAAAAAAGAAAACGATGTTGGATCGTTGACAAAAACTCTAAAACATATTGATAATGCTAAAGATCAATCAGTTTAAAATTCTATTTCAAACATATTAATAACACCTGCATATTTACCTTTATCAGCGAACTTTACGTTAAGATTATTTCGCCAGCCTAAGGAGATCAATAATTATCTAGCGTAACTTGAGTTCTGTGCCTGTAAAAGCTGTGCTGATACTATAAAACAATAGTTACATTAACAAAAATATACATGAAAATATCCATGGTTTATGTACAAAATCATTTTGTGGTGGTCAAATATTGCAGTATAAAGAATATCTTTATCAGTGTATTCCCATGTCATTACCTGCTCTTCTGAAGTATGACAGCACACATATCAAGTCTAGTTTTAGTTTCAGTTCCTGTAATGTTGGCTTTCTTGATAGGTAGGTAATTTTTCAAAGTTAATGCTGCCTTCGAGAACATGTAATTCGCTATAGTCCTGTAATTGAAATAATAGAGTGTTATTAATTAAAAAAATATGCTACAATTAATTAGGTAGTCATAATGGTTCTAATTTATCTATGCTAGATTTATAAATTGCCAAATGCAATTTTAACTTTATGAAGTGTTTCATACATTAGAATTAGTTTTATAATTATATAAGATAAGCAAGATATACATAAAATTCTTTTGTGAATCCCTCTGGTCTGAGGATGATGTGGTTTACCGAAATCGACCACTATAATATTTGTGCATTTTGTGCTTATATTGTAAAAGATATGTGCATTTTGAGCTTATAATGTAATAGATTTGTGTTGTATGACGTTTACTTGTACTGTGTGTATACATAAAATTCTACTCATATCACTAACAAAATTGTATTTAGTTAGTGAATAGGTGGTAACTGTCAAACTGTTGACAGCATGCCTATTAAGTAATAACCAGGACATAATTATGTAATATATTTTACTATGTAAATAAACAACAGCTCGATATAAACCATGAAATCGTGTTACATTTCAAAACATAATTATTATCGTATGATATTAAGGGTTTATTAATATTAGTAGTTAGTCTTCTTTTCATGAAGGAGTTAAACGCCTAAATGTGCAGAAAATAATTTATATACAAGGAAAGTAAACTAGACTAAAAAAATCTCAATGATGGAACTACTTACTTTTTTGGATATTTGTTGATCAGGTTTCCAAGCTCATTTAAATACTCAGGGTTCACTATAAACATAGTTTCGTTTGGTGCTAGAATAACGGACCCTGGCAATATTTCACTCAGCAGTTGAGTCAGGTTGACCCAAGAAATAACATCTTGAGCTTCACTGGCATTAACCTCCAAGAAATCAATAGAAACATCCAATCCATTTTTAAGCTATAAACAATTTTAATGATGACGTATAGTTATGAATTATAAAGACATTTTCAATTATTATGATTATCCAGAGAAAAACAACATGAATGGCCGTACATTTTAAAACATATATACCTTTTATTTAAAATCAAGCACTGGCATATTACTGTTTTAAACATTTTTTGGAAACGAAAAGTTTATGAAGCTATGACGAGATAAATATTACTAAAATATAACTTGTAAAAGTCTTAGTATATTTATCACTATATAAATTAAAATTTAGTACAAGTAAAACGTCACACAAGTTTTATCTTCTTTTGTGAATCCCTCTGGTCTGAGGAAGGTGAGCGTGGTTCACCCGAAAAGAAATGTTATTGCTTACGTGTATATGGTGTGTTTTTAACATTAAATATATAACATTGTTTAGCTAAGAAATATCAAACAATATTGCATATTACAGTAATACGGATAAGACCGGGAACGGAATCCCCAGAATGAGGGGAGGGCAATTTTTACAATATATATTTTAGTTACGACAGAACCTAGTCATGGTTCTCCCTATTATTAACATAAAGGATTTTAAATATTTAAGTATCAACTTCAGAGTATGAGGACAGCTATAAGAAATTATTTTCTCAGACCCGAGTTAAATAACATACCTTAACTAATGTATTTATCTGTTATTCCAAAAGCTTGAGTAACACATTTTTAAAAGTTTTTGTAGGATGAGGAAGTAAAAGTGTATCTTCGAGCCAGGTGTGGGACTCTCAGCCCCATACAGTTTGATTATCACTGTATACAATGACGCCTTGACGTTAATCCATCGATTAACGCAAATTATTTTCAATACGTATCTTCATATACAAACCGTCTGTTTTATTTCATATATATATTTTTTGGATAAATACCTTGTGAATTAATGAATAAAGAATTCATATTTACGTATGTTTTAGTATCGTTGATATTTATAAACCAAATAATATCGTATCTGACTGACTTTATAATTAGCTGCTTAATAAAGTGAGAAAAATTTAAATTCTAATAACTTTTAAAAAATTTTGATACATCTCATTATGTAGTGAAAAATAAATCTACAAATTTGGTAATAAAGGCCCACCTTCCAACTCTATTAACAGAAAACTTACAAACTACTAACCAAATCTACAAAGACTTAAGAATCTCTATGTATGTGAATTAATTACTTTCCTCCCTACTCAACGTATGGGACACTGATAATTTTGATTCTTACCACTATCTAGCATTATGAACTTTTTTAAATTATCTCAGTTTTCCCGTGGATTTAGTCTAGACAGATGCGTGCTTACATTATTATCAAAGTTATCTGTCTTACATTATACATTATAATACATTACATTATACATTATGATGTCTTACGTGCTTACATTATAATACACATACCTCAGACATTGCAATTTCAAACTGCAATGTGTCTTTCATCTCTTTTTCTGCCTTACTTCTATCTGCTCCAAATTCCACAGCCAGGTCACATTTCTCTTTATAGTACTTTTGGACTGATTCGCTCTCAAAACCTTCCATAAGATTATTGAAGTCAATCTCATCAACGTATTTTGGATGTATCTGTAAAGAAAGTAATTAAAAATAGTGGACTGAAGAATTACAAATTATGTAAATTGTGTATAAATTTAAAATAATTATAAATAAATATTATAATCTTTAAAGTGTTCTCTAAAATATATTATTTGTTTATACGTACAAAACTTTAAAAAGTATCATTGTACTCTGACTCACAATTGTTATGCATATAAAATTTATAAGTTAAAACTGAAGCTTCATTGGTATATTCTATTACTATATTTATTGAAAAATTAGCTTAAAATGTTAACCATCAAACTTAAAATTTAACTAAAATTTTACGTTGGTTTTCACACAATTAATTAAATTGAAGTACAAAGCTTGCTAGCAAACTAATAACAAACAAAAATAAGAAGATATTCGTGTTATAATTTTTTATTATTAAGTTTTTATACAGGAACACCGTTCATGAATGTCATTCAATCTCCATTAATAAGCCGTTTAAAACTATACTTAAAAAAGAAAATTATATTTATTTGATTATCTGAATAATATACTGGAACAAAATATATTGGGATATATTTCTTAACATCGTCATATCCTAGGTATTATGGGGAAAATGGAAATTATTTAGACGTCTTAACAAATTTCACCAAATTTTTATCCAATGTTATTATTGTTCGTGACCACAATATAGTGTAAAAGTATAGTTACTTATGTCATTTAATAATAAAAGGTTCGGCCAAATATATAATAAATGAACTAAAAATATTTATTAGGTCTGTTATTCATACTTGCAAAATAACTATCTAATTTTTGTAAATTTATATAAACCAGCCACCTTCTCTTGTAAGATATTTTTACCGTGGTATTTCTCTATGTTTTATGATACAATTGTTGAGGTGTAGGTAACATATTTATTGTTGTATGTGAATTATTTTACAACTAGAGTTGGTTATTAAGTGTAAAATCCATGAAGAAGTTGTCACTCGATACAAAAACAGACGGTAAAAAGATCGTCAGAAAGTTTATATAAACGTGATTTTATTTTTTTCGGGTTTACTAATTTCACTAACTATACTTTTACACTATATTGAGGTCACGAACAATAATAACATTGGATAAAAATTTGGTGAAATTTGTTAAGACGTCTAAATAATTTCCATTTTCCCCATAATACCTAGGATATGACGATGTTAAGAAATATATCCCAATATATTTTGTTCCAGTATATTATTCAGATAATCAAATCAATATAATTTTCTTTTTTAAGTATAGTTTTAAACGGCTTATTAATGGAGATTGAATGAAAGTGCCGTGCCAAAACCATGTCACCCCCAATATCCCTCTAAAATATAATGGACATCATTATTTCACGAATAATAACTAGTTAAATAATTCGCATCTTTTTAATTATGCCTTTAAATTGTACAATTAATTTAGTAAATTGGTTTCATATTAGATGAATCATCAAATTAAATATAATTATTATATGCATCATAATTTAAATAATTGGAAAATAAAGTATAGTAATTTGCATTTCAGTTTGTATAAAGTTTCGGAAATGTATAAAATTACACGTTTATATTATAATAATCAAATAGAGCAATATTAATGTGCCCCAAAATATTTTATGTACATTATTACGCATTAACATACATTTTAGCTGTGGCATTTTGTATATTTTATTTGTAGTCGTCATTGTGTTATTACAAAAATGCTTTGTCATTTGAGACGGAGAACATTTTGTTCTTTGTATACTGGCTGTAGCATTATTTCGTAATTGGTGCATTTATAACAAGCTTTATTAGAAAATTTTTTTCTTTGTATACTGGCTGTAGCATTATTTCGTAATTGGTGCATTTATAACAAGCTTTATTAGATAATTTTGTTCTTTGTATACTGGCTGTAGCATTATTTCGTAATTGGTGCATTTATAACAAGCTTTATTAGATAATTTTGTTCTTTGTATACTGGCTGTAGCATTATTTCGTAATTGGTGCATTTATAACAAGCTTTATTAGAAAATTTTGTTCTTTGTATACTGGCTGTAGCATTATTTCGTAATTGGTGCATTTATAACAAGCTTTATTAGATAATTTTGTTCTTTGTATACTGGCTGTAGCATTATTTCGTAATTGGTGCATTTATAACAATCTTTATTAGATAATTTTGTTCTTTGTATACTAGCTGTAGCATTGTTCCGTAATTGGTGCATTTATAACAAGCTTTAATATATCATTTTGTTTTTTGTATACTGGCTGTAGCATTGTTCCGTAATTGGTGCATTTATAAAAAGCTTTAATTTGGCAACCGTATTACTGTAACTTCAACACAGCAAGATTGTTTACAAAGTGTATCTTAAGAGCTCAAGTTAACCTAGTGTAGCTTTAAGGGTTAACGTAGTAGAATTACAGCGTAACACATACTATAATTACAGCGTAACACATACTATAATTACAGCGTAACACATACTATAATTACAGCGTAACACATACTATAATTCTATACACCAAATCTATTGCCAAGGGTTGAGGATCGAACTTGAAGAATACACCTCCAAACAAAGTTTCAGTTTTCAAGAGGTCCCAGGATGCCTCAGACCACTCCTCCTCCAGGACTGGCCATCCTCCGACCTTCCTCATCAAGTCAACTGCAGGCATCACTCCTCTGGCTTCGATAACGTCTAAAATAAAAAGGAGGCTTTGCTATTGCAACTGTCCAAAACACATAAAAGTCATGTTTTGGATTTGGTATAACATTATATATTAACTTAATAAAATTTTGTATAGTAAAAGGTAAAATTTTTTATAGTAAAAAGTAACTTTTTTACATAAATTGCCTCGGTCTAGACACTTTTTTAGATTAAGTTGTTTTGCTTGTTTTCCAATTGTTTGCTAAACTGTACATGAACGCTATTGGAAGTTTTAATTAATTTTAGATGTTTCATTTACTATTTGAATAGTAAATGAATGAATTAATTAATCTTTTACTAGTTTAAGTTTAAATTAAATTTAAGTTATTAAATTATTTATCAAAAAATATTTTTCTTAGTTATTTGCGATTTCTAATAGCTTTTCCTAATGCAACTTGTAACTATAATAAAAGCGTATAACAGAAAAATCAGTATATGTAATATGTTTGATTAAAATTATTTAATTGTTTTGTATATACCATTTAATCTACTATGTTCATAATTCAATAAAATATTATGTTTAGTATACAATTTTCATCTATTGGCATTTTCTTCAAAATAAAGCAACAAAGGAATCTTTTGAGAATAACAGATTTACTTTCTTTCATAAAATACCATTAAAAGATGTATGTATAAATATTCGTAATTTAAAACAGTTAAAATCATTTATAAGTCTTTAGCAATTATTTATGAATAGTTATTAATTCACTGTTGAATGATCGTTTTAAATGAATAAACACGAGTTATACTAATATTTCACCGTTTTAAAGTCACCAATTTTTTAAAAACAGTCATTATTAAATGGTTATCATGAAAATTACTAGGCAATCTTAAATATAATTAATTTAAACAGCTAAAAGAAGATGGACATAAATATACAATTAATTAAGGATTACATTCGGCCATCAGATATTACTGAGTAAATTCATTCAAGAGCTAGAATATATGCATCATCTGTTGTACAACCTGTTCTATCTTATGGGCCAGAAGTTTGGACAGTCATTAAACATAAAAAAAATACTGATGAGTTAAGTATGAGAAGAAATTAAGGACCAACTTGTGATAAATAAATTGGAAAATCTAGACCAACAGAGAGTTTAAAGTATTTACATAAACCAGATATCGGGTCCGTGATCAGGATCAGGAGAATAAGATGGATGAGTTATGTCAAAGTAGAGAAAATAATATAATTTATTAAGTATGGACTTAGAAGCTGGACGGAATGTACCTTCTGGGAAGGCCAAGATAAGATGAGATGATACAGAGGTAGGTAATATGAAACGTCTAGGCTGTGACATTGAGATGGAGGAAGAAAGAAGCATGTTTAGGAAAATAGTTAGTGAGACCAAAATGTCTAGGCGGTGATATTGATATGGAGGAGGACAGAAGCATGTTGAGGAAAATAGTTAGTGAGACCAAACTCAATTAAGATTTTAGTGGAGACGAGAATAAAGGACACACTATTAAGTCATCCTTCACGTTACCTTAAAGCTAGATAAGCCAAAATACCCAATCAGATATCGTTGAGGTGACTTGAGATTTTACGAACATGCTAGACTTATCTGTCAGTTATTAGCCAAAACTGACGCAGACTTGACGGTGTGGACGCATTTCGTCCAGTTCCACAATTTATCTTGCTTTTTTAAATGTTATGTGTTGTATTTTATGTTAAAATAAATATATATTAGTGCTATAATCACTTTTTAATGATGGGGGGTGTCAGGCACATATAAACAAAAATTATGGTTTGGTGGCTTTTATTGAGGTTTACCACAGCCAACAACCAATGTGGACGATTATTTAAAAAAATAACATTACTAAACAATAATAAAAGTCTTATATAGCGTACATTGAATCATTCTTTAACTTTATTTTATATTATGAAAAATATAAGGTAATTTTTATATTTAGACTATTTGGCTCAATACTAAAGTGGCATTATACTTTTATTAGTGTTATTCGGACATTTTTGAATGTAACAGTAATTTTTCTTGATTTCAGTTATGAGAATGCTAATGCGTGTTGGCAATGTTACATGAGATAGCAACATAAACTCCAGAAATGTAACTGTCACATATTATCGCTCTTTTGGAGCAACAGCAATTTTTATATGCGTGTTTTGTTTTTCAGTTATTGGTAATACAATTATTAACACTGTTCTATAAATATATTGCATATTTTCATATAGTTAAGCCATTCATATGGTTCAGTTATAACCTCTCTCATTTTATTAGTATGGGACAGAAGATTCCTTTTCTAAGGTGAACGTTTAGCACAGAATTTAATTTTTCTCTTATTAGTAACGGAATTTATTAGGCTTACACAATAAATTGATCATTAGTTAACAAAATTGTATTAATTGATCTCATCTCACATGCTAATTAAATGCAACTAAATACATTTTTGGAGATAAATGAAAGCTGAATATAGACCTGTCAGCTAGCATGACGTCAACCTTTGGGTATTAGTGTGGACTCATCAGGTGAACTCACAGGTGACTTGAGAGTTAGTTAGGACCTTAAGAGTAGGTTAAAGTTATTGAATTTTTTCGATTTATGATAGCCTCAGCAAATTGGTCCTTCAAATAATTATTTTATCTAAAGTATAAAATACTTTAAGTTTGTACTGACCTTCGTCCAAGCACATAGTCATGAACTGTTTTACCATCTGGAAAAGCTTGCTCTCTTTAACTATTGTGTCATCCAACAGAAAAGTCTTGAGATGAACAGAAAACAAATCGCCCCTCGATCCCAAAGACAATTTGTTTTCCTAGAGGTTAAAGAAAATATTAAAATAAATAAATGTTCGTAATATAATAGTAAATGGTGATTGTTTAAAACAGTATATTTTTAAAAAAAGTAAATCAATTTAATATTAGTTTGACAGGTTTACAATTATTCCTTCTTACAAAAAAATACTATAAGACTTGAAATAAAATTATATATTAAATGAAACGTGTTGTTGATAAAAGCAATGTAAAAGACATTTTTCATTACATCGAAAGTGTATAACGTAAAAATATTAAACATGCCAAACATATGGGTTTATTTATAATTTTTACGAAATTAAAGTATAGTTTCAATGTGAAAACTTCTGTTCTATGTTCTTAGTAAAAACGAAGTGGACGTGCCTTTGAAAATTATGTAGTAGGGAGTTTGTTTAATTTACTATAAAACAAAATTAAATTGACTACTACCAATATAATAGAGAATATCATGTTCATTAAAGTTATCCGTAATAAGGTATCTTTTGTAAGAAAATTCACTGACTTTTATGACTTCATTAAAATACACTACTTATAGAGGTATTGAAGTAAATGTCCACAAACGTGGGGCGCCAACTAACATAGCCTTTTACGAAGGCCTACCTTATTATTTTTAGTTTTGTTTTCAGGACTATGCCAATATCCACAGGTAAACTCATAAAAGTCCTCACAGGGCTTGAAGGCAGGATTCATCCACTTCTTGATATGATCCGCTAAAACAATTCAGTATAAGACGACATATTAAATAAAATAAATAACGTCCTTATTTGGAGTATTTTTCAACATACAGGTTGTTTTTCAAAAAAACTCAAGTCATACACAAATTACATGTATATTGCCAAGGACTAGGCTAGAATCACTATACAAAATATATTTTACATAAGTTACGTTTTAAAATAATCATAGTCCAAATGTAGATTAAGTTTATTTTTAAAATATAATCTACATTTATCTTTTAAAAATATAAAGCTGAGTGCTTTGAAACTCTGTTGAATTCCGTTGTAAATCTGGGGAGCAAAGAAAGAAAAAGCATTCCTTCCCACCTCGAGTCTGACTTTGGGTACCTCTAGCTTGCTGTCCAGGCGTGTGTGACGTTCTCTAACCTCTGAACGAGCCCGCAGCATGTTCCACAAATAAGTGGGTGTACCAAATAGCAGAATATTGTGGACTAAACAAGCCACTTTTAAGCTAGATATACTATATTATATTCATCAGGGTAAAAGCAGCAATATTTATCATATAAATAAGATTTTAAGTAAATTCATCGGTGCTCGAGGATTATTTGGTATGAGAATAAATCCATCAACGTATTTAACTTATTCCAAGAAAATAAATAAACATAATATTAAAATATAAATTTAAAGGAAGTACCTGTTTGCACCTTCAATTATGTCTTTGGTGTAAATCATATTAAAACTTTTATTAATACGAGCATAAATTATACACACTGAACTTGCATATAAGGTATTTAATTGTGGTAATAAAATACTCTACATTTTTTATTAAAAAGTGAATAAAATGAAAGCTACTGTATGTTGCATGCATATTTCAAGTGAAAAAATGAAATAAATACAATAGTGTTAAAGAAATTTTACAATTACAGTATTCTAAAATTGTTTTGCAGAAAGATTTATCCGATCATTAATATAAGTCTGATATATACGTGCACAAATAGATTATTGGTTATATTAGTGATATATACAACTTTTTATATATCTAATAAAATCCTCACCTAATTAGACTGTTTAATTCTGACACTACATCAATATTTTTTAAAAGTAACATTAGAAATATATTGTATAAAAACGCTAATAAATTCATTTAAATTGATACAATATATTGATTTAACCAACGTTTGATATTGTGGTAGTACATACATTATTATATTAGTTTTTTAATTAGCATAATACGTGTTGGTACATATACAGTACAAGTAAACATCACACAACACAAATTTATTAAAATATAAGCACAAAATGCACAAATATACTACAATACAAGCATAAAATGCACAAATATTATGGTGATCGATTTCGGTGAACCACGCTCACCTTCCTCAGACCAGAGGGATTCACAAAAGAATCTTCTTCTTTCTTAGAGGGATTCTTTTGTGAATCCCTCTGGTCTGAGGAAGGTGAGCGTGGTTCACCGAAATCGATCACCATAATATTTGTGCATTTTGTGCTTGTATTGTAGTATATTTGTGCATTTTGTGCTTATATTGTAATAAATTTGTGTTGTGTGACGTTTACTTGTACTGTATTATTATATTGTATTAAATGTGAGTTAAATTCCAACGCATTAAAATGCACTAGTAGTTTTTTTTTCTGGAAATTTAGCTATACTACAATATAACTTAATATATTATAATAAAATAACTAATCACATCATTATACAAAAGTTAATTTTTTAGTCAAAATAATAATGATATCTGTTCCTATTTAGGCCTAAATGTTTTTGGAAACGGATGATTTCTATGTACTATACAATGTTATAAATAATAACAGGCAACTTTAAAGCTTTTTAAACATAATAATGTAATTCTAATATCTGATTGTAACATATAACTTAGAAATACAAACGGATAATAGCACGTGCACAAACTATTCTTGGTTAGTCAGAAAGTATTTTGAACATGAAATTTCAATAAATGGTAAAAGGCACACAACTATATGTAATTTGGTTTTCAAATTTAACCAAATAGAGATGAATTAATGTTTTGTTTCCAATGTAATACACAA
Organism: Stictocephala bisonia; assembly: GCA_035578905.1. Taxonomy (NCBI): domain Eukaryota; kingdom Metazoa; phylum Arthropoda; class Insecta; order Hemiptera; family Membracidae; genus Stictocephala; species Stictocephala bisonia. The sequence goes on along the minus strand of JAQJVL010000605.1, from coordinate 307,859 downwards.
AAATAATACGAATATAATAAATATGAGAAAATAAATAAAACATTTATAAAGAAGTTTTGTGCTAGGAAATAAGCCTACATGGGCATTAAAGCCTGTGCGTAGGATCAGTTGGGCATTACTCATAAATAGTTAACAGAAAAAGTAAAAAAAAGTATTAAGAAACTTAATAGTAATTATTTTAAAGTTTGAAATTAAAAAAATAAATTATAAAAATTATGAGATAAACCCATAACAAATTATTTATGAATTACTAGATAAATTTACTTGGACAAATGTAAGAAAAATAACGGTAAAACACCTATAAACACATATAGTGTCTTCTGTGTGTGTTTTTATATATTATCTGGTTTTAATACATTTAATATGGTTGTTTCATATTCAAGTTATTAACCTAGCTATTTTAATAATATTACAAAATAAAGTAATTTTATGCATGAAACTAAGAGTGAAATATGTTTATTACTATTAAAAATTACTTTTTACAACCTGATATAATCCAAAGATAGAGACAATTTTACGTTCTTGTAATATAGGCGAGACATTATAATTTAATTGTGCGAGAAAGAGTAAGATAACAATGTATCTCCCTTCTATGAAAAATTATCATTGGCATTTCTAAGATTTTACCTCATAACATATATTGAGTACAACATGTATTTACATTAACTGTAATAAAGTATTCTTGAATTTACTAAAACATGCCAAGTACTATAATTAAGATAGTTAAATATTGTTCTTTCCGTTATAAGAAATATACTGATATCTATGTCAATTTACCTGCAGAATGGCATTCCTTTGTTTCACATATTTCTGGAGATGCGACACCTGAAATAATGTTTAAAAAACATGTAATTAATTTGAAGCAAATACATTTGAAACATATTTAAAATCCAAGAATTATAATTTTCTGATTAAGTTGTATTATTACTTTCCGTTCAGTATTTGATTTGTCAAACGCCTAATTTCAATATTTACCGTTTCATAATGTTTATTTAATTTTTAATGATTTATCAAAAGAAAATATAAACACTTCTTAACGCAATTCTAAAGTTATTTTCTCTAAAGTTTACATGAAATGTTGTATAAAAACCATTATCTTATTGATGTTTTATAATATTCTTTTAAAAAGGTTATATAAAATATGAAAAAATTTTCGAACCCCATAATCTTTTAAATAATTAGTAATGAATCTTATTAAGTCCTTAATTGAAGGTTTTAAATATTTAGTATATATTTAAAACTACAAATGTTATGTTTTGATTTCTTTAACTTGATACACTTATAATTACTGACTAAGTCAAGACGTACAATTTAATACACGGCAATTGTCGCTCTAATTTCACCTTATAATGCAGTTTTTCTGTTCTAAATCAACTAATAGTAATCGATATAAATCGCAGAACAAAAAAAAAATGCCAATTAATCAATCATATTAAAAAAAAAATATTGAAAATTTTAAGCACCTTTCACCTAACAGTAGTTTTAGTTGAATGCTCAATATAAAATAAATATAGTTACTTATACAATAAAAATGACTTGATACTAAAAATTATTAATAACATCACAATTTAAATTATGCATCATTACAATTTAACTATTATATTTTTATAATAGTTAAAGCATTTACTATACATATTATTACATATAATTAATTCTAAACTATTTTAAAAATTGTATCGATCAAACAAATAAAAGGTTTTAAACCCTATTTACTTTAGTTACTCATTTAAATAATTAAATATAACAAAATATTTCAAAAACAAAATGTTCAATACAATGTAAAATATGTTAGGGACGTTAACATTGTATGATTGTTTTTGAACTCTTTTGAATTGCAGATCGTTTATGAGTATATCTGAAATGTGTTTGTTTGAATAGTTCGGTATTTTTTCATTTTAGAGTATAATATTTAACAATACACAAAGAACGATGTTAGTTGCATAAGGACGTCTTAAAATAAAATACCTTGTCGTAAGGAAGCTCCTTTCACAAAGTCAAAATTTACATAGAGTATGAACATCCAATAGTATAACATGGTAAACGTGGTGTTACGTGTTTGTAAGTGTTGTTTGTTGTATTCTACTTTACCATAATTATGTCCAGCACCGATATAATATCTCTCTGAACATATATTTATGTACTTATCACAGATAACAACCCTAATCTTGGTTAGGAAACCAACATTATAAAAATAAACACAGGTTTATCTAAAATATATTATTGTTGGAGAACGTGGTTTTTGATCAAAACCGTAAAGTTTCGTTACTTAACGATAATGTAACCACACAATTCCTTGAATACTATCATTTGAAAAATACCTACAAAAATCTTAACATTTATTGAAGAAAAGAAAAAAGTTAAATTTAAGCAATGAATGAACAATATCTACGTTTATGTAAATTTGTTTAAATATCTTCACATATTTTTGAAGAATTGTAAAAAATATTTTAATTAGTGATTTAGTTTGGAACAATGAATTGTGATGTCTTAAATTACCACTACATGTACAACAACAATTTATTGTTTTAAGCATATCTGAATAGTTATAACAGTAACAGGTAAAAAAATAGTTCTTAAGGCGGTTCTACAATGGTAAAGTTTCATTTCTTTAGCTGAAGTAGTCAAACATCTACCTCACATATCAATACTAAACAGAAAAAAATACTTTGTGGAATATTAAATTACAGGAAGTGATACATTATTAGTGTATGAAGATTTCTTATACACACATAACAGAATTAGGGGCTTGAATAGATGAGTAAAATGTTGTTGACAGGAATCCCAAACCACTATTCATGTATGAGTGGGTTTTTGGGTAAATACACTATTAATATATGTGTACGAGTGGGTTTTATACACACTATTAATATATGTGGATGGGTGGATCTTATACACACTATATGTGTATGGATGGATAGGTGTGTGGGTTAATACCACTGTATGTGTATGGATAGATGGGTAGTTCGATACCATTATATATCTGTGTATGTGTGGGTGGGTCATACTTCGTCTTTCTACTCCCTCTTCTGTCATCCTTAACCAAAAAGTATGTATTTTGACGTTAAGTGAGTTAAACTTTTTAACAAGCGTCTTTTGTATTATTTATACATCAGGTTTACAGAATTCGTAAAAATAATCATTTATGTCATTAAAAGATAATTATAAGAAAGCATGTCATTTCAAAATGGTTGTAAGGAGGGGCCTCAAAATGTAAAAAGAAGGAATCTTTTATTAAAGAATACAATACTAAGAATGTTTCAATAAGGATCATACGTCATTCAAATCCAAAGAGAAATCTAATATTTATCAGAATTATTTTGGAGGTAATCGTTTAAGTTAATAACTTCTTTACAAACATGGTAAGCATAATTTATAAAACAAAAGGTTCAGTGATAAAGAATATTCAATTTTTTCGATTTGTATAATATCATACACACATTAGGGAGCGGGGGATACCCTTGACATTGTTATGTTTATTTTTTGATTACTTATAAAATGTTATATTGGTTTATTTATCATAAATTAAATGTTGATAATTGGAAGCGTTGTTTATAATTCAAACGTAAAAATTATTATTCAAGACAGATCAATTTATTTAAACATTTTTAAGAATGTAGCAAAGTCAAAGTTAGGGGACGCACTTGTTAGACGATTAGGAACCCTAATGATGGGTGAGCTGGTAAAAATATACGAGAAGTAGAAAACACGTTATTTATAAAATATTAAAAAGATGAAAATAGCACAGTGTAAAACTATGTAAAGTATCATAGTTGATTGGTTGTACATATAATAAAGCACATCTATTTCAGTACAGGAGAGTAAGTCCTTTACGTTCTATTTTCCAGTAAGATGAAAGTAGATTCTGAGGTAAATTTCAAAACATTTGGAGTATCTCTGTATCTTCCTTCATAACAGGAAACATTTTGAACGAAATTTATTATTTGAAAAAGAGAGTAAGGTTTTGAATCAATACCTCAGTACGTGTATGGTTGGGTGAGTGGGTCAGTAGCACTGTACGTGTTTGAGTGGGTCAGTATCACTGTACGTGTATGGGTGGGTAAATAGCACTGTACATATATGGGTGGGTGGGTGGGTCAGTATCACTGTGCGTGTATGAGTGGGCGCGTGGGTCAATACCACTGTACGTGTATAGGTGGGTAGGTGGGTCAACTAAATTTACTTTTTATGTAAATTTTAGCTGTGGTACTAAAATGATTGCTGATCTAACTTTGATGATGCTTTGACCCATCCACGTACTAAGTTATAAAATGCATTCATATTTCGTACAGAGCAAACATTAGTATGCATAACTTATATTTTTCTAAAGCCCATAATATGTTTAATGAAAATAGCGGACCTAACATGGAATTATCGGATTGGGTAATGTTTTAAATTCAAAATATTTAGATGGGTAATAAGTAATTACGTATCATAGTTAAGATAAACTTCTACGTCTTGTAGTAATAAGCTCATCCTAAGATGGTCTTTATAAGGACTTCAAGGTCAAAATAGAATAAATGGTATGTAAAATTGACTAAATAAATGACTAAGAAATGTTCATCTAGTAAGCCAACTTAAGGGCTTCCTTTAATTTACAGTTTTTAAGTTTAAAGTTAAGTCCACAATCTATCCTTAAAGAAGAACAAATCGCCGTTTATTGCTATGGTATATATTGATTTTATTTAATATGCACTTATAGTTACCACTTCTACAACAAACAGATTAAATAATCAATAGATAACTCCACACTTATCAAATGGTATTGATTGTTGTACGCCAAAGGCAATACACACAAAGGAAAAGATACAGTTGAACGATAAATTAATATAAGTGTAAAATGTAATTTTATAACACCAAAGCATATTGTTATATGTAATTAGAAGTATACATATAACACGTGTGTCCTTTTTTGCTGACGATACCTCCATTTTGGTTTCGGCATCTAACCGAATGGAGCTGAAGTGTAAAGCTCTAGAGGAAACACAAAAATTGTTGAACTGGTTTCACATTAACCTTCTATCTTTAAACATGACAAAGACCCAGTTTATTGATTTTTCAATTAAAGGTCAAGATCCTGGTGATCCAAATTCTGTTTATTACATTTTAAAAATTTTGTTTTACAATCTTCAAACTCAACTAAGTACTTGGGCTTAATAATGGATAGAAATTTGAATTTTTAAGCGCATGTAGATCATGTTTGCAAAAACGTCAGTTCAGGAATCTTTGTTTAAAAAAAACTCTCTTCCTTTGGTGACTTGTCTCTCCTTTTGACGGCTTATTATGGGTTGATTTATCCCCATTTAAGTTATGGAGTGGCTATTTGGGGAAGCGAAAGTGGCATTACTAAGCTTGTATTTAGATTACAAAAAAGGGCATTAAGGGGTATGTTTAAGAAATATCCACGTTTTTCTTGTAAGCCACTCTTTAAACAAAATAATATTCTTACTTTTCCATCACTATACATTTTGAACTGTTTAACTTTTGCATTTAAAAATATACATCTTTTGGACATTATTACAAACCATGACTACAACACTAGGAATAAAAACAGTTTTTCTATCCCCAAGCACAGGACATATTTTTTTGAAAATCATTCAAAATACACAGCAATAAAAATGTTTAATGCTCTTCCCAACTCTATTTCAGATTTAACAAGTGTTTCTTTATTCTTGAGAAAAGTAAAGCTGCTCCTCCTAGAGAAATGTTTTTATAGCGTGGAGGAATTTCTTGCAAAGTAGATATTTGTTCTTTCATTACCTAGACGTATAAGATTTTATTTAGCATTATAAATTGTAGATAGTTATGACCCATTTCACGCAGTTTTGTATATACTGTCAATTGAAATAAAGAATTATCTGACTTTGACTTTGAGTAGAAATAGTAAAGTTATAATCAGTTAATTTTATATATTATATTATTGAAAAGTAAGAATAATTTCTTATAATTATAAGTATATAATATTATACTATTTTTGATTTTTTTTAATTTTTAGATTTGTATTTTACCATTAATACCTTTAAGGTTATAGTAAAAAAAGAAATAAGTACTTAAGATGCTCTTCTTGTTTAAAGAATATAAAACTATCATACATTCTAGTATGGTGTCCTTTTTGAACAATTGTTTAAGGATACAGGATTAGTGTATATATTTAGTCACTTGCATGAGAGCTAGTGTAAATTAATTAAATCATTTTGGTTTACGACATCAGTTTCAAACTTAAATAAAAGAAATAATCTTTCAGCAATCCTGAATATTAAATTTATATTCTTCCTAAATTAAAAAACAAACGCCATTTTTCATGTGGTAAATGAACACTCAATTAAGCTTACCATTTTTTACTCTAATATTCAGCTAGATGTATTTTAATTATACTTTGCAATACTTAGTAGTTCTTTAAAAACAATCTTAAACATTTAGAAATTTGAGTTATGCAATTAAAGTATTTTAATAATAATTACCTTTTAATAATAATAACATTCGTACACTAACACAACTTGAAATATGTAATGTAATATTTTGCAGGCCATATAATAAATGGTATTAAAAAATAATGTATTGGTTTTAAGATAATATTACAAGAATGAACGATCATTTATCCAAAATTAACATCCTCTTCCATCGACAACTTTTACGGGGGACTCATTTTATTTATGGACCTGTAAAATGGACCACCTGGTAGCTCTAGAGAGACCCTTGGAAGTTTATAAATTGACATTGCCTTGGAATCAATAAAACACCAGGAAACCTTACATAACAAACATTTATTACAATATAAGTACAGAATGTTTGAATATTATGTTAATTGATTTCGGTTAACCACATTTACCTCCTTGACTAGAAGGCTTCACAAAGGATGTGTACGAAGGAACAAATATTTGGTGAATCACTCTGGTTTGAGGAAGAACTTGGTTTACTGAAATCAATCACTAAAATATGTATTTATTCTGTAATACATTTGTGTTTTATGATGTTTACTTGTTTTATTTTTATACCAACTCGTAATATGCTAGTTAATTAAGTAAATAGTTAATTTCATAGGACCTATAGTTTCTTGGTTACTCAAACGAGTTTAAATCTGTAATAAAATATGATTATTCCAATTAAAAATAAATTCAGTTATGATTTTATAGTCATAAGATGACAGTTAATAATCAAATATAAATTACATTTATCAATATTTTACCAAAAACACACAACGAATAACAATTAATAATCATCTTGCAGATTGAAAACAATTATTCAGCAGACGTTGACTCAGCAGAAAATAACGAGCTTCTCCCGTCAAATCTCCTTTACGTAACTCAATGTTAGTACTTCAGCACTTTTATGAGATATTCAAGGACTCTGGATTGTTTTAAATTAGTTTAATTATAATACAAATGCGTGGAATTTCTTCGATTTTATTTCTTGGTTCTCATTTTATACCATCCTAGTGGTTAAGAATTATTTATTTATGTTATATACAGGGTTTAACTGAAATACTTGGACAAGCTTCAGGAGGTTGTTTTTAGGGTAAAAACAAACCTAAAGTTTGTAGTACTACCGTTCGTGTATGGCTGGGCGGGTGGGTTAGTACCACCGTACGTGTATAGGTGGGCGGGTGGGTTAGTACCACCGTACGAGTATGAGTGGGCGGGTGGGTTAGTACCACCGTACGTGTATGGGTGGGCGGGTGGGTTAGTACCACCGTACGTGTATGGGTGGGCGGGTGGGTTAGTACCACCGTACGTGTATGGGTGGGCGGGTGGGTTAGTACAACATATATAGCGAGTCATTAAAGTTTATTTATTTCTCATTACATTAAATTTATTTCTCATTACTTATTACTCTTCCAAAGCCCACCCAAACACGTACTGTGGCATTGACCCACCCGCCCACCCAAACACGTACTGTGGCATTGAACCATCCGCTCACCCAAACACGTACTGTGGCATTGAATGTAAGAACTTAAGAAAGTAAACATTTGTGCTAATATGACAGTTTTCTGTCTGTCTGTCCATCTGTGTTTTTTACTTTGTAATTGTTTTATCAGCAACCATTTAGACAGAGTGTTGACATTTGGCATATATGCTATACTTTTAATACTCTATTACAGGGAACCGTTTATAACAAAAACCAACGGAAACCTTAAAAATGGTGGCTAGTTAAAAACTTTGACGTTAAATTCCATAGAAACTGCACCCTGTATATATAAAAAAGTAATACATTGTAGGATATTAGAATATAAAACTAATGATACCTAATTTATTGAAAACAAATTAGAAATGCATAATTTGTGGTATTTTCTTTAATACAAAACTTCAAGTATAATTAGATTAAAGAAAATAACTCAAACTATTCATTTATTGTTTGTTTTTCATAAATATGGTATCGTTAGTTTTGTAATTAAATATATTTTATTTTTTTATCTTTGTGTTTTAATTATATAGGGTGTAGTTTTACAAAATGTAACGTTAAAGTATTTAACTAGCCGCCATTTTGACATTTTCCAACACATGTTTTTAAAAGTTTTTTTGGTAATAGAATAATACTTCTGTAGCATATGTGCCAAATTTCAACACTCTACCTTTTAGGGTTGCTGAAAAAAAAATTATAATGTCAAAAACACAGACGAACAGACATACAGGAAATTGTACATATTATGACATTTGTTTATAAGAACATTTTGGTTGGTTTTGACCCCTGAAACAACCTCCTGAAGTTTATAAGAACATTTTGGTTGGTTTTGACCCCTGAAACAACCTCCTGAAGTTTATAAGAACTGTTTGGTTTGTTTTGACCCCAGGAACAACCTTCTGAAGTGTGTCCAAATATACTAGTTTACAGAGAAGCTGAACAGTCTTAGAACGGTATAATATCTTCTGTACTCATAAATAAACAACCATAAAACTTTGTACAGTGACATATTCCATACAATCGACATTTTAGATGCAATCAATAGTTCTTCACCACCTCAGGGGCATGACCCGTAAAGAGTCTGTGCAAAACCTTAAAGTTACACCCTGTTATTGTGTACACATATATTGTGCGCACATTTAATTTATGCATAAAGTATATGAAACTAAGACAATTATCTTAGACCTTAGGCTCAGTGAAACCACTGAGGATGGTAAGTTATCAGAGTATGGGTGAAACTTCTGGTTATCTTTTAAATATTGTAGATAGTACCTTGACGTGGTTGTCACCGGAAAATGTAGATCCTAGATAAACTAAGACATTGTTGTATGAGAGTCAGGTTTAGTTACTATGACAGATATAACCTTAAATATATTATTCTAACAGTCATAACACATTCGAAGACTTAAAAGACCAGTGTCATTACTTAAAAATAGGGGTAAAAATTACCAACCATCATACTATAGGAGAGATGTTGCCATTTGGTTCACTATGAATCACATAGTTGGTGCACAACATGCGAGGGGCAAGGTCCGACTTTCGAATCCCAAAATGAGGTAACGGTTGGCACTTCACTTGTTGAAAAAATACGCATGAACACAGGAACGTGTGAGGTGATATTTAAAGTAAAAAAGAAAAAAGACAGTGGTTTGGTTTATACATTTAAAATCACTAATTGTAAGTTAAAATTTATTACGTTTTTATACAAAGCGGTAAAAGTCAGTTTTCTATTATTGCTGTATTATCTATTATATTATTGCGCTCCCATTGCGTCAACACCAATGACACAATACTAACTCCCAAGTAGCTAACAACTCATCAGCACCTTGGATGGGGGGGGGGGGAATGTTTGATGAGTTTCAAACATTCCCCTCCCTTGCAATACATTATCTCCTACAGCAATTAAGCCTGCCTCAGCTAAACAATGGAGGGTTATGGCTTTCTGTACAACTTAGCGTTCTGTAAACTTGGCTGTTGTTGTCATTATAATAATATACTATGTTCAATAATAATATAAACATTCCTTACATTAAAAACAAAACAAAGGCGCAAGTCTATTGGTGCCTCATCAGCTGATCATGTTACATGTACTTAGAATTTAGTTACGGTAATTTTTTGAAAGTGTTTAACTCATAACTATGCAGTATTAAGTAGAATATCTACACGTCTATAATGTTTTAGTCATTAGATACTTTTTACTTAGAAAGTATAGCTCAAATCATATGATAACTGATTTTTTTTTAAACATAATAAATCCGTTTAGAACAGTACAATCTATTTTTTTTATCCAAGCTCATAATTTGAGTAAATGAGTTCGTATGAGTGTAATTTGATTGTAGTAAGTCTATAATTTATTATATTCTTGTAAATAAAGGTAAATTTATTTTAATATTAATAATTATTATATATTTCTACACATTCGTTGATTACTATCCGTAACAAAAGTTTGGAGACTTGAGATTGGATGCTTATAAAAATTAAACTAACAAAGGTATGCTAATGGAACCTGTACCAATATTTTTATTGTTTTGTTGTGCATTTATAAGTATCAACAAAAAATTTTTTGTGTTATTTTTTCATATTGAAACTTCGTACCGAACGAAAAAGTTACACGATTTTTCACTGATTCCAAACAAATCTTAACTTTTGAAAATCACTGACTAAATACCCGTTCATATATATTGATGAAAATTTAATACGTGATTGGTTATGGTATTGAAAATACTATAATAAAGTTTCAAACATTTTCTTTCATTAGAAAAAAAGTTCTTGTAGATTCTATAAAGCACCTTTTTCTAAGCAATGGCTGATTGGACGAGGTTGAACTTGACATTATTGTAATAAGCTAATTTCACATATTTAACTACATACTTTGTTAACCTATTACAGCCCATCGTGTATTTTGCAGCGATTTTTATTTGATAGTGAAGCGATGTTCACTGAAGCGAGACCACCGTTCGCAGCGAGGCACTCGGTCCTGAGTTATGTGTCAGGAATGCGCTGTTGCCAGGTGAACAACCCTCTTCAGGCAAAAGTCGTGACTCACTGGTAAGGCCACCCCTTTAAAATATCTGGTTAATATGACTGTTGTCTCTGAATAACGCATGATTCATAACCTGTACCTCTACTTAAAGGCACGCTGACACTTATTTTCTATATTCTGTGTGAGTTGTTGACGAGTAGGCATCTCCCAGAGAACAGCTATGCCTCACAGAGAACATATTTCCTAGCAAGAAATTGTAATGATATTAAGTGCAATATGTTTTTAAAGACCGAGGGTGAGATATTGGGTGTATACTGTAGATTGACTTTAATTATTATGACGTGGTCCTTCTTGGGCTGAGTATTTGTAAATAATGTAAGTATTCTACATAGATATTATGACAAATCCTTTTATTACAGGAATATAACAATTTTTAAACTTGCCATTGGAGTTCCACAGCCCTCAGGAAAAAAAGTGATGGGAGATGGTATAAAAATATTGAAAACCAAAAATATTGCATTATCTTTTCTTATACGAACCTGGATGACGGCTGGACTGGCAGCGATTTGGCAACACCGCAGTCCCGCCGAACAGGTTACTCACGGCTCAGTGCTCATCGCTTCGCTATCAAATATAAATTTCTACAAAATACACAATAGGCTGTAAAAGGTTAACAAAGTATGTAGTTAAATATGTGAAATTAGTTTATTAAAACAATGCCAAGTTCAACCTCGTCCGATCAGCCATTGCTTAGAAAAAATTGTTTTATAGAATCTACAAGAACTTTTCTTCTAATCAAAGAAAAATTTTGAAACTTTAATATAGTATTTACAATACCATAACCGATCAAGTATTAAATTTTCATCAATATATATGAACGGATATTTAGTCAGTGATTTTCAAAAGTCAAGATTTGTTTGGAATCCATGAAAAATCGTGTACTTTTTTCGTTCGGTATGAAGTTTAAATATGAAAAAATAATACAAAAAATTTTTTGTTGACACCTATCAAGGCATGATAAAGCAATGAAAATATTGGTACATGTTCCATTACTATAGCTTTGTTAGTTTGATTTGTGTAAGCATCCAAACTCGAGTCTCCAAACTTTTGTTATGAATAGTAGTTGTTTCATTTTGTTAATTAGGTTTAGTTTAAGTTTATTTGAAATCTATATTTTATAAGATTGAGTGGAAGAAAGGACTTAAAAGTCCTAACCCCGCCTTTTTAGTTAAGAAATTTATTCATTCAGGGAGTGGGGGGGAAATTTAATAAAAATTCTTAGTATGTATGCAGTAATATTTTAAAACGTTATAAAAGTTTAAACAAATTAATTGAAGATATTTAACATTTTAAAACGATTATAGTTTAGATGAAATATCATATATATATATATACTATTAACCAGCAAGATTTCTTCAGTTGGACACTCCTTTTTTTAAATATGAGCTCTAGAGCAACATTTACAGGTTATGTTTTATTTTCTTTTTTATAAAAAGAAGAGGCCAACTTCCTTCCTAACCTTACTCTGCCCATTCCTCATAGACTATTGATTTGTGTGAGGAAATTATTCAGATAGAGTAAGGGGGCAAACAAGTACAGTAGATGGTGAATATTACTGATATATCTTCCAGTATTGGCCAGATTCGAACCAGCGCTATCACTAGCCCAAGCTCAAAGTCCTGACGCCTTAGACCATTCGGCCAACGGCTCACCCAATTACCAATCTGATAGTCTTTCTACATGTTTGACTTTTGAATAAGCTCTGTAATACCACATACAAACATGTATATATAAATGGACGTGAACATTTACCAGACCGATTTTTTTTTTCTTTTTTTTTTCAAGAAATATTACATGCAGTGGCCCTGCTAAGTGAGAACTCACTTATCATCAGGATCCAGAATTTACATATTTTATACATTACATTTAGAAATAAAAAAAAAAAAAAAAACAGTATAATATTAAAGAATATACAGTAACGAAAACAATACATATCAGTGTGTATAGTAGTGGCAGATGGTGGGTATTAAAACTTAACTAGTTAACAATAGAAGTGGCATTAATAAATCTTAAGAACTATTGTACATTTGGATGTGTAAAGTGTATCAAATCTTACTCTATGGCAACGACAGCTGATGCACCCCCTCCGCAGCGACCATAGCTTTTAAACAAGCCTGTCACCACGGGAGCGGGAGCAGCCAGCAGCAGCGTCATGTTGTTTACTACATAACCAATAACAGACTCAAAGATTAACAATCAAGAATCCTAAAAATAAATCACAAGAGATATTATTCGTTTGCATTATTTTCAATTGCCTTTGCCCATTTGTGTTATATGTGTTCAGTGTTTGTGTGTTAACCAGTGTCAAATTAACGAATGTGATGTGATAGTTGGTGTTAATAATGGTTCATCCTTGGTGGGCTTTCATGGCTTGTGTTACTAACTTATATCTTAACACCATTAACCAGATAACTACTTTTTAATCAACCTCAGTGCAGTTTTACATGTCATAAAAAACGCTAATATATTTTAGTCATTGCCTTCTAACAGATATTTAACACTAGGGGAGGGATCTACTCTAGCATGGCCATTCAAGGTAAGCATGGGACACCAGCTAACTTTAGCTTCAAGAAAACATATTCCAACGAGATCTTTCATAAGGTTTGTAGGCTACACATAAAAGATTTATTAAAAATATGGTGTAGACTTAGTAGGTAACAACTGTAAAGCCTTAGAAAGTACAGGATGTCATCATATTTAAAGCATAATAGGCCTACCGTGAAGAGCCATTTAAGCAACTACAGAGGCACTAACAATAAAACTATAAGTTAAAAACAAAAATCAACAGCGTTTATACAATGTAAATGCACAAAGATATATTGGGTCTTAGTACAGACCTGGCAAGTGGCTGTGAGTGGGCATAAGCAAGCTAATAACAATATAAAAATAAATATTACAATTCGAAATAGACTATAAACTTAAGAGATTAAAATAAAATTACTAATTTTAGATTATGAAAAGGGGAAGAAATTAAAATAATAAACTTACTAACACTTTAAACGTATTCCCCATTCAACAGGAGACTATAGGGCCTATTCCTTTTTTTTTTTTTTGAGTAGGCCTTAAATATTTAATAAATAGGCCTATGCCTTAACAAAATAAACAGGCCTTAGTACACTATAAATAAATATCAACAATATACAAAGAGGTTAACAAGGTAGGCCCACATAGAACACACTAATCATTAAAGCTTAGCTTTATGTGCCATTTTGAAGCCACATATATACTCTCTTCCTAAATTTATTGAAGTTATTTTCAGAGTAAATATCGTTTGGAAGCTTATTGAATAATGTTGGAACTATATATCCTGGTAATCTTTCCCCAAATACAGATCTAATAGTTTGGACCTTTAATCTCTTGGTGTTTCTTAAGATAATTGAAGTAGATTTGGAATTTAGAATTTTATGCTTGTTATTAGAGAAATTACCAATTATAATGGTGTACTGATAAAACCCCTTTGGCGACAGGGTATTTGCTCTTGTATATACGCTTTCCCAGCCATTTTCTCCATCGTTAAACATCATATCTAAACATTTCTTTTGGAGTTTTTTAATTTTATTTAAGTGACAATCTGCGGCTGTTCCATATAGTATTACACCGTATCGTATAATGGATTCAACAAGTGCCTTATATATCGATATCCTTCCTCCATCTCTTAAAACATTTCTTAGCCTATAAAAAGTTGCAGTACAAGCATACAGCTTTCTTTGGATTTTCTCAATATGTTCATTCCAAATCAGTCCATTGTCAATAGTTATTACTAAATAATCACATTTATTCACAATATCTACTTCAGTGCAGCTACAAACTGTATTATCCTATGATTCATTAGGCCCACCTTGATTACCGGTATATCTTAGGCAAGAGCAACTATGGTATTTAATTACCGGTTTAAAAGTGAAATTTTTGTTTCTAAGAAAAATAGGCATTAGTACAGTTTTCTGAGGGTTAATTATTAATTCCATGTCATGCATCCATTTGTTCACTCTGTTAAAATTATCCTGCATAGAGTGTCTGGCTACTTCCAAGTTCACATGAGATGCTATTATCAAAAGATCATCTGCGTATCCCCAGAGTTTGACATTTCTTACTCTACTAAATATATTATTTAGGTTTATATTAAATAATACAGACCCAAGGTTACTTCCTTGAGGTACTCCATGATTACACAGACTTCTTTTACTATATGTTTGTTCTACTTTTACTGTAAACTGTCTATTTCTCAGGTAAGATTCAAACCATTTTAACTGATTGCCAGTAGTTCCAATATCCTCCAGTGTCCTTATCACATTTTTATGATTTATTGTATCAAAAGCTTTTGACAAATCAATAAAAAGGGCCAGAACATAGCATCCTTTATCTATTTGTATGTTAATGTACTCATTGACCTCCTTTAGTAGATCCTCTGTACCTTTTCCCTTTTGGAAGGCAAACTGGTTTTTGCTAATTATAGAGTTTTCCATGAGGTATTTGTTTAAATAATGGCACACATATTTCTCAAATATTTTTTCGATGCTGGAGAGGAGGGCAATAGGCCTATAGTTCTCGTACTTACTCTTCAAACCTTTCTTGAATATTGGTCTAACTATTGTGGTCTTTAAACAGTCTGGGAATACTCCTGATTTCAATGATAAATTTATTGCTTTTGATAATGCAGGTGATATTTTACTTGATACTAACTTTAGATCTTTGGTTCTTACAGAATCTATTCCACTAGCCTTTTTCACGTTTGATTTTTCTATTAATTCTCAGTTGACATAGGTACATAAAAGCTCTGTGATATGTTTGATCTTATCAAATTATTCTCATTTGTAAATTGGATGCCGCAATGATGCCTAATACTATTTATTCCATTTATAAATTCATCTGAAAATCTGTCAGCAATCTGCTCAGGTAAGCCTTCCATTGAACTAACTATTTGTTTGTCGAGATTTTTGTTTTTGCATCTACCTAATAATCGGTTTACACCATTCCACATTTTTCTCACTTCATTACCTGCAGTATCAAATAAGGTTTTATAATATTCGTTTTTCCTTTTCCTAATTTCTGAATTCACTCTATTTCTAAAACTCATGTAACGGTATCTATGTCTGGCATTTTGCGGGTCAGCTTTCCACACTCCAAATAATCTATCTCTTTCTTTTGTCAGTTCTCTCAAATGTTCATTCATCCATTCCTTCTCTGCTCTTCTTTTTTTCTTGTATGTGTGCTGTATGGTAATTTTATATTTGTTGTAGGCCTTGTTAAATTGATTTATCAAATATTCGAAAGCACAGTCTGTGTTTGATAAGGGCATTTCTGACCAATCTATTCTCCCCAGCTCATTTTTTACTTTATTCTCAACAAGTAGTACAGAAGTGGCTGGGTGTTCTCTATACTTTGAATCAGGTTGCAAATCAAACCCTGCGCTTACCGTAATTGAATAATGATCTGATATTTTTACTTTAACTACACCCCCTTCTATCTCATCAAAAGCAGAAGTACTTCTGATGTAGATATGGTCTATGCAGGTCTGAGATAGCTTTCCATCTCTTATCTCTTCCCTGGTATAGTCCAAGATTATTCTATTTAAGCCTTTGGAGGCTAAAACAGTTTCATACTCCTGTACGATCGATCCTCTCAGAAGGGGTTTTTACATCAATGTTGGAATCGCCAACGACAATTAAATTACCATTAGGAAATTGACTATCTAACAAGTAACACAATTCGTCTATAAAAAATTGTGAGGTTAGTCCTGTACTGTGAGGTGGTGGCCGATAGAAAGCTAAGAGATTTATTGTAGGGCCTAAGGGTTTTCTGGAGCTTATAGGTTCCAGTATGCCTCCAATGCATTCAAATGAATTAGATTTTAATTTTATTTCTTGAAATTTAATAGCATTATTATTACAACAAACTGCAACCCCTCCACCTGATTTCTCTGATTTACAAGATTATTTGCCTTATATATTTAGGGAGATGTCTAAATTAGCTATGTTACTTTAAAAATTACTGAGTTATTTAATTGTAATTGCTATTTGAGTCAGGGATAGTTTACTTGTTTAAACAGCCGAGAACAATAATTGTGTATTTAAGAGTTGGAAGGAAATTTAAAATATATTTTTTTTTATAATCAACCAACTTTACACGAAGAAAATAACTTAAATATTTTCTCAATAAACTTAAACTATAATTCAAATATAAGATACTAATGAATGTAAAAAAAATAATATATGTACAGTCATGAGTTCAAAACGTGGATAAACTTTTTGTATAATAAATCAGTATCAACAGTTACATGATCTAATACTTTTAGAGTAGTGAAATAAGGTAAAATAAATCTCAGAAACAAAACCCTATAATAGAGAGGTCGTAAAAAGAAAACGTGTATCAATTATAAGTAAATATAGTTATATCCAAACAAACTGTACTCGTATATTGAAAGTAACTAATACAATGGTTAGGTCGGATAGCTTTAATTTAAGTAGCCTTGTGTAAAGTTTTTGAATACAAATGATCATCATGCTAGTGTATAGTAATGTATAGTTTACACAAAGTATACTATACACAGTGTAGTATACAGTCGTGCAATAGATGTAAGAAATCAACACTTACTATATTTAGAACATAATGTAAATTTAAAATGTTATAGTTCACTTGACTTTATTATATACATTTTAACATTTACCACATTTCATTGAATTATTATTAACAAGAATTGTAAACATTTATTCTAGTAGACATTGTTTTCAAATATATATCATTTACTCATCATTTTTGTTTTAATATAATTAAAATAGCTATTACTACTGATATAATTTTTTTTAAATCAAGTTGATGAACTCTGATGTATTATTACTATTTAGTGTAAATAATCCATTGTAGAAAATAAAATTGAAGGTTTATTAATATCGAATAGAGTTTTTAAATTATATGCATCTAAATCACTATTTATTGTAATAACAATACCCTTTTCTCTATTTTTATTTTGCTAATAAATCTAACCAAGCAAGCCCAAAACTGGTTATTTTTCAAATACCTATGATACGTTTACTAAATTATTTAACATATTAGTATTATAATAAAGTAATGAATAATGTTTGAATAGTGTTTTTTCATCATTTTATTTGTTTTACTCTGAATTTGTGAATGAAAATATAAATACGTGTGATATAGTTTCAATACAATTTAAAAGAATAACATTTTGAAATTGTGAGGGTATTTATTATTGAGTTATAATCAATTAATAAAAAAGTAAGATTCTTAAATTTATTTAAAATTAAAATAGAAAAAAACAATAGAAAACATTATTACACAAATAAATTTGATAACTTATTTATCCTACATCTAAACCAAGTGTTATTAAAAACAAATTGACACTCCTTATTTCACATAAGTAAAACCCACACACCACACTTACCATCCTTCAAGGTTAAAACTGAGTTTATTTCACTGTGTAAGGATAAAGGCTAGCTTTATTTTCATTAACCAATTATTTTTAGTCACAGAAAATATGTTCATTATCTTAACTCGTTTAAAGAAACTACACAAATATTTTAATATAATATCTTAAACTGTAACTTTTTTAAATTTTTAATGTAGACGAAATAAAATTGTATCTGAACGCTCTTGGTGTTTATCTAATATATATTTGAATTATGTATTTGCTATCAAACATTATAGTTAATTTAATGTTTAAGAATATTTATTTGTACATTTTAAATTCTAGTTAGGATTAAATATTTAATACAGAAATTATTTATAGTTTTAAGAGTCCTAATTTTGTTTTAAATAGTCAATAATACTATCAAAAGTCTATATTATCTAAATAAAACTTAATAAGGTTATCCAATAGATGCTAAAACAATAAATTCAGTACGAATACATGTAAATTATAACATATGTGTAGGTCTATATTCCCTCATGTTATGGAAGAGTTACACAATACACAGAATTATTTTGAAGAAGAATGGTTATTTGAGAATAAACCTGGTGAAACGAGTCAATATGATGTGCAAGGTTGCATATAATTTTGCTTACACACTTTTGTGTGTAAGTGTTGTTTTTATGATTACTATTTGTAAGTAAAATGTATAATGGAAGCTGTATCTACAGTGAGAGATTATTATATTTACCACTGATTTATCTACATTTGGAGTATGTAATGATATGTTAATATTAATTGTTATGGATCTCATGTAGACCTACTGTAGGCCAATAAAGTGTGCCTTAGGTAAATTGTTGCCTATGAAAATCTGTCATGAGAACTAATAATTATTTTAACGGTTTGATATTATTTGTATTTACCTAAGCATAAATACACAGATATTCTACATAAAATGAAATAACACCTTTTTATTTGTACTTTCTGAACTAACAGCATAAAATAAACATATTTAAATACATACGTTTTCATATTATAATTAAAAAAACTAAAAACTATGTGAATTTTCGCTGTGAAAATTATTTTCTTGTACACAACACATGATAACATTAACAATTGATATTTCAAAAAATATTTAAATTGGAACATGCTTTTCGAATTGGTGTCCAACCAATAATTGTACTAGTATTTTGATATGCCTAATATGAAGATCTCATTACCAAAGAAATTTATATAGCTGTAAGATGAACGAATTTTGTTTAGTTATTTTTTTCACTGAACATAAATTACATACACTTCTAACTATCACTGTAATGGTTAATTTATTTATTGAACTATGACACTACTCTTTATTTCCACAGATTTGTTTTTTATTGGTTACTATAAGACAACGTAAATGTATCACAATACCGTAAATCCCTCACTCTCTCCCTCTTAAATGGACTTACTCTATGAAGACAAAGAGAGGTCTGAGGTGATTTACAGACACACAACCAAGACAATGTGCTTGCATTTATCTTAGTACCAAAATAAAATATATTACTTTAATAAATATTAGAGTAGTTTATGTCAATAAGGTGTGTTATAAACTATAACTTAATAATATATAAAATCATATAGTTTATAATGTCATGGCATTAATATTGGTATTGTTATTTATAATTACTCAATAATATGATGGATTTTAAGAAACGATTATATTTTGACTGTCATAAGCTCATTCAAAACAAACAATTGCAAAATAACAAAGAGGGAGTTGGTGAACGTGTGGAAACAGCAGTAACGTAGGATGGTACCTGACATTAACAAGTTTCACATGTTCACAGAGACACTGCAGTGTACATGACACAAATAAATGTGTGGGAATTTATTCACAGTAACAACTGAAAGAACAAACATTTCAAACATTACAACTGTTTATTACGTAAAATCATTTTTACAATAATTTAAATATATTGCATATTGTGACTGGTCGACGAAACCCAAATTATTTTTCTGTGTGCAGAAACATAAAATTATTCCGGTCAAGTGAGAGGACAATGACTTCTATCTGGAGTCGGCATTACATTTTTTTTACAAATTGAAGATCAAACATTTAAACATAAAACTACGATAATTATCCATACCATACAGTTTTAATAATATCAAGTGGAACGCCCTGTATTTATTATTTACAATTCGTTCGATTTCTTACTAACATTTTACAAGGAAGCGACGAATTCGTAATGAAACTGTAATTTATCGCACTGAATGTTGCAAAAACTGTAATTTCACAATACAGAGATAGTCTCTCAATTATTCTGGCCTCGCACTCTCAATAAGAGGTTCTTTATAGGTATCAGCCAAAGTATCTTATATTACACATTATATTCGTCCATTTAGGTTTGCACATACTGATACAATTGTCTAATTCTGACTTAAAAAAAACAAAACAAGCAAATTTAGTTGGCGTTTAGTTTGCTGGTTCTAAGACGTAACTATCATTCCTTTAAGTTTAAATTAAAAATTTATGTTCTCTAATCTTAATATTATTTATTTTCTTAAATTATGAGTTATGTTAATTTGTTATTAGACGAATTTAATGGTGCCATATGTTCAAAATATAATATGTTATTTTTGATAATATAGGAGCCTAGTTTTAAATTATGTATTTTTTCTAAAATATTGACTGAAATATTTAGTTACATATTTAAATATGAGTGGACAGTAAATGTGTCTTTGTTACTAACTAATGTTGACTCTCACTTAAAAGTGGTCATTTATTAATAATAACAGCTGGGGTATCTACGGGGCATAAGACTTTACGTGGTATCAGAACCACGTAGATTTTGTTTAGTTTTCGGCTATGTGACAAGTCTGATACTCAGTTATCTTCCTTTGACAACATCCAAAATGGATTGAGAACAAATAATATCGCAAACCCAATCAACAACCTCGCTAACCCACCCACGCGCCCTCACCCATACTATGGAATTGGCCCAACCACCCTCCCTCACTCGTACTATGATACTAGCCCTCACCACTGTACGTGTATGTGTGGGCGGTGGGTCAACACCACTCTACGTGTATGGATGGGGGATGGGTCAACATCACTGTACGTATATGGTGGGTGGGTGGGATTTCAGTTAAGTATACAAATAAATAAATGTCGTACAAGCTAAATTTAATAGTAAATGATCAAAATTCAAAAGACTGTAACCATGTTGTATATCCATGACATCAGACACCAGAATGAAGCTATATTCAAGTTAGCTTAGGCCTTACGTTTGTGTTTTTCATGTTCTCTTAAAAATTTTGTAGGACAAATATGATCCTTTCAAAGCTACATATAATTTAATTTATAATTCATCATTTAAAATTATTAGATATCACTCATTAAATTCACTTTATCAAGCACTGTTCATATAACTGTTGCTTAATTTGTTAGCATAGGGACTCGAACATTGTTTTAATTAATGCTATATGTTCAAAAAGCAGTTTTTAAGTTACTCTATTAATAGGAACTACTATACAAAAATATATCTAAACTATGAAATACGTAAACGGTTCTACATAATGAATTATTTGTTTTATAATTGAGTTAGATATAAACTATGTGTGAGGAGGTGTGTTTTTAAGTGTTATTAAACGACCTCGATGTGTTGTATTACTGATTATTGTCAGACAAACCTTTTTAACTGTAAAGACTATACAAATGACTAGTATTTACAACACTAAAAAAAAAAACATTCTTCGTAAAATTAGTTTACGTTTAATTCTCCACAGAATTTCACTTAATGTAAGCCCCAAGTGGCAGAACTTAAGACTTAAATGGGGAAGTATAAAAGAATAAACTATCCCTAAAGTACTAAAACTCATATTTGGTCATAATACTACAAATTGTGTTACGTATATTTTTTATTTAATTAGTTTTTGTATATACGAGTAATTTGATATGACCTGTAATTATTTAAGAACACTGTTACTCTAATTTTTATAGGATACTTTTTATCGATTCAAATTAGTTCTTTATTGTTTGGAAATTCCATTAAATCTTCTCTTTTATTATACTTGGTAACATTTTAATAGATTTTTTCGTTTATAACAAATATTGCATATACTGTAAATAGAAATTTTGTTGTTATAGAATTTAAATAATTATAAATCAAACCAAGGATAAGTTAGTTATTTGCATCTTATGTAAAGAAAATAAGGTAAATAGACAAGAAAATAATTACAGTAATGTTTAATTACACACTTCAAATCTTTTACCTTAACCTATAACATAAGGAGTGTTAAGTGACAAACTGTTTGTTACTACGTCACATTCCTACGAGGTGAAGTGTTAATAAGTTGCTCTCAGGACTGTCTCAACATTCTCAATTGTAGTTCTGGAATGTTTCATTATTGTTCCTTCAACACTTTACAAGCAAAAGTGACGTAAAAAGTAATCAATACCTTGTAATTTAATTTACTTATTTGACCGTTTTAATGCTATAAACTTTAACATAACAAATCACTAACATAACATAAAGTTAACTGTTATTATAAATGCTTCTAAGTAATAACCTCCTGAAAGATATTAAATTCATGTAATGTTGTTGTACGTAACTAGCTGTTACCTCCTGATAGTCAAAGTTTTATTTTAACTTTTTTCGTGTCTGAGATAAGAAGCTGTAAATTTATAATACCTTCAGCTTTTATGAATAGGAGATAGTAATGTATTCAGTCTAACAGTTTTATCAGTGACAAATCGCTAAGCTTTTTTTGTTCTCAAACCAAGAGCGTAACATAAACTGCAATAGCAAGCACGTATAGATTTAGTAAATTATAAACAATGTTCGACTGTATATTTTGTTAAACTGCACGCTTAGATTATTAATGAGAATATGAATTAGACTTTAAAATCCTTTGAATTAAGCCCTAGTAGTTTAGGTAAAATTCTAACTAAATAATCCAATTTAACCAAATACAGTTTGATACAAATATACAAATTATACGTATAAACTGTAATAATTTAAAAATACTAATAACTAGGTATATAACAAGCCGGACAAACATACTGAATGGATTTTCAATATAAATGTTGGCGAAACAAAACTAAGACAGAACAAGAACAATATATGTTAGCCAATACATCAAGTCTGAAGACTGGCGAGTGTTTGAGATCGTAGGAGCCACAATATTAGTTTTCCAACAACTTTTATGTGATAAACGGAGATTTATATCCTTTATATTTGAATTTATACATTTTTAATATCCTACATTTCCCTTTTTCATAAGGAATAATACATTATTAAATATATTTTCCAGATATTAAAATGTCTCTTAAATTAGCTTAGCTTAATTATTTTGTTATAAATATGTCTCGAGAATTATACAGTGTTGTAGAATAAAATAACAAAAGAGACTGAATTTTGCAATGATAAAATAAAAATTAGAAGCTACGTACATAGATAGCATCTCCTTTATTTTAAATTAATAATTTAACTAAATATGCGTAGTAACTAAATGAATTCGTAAATAAACTTTAAAACTCACTGTGAAAACAACTAATGGAAAAAAAGCAAAAAAGTTGGAATATATTTTTAAAAATATTTAAAATGTTAGGCGTTTAATTACTCGAATTATATAAGTAGGAATAAGAAATACTTATTTGAACAGTATACAAGCTAAATTTAATCATTACACACATTATTTTATTGTAAATTTCAAACTGTGAGTATTGATGAGGGGTTGTACAAAAATTAATTGAAATTTATATTTCAGATACCATGTGATTATGAAAGCTTTTGGATCAGTATATAATTTATTAATTTGTTGAAATATTTTTATGATTTTAACAATAACATCACATAATTAATTCAATTGTTAAGCTCTGCAAATATATTTACATTACTGTACATCATAGGAATCCACTGTATAACTATTTTATATCTAGATTATTTTTTTACATATTCTTTCAATTATTAAATCTTTTTGGGTTACCTTACGTGATCACAGAAACATTTTGCTGTAGCAATGACATCACTAATTACATGTATCATGATTACTGCACATGATACTAAAAATCCTCAATACAATTAAGGTAAGACTAGGTAAAACTAAGGTAATTTTTACAGGGTGTCTACAAACTTTTTGGATATACTTTGGTATTTTATTCTAGATTCAAAATAAAACAAAACTATCCATTACTAGCATTTTATATCTTCCTTCTTTTGCCAAATATTTTTAAGTTTTTAATCTTTTTAATATCAAATTTATATCTCAATAACAGTAAAATTTACAGGTCTAAAATTTTGTATACAGCACTTACTTTGGTTATTAGTAATTCATTTACAATTTTTAAAATTATTTTTTATCATCACTTAAAAACTAAAATCTCAAGAATAAATTAGAACATTAATTAAATGGAAACATTTTAAGTACGATTTAATTTTGTTTATTTTTTCTTTAATCATTGATGCCAAATGTTTTCATTCGATTGATAAATAACAATGATACGATGGAGAATCTGTTAAAGTCATTACAATGATGCGATGGAGAATCTGTTATAGTCATTACAATGATACGATGGGGAATCTGTTATAGTCATTACAATGATACGACGGAGAATCTGTTATAGTCATTACAATGATACGATGGAGAATCTGTTATAGTCATTACTCTAACGATAAATAACAATGATACGATGGAGAATCTGTTATAGTCATTACTCTAACGATAAATAACAATGATACGATGGAGAATCTGTTATAGTCATTACTCTAACGATAAATAACAATGATACGATGGAGAATCTGTTATAGTCATTACTCTAACGATAAATAACAATGATACGATGGAGAATCTGTTATAGTCATTACTCTAACGATAAATAACAATGATACGATGGAGAATCTGTTATAGTCATTACTCTAACGATATTTTTATAAATACAAATATTATTGAGGGTAATATAAAATTCTATAAACAATAACCTGTTAACACAATTAGTATAGCTACTACAAGACTTGAAGTAGTGGATATAACATTTTATCAGGTGGTTCTTGATGAACGAAGTTTTACGTTAAGCATCTACGTGTCAAAGACCACGAGCTACGGCTTCATTAGGGGTTAGCTTTAATGTCTCATTAGGTTTCCGTTAACCACTAGCTCTAATCAGCTATGGAATTATTTATCTCTCCTTTTTATCAAAACAAAAGTTTCACATAAACCCTTTTTTTTATTACTAGATAATCTGGGAACTTTAATCACTTATAGGTTCTTCAAACTGTATGATTTGTTGAACTGAAGTTTTAGTTAAGTAAGTTTATTGTTATCTGCGAAAAATGGGTGTACTAAAAATGTTTAAGAAGACATTACTTGATACTTCTATAACATTATACAAAAAATAAATAAATAAATAAATAAATAAATAAATAAATAAAAACGGTATAATATTCTTTAGACATGTGTATTGTGAGAAACATCCATCAATCGTGACTTAAAATTGACAAGAGTAAAAATCACACAGTTGCTCTAAAGTAATAAAATTATAGTTGAAGAGAAAGCCTAAGAACAATGTGTCAGCCAATATATAAAGTCAAAAGTCTGGTTAATGTTTGAGATCACAGAAACAACAATATTAGTTTCCCAACAAAGTCGGAACACCTTTGATGTTTTCCGAACATAGAACAATCTGTCTTCAGGCTTTAACCAAATATAGTATCTTCTGATCAAAGTTAGTAAAACACGTTTAAGTTATGAAAATAAAAAAGTGAATAAAAAATGAATTTACATCATAGGCGTTCATTAATAGAGTAACTAATCAACATTTTTAACTCGGTTTATTTAAATATACTCTAAAATTGCGATAAGTTCCCTTATTTATAATATTTATTATTTTTAATTCTACACTGTATAGTAAATATAATTAAAATTAAAAAAAACGTAATTTTTTACTTAATTTGGCGTTAGAAATTACTTAACGCCAACGTTCTAGTGATCTTTTAATCACTGTACAAATAATCTATGTACAGTTTGGTATATTATTACTTAATAATTGAAATAAAAATATTGATGTCAGCAATTATAAACGTACCTATTTTATCTCATTTCATAAACACATTCAGAATATGTTAGATTACTTTTGTTAATTTGAGTAAAAATATTTAGAATCCTATTTTTAGTTCAGTTTTTCATTTTAAATATATTCTTCCATAATTTGTATGAATCTTTATCTTCTACTAGATACATTTAAATATAAATTCAAGGATTGTTTATGTGCTTATAACCTTATATGTATCTGATATTACTTCAATGAAATTGAAATGTACTTAGTAAAATGTAATACATGAAAAATATTAAAAGCTGGTAAATTGAGTAATATTTATTAACTTGGTAATAATTGTGTAAAATTGTCGGACTTTATTTCCTTGTATGTAAAATTCTCTTTCATGCAATATTATATTGATAGTTATATTTTATTTTAACTTTATATTACAGATATGTTTCAACCATATACTGTTTTCCATAAAACTCTTTTTTTAATGTATCTAAATTACAGTTCCTTCAGAAATACCTGCTGAGGAAATTGAAACTAAATGAAAACCCGACTGAGACAAACTGCCCAACGTGTGTCTGTGATTTGTTTACATCAAGGCCATGTTTCTTCATCACTGTCTCTCTAGCAAAGCTAATCTGAGGACCTGGAGGTAATAAATCCTTTCTCTAAATTACCGTACTTAATTAAATTAATATTTTAGCACGAATATTTTGCTTAACCACATTTTTTATCAAGCAAAGATATATAGCGTTTCTTATAAATATGTAAGCAAAAAACAACCTATAGCTTTTTTACACTGAATTAGGATTTTCCCTATTTTCTGTATGTCTACGTGTGATGTTAGAGGATTCAAGAGTAACTTTTAAATTTTTTTTAATATGCATAACCACTGAGGCCAATTGTATTCGTTGGTTAGAATATAGCATTAATAAAATATTCTGTGATTAATTTAATATGTATAAATCCTTTTCTTAATTCAATTACTTTTGCAGCATTAAAATACTAACATATCAATTAATTTCGTATCATTTAAACATCTACAAACGAATCGA
Source organism: Stictocephala bisonia (assembly GCA_035578905.1). Classification (NCBI taxonomy): domain Eukaryota; kingdom Metazoa; phylum Arthropoda; class Insecta; order Hemiptera; family Membracidae; genus Stictocephala; species Stictocephala bisonia. The sequence continues at coordinate 280,482 of JAQJVL010000605.1, read as the reverse complement.
GAAATGTAAATGAAAAGTTAAAATATTTTACCTAAAAATTAAACTAAACATTACGTATAATATAAATATATTATTTAATTTGAAAGTTCTTTAGAATTTTGTTAAACCTAATATTCGACAATTAATTAACCATCATGTTATATGGAGGAAATCAAAGAGTATTTTCTTTTATACTTTTACATACCTTAAACTATAAATGATATCTACATTTGAACAATCAGAACATTGTTTACTATAAGAAACAAATTAGTTCTACTGATTCAATATGAACAGTAACTGATTGTGTGGTCACCGTAGTATAGAAAGTGAATTTAAGATACGTTTATGAAAAAGTTAAACAATTAATTGTAATAATACTATTTTTTATCAGGAACCATCATACGACAAAATAGAACTCTTCAAACAGTAAAGAATGTGTTGAAAGCCGCAGCCTACGATTAATTTGATATATGAACATATCGTATTAAAAATATATCACAGGATACAAAAAATAAAAAGACCTTTTCATAATATTCTGGTATTAAAAATAAACATGTATAAGTAAAAAAAAAGCAAAAAACAAAAAACAATTAATATGCTTAGTGAATAAATAGAATGTAAAACTATAAAAAAATTCAAAAAAATACAAATGTCCTTGTCAGTGACATATATTTGCTGAAACCACAATTGTGTTTCTAACTGACCTATTGGCCCATTTAAAGGTTATAAAAGAAAAATAGTAAAATAGCCAATATACGTATGTTTATAATAATCAATTCCATGTAGACTATTACGCTAGTCATAAATTATGTTGAAGCCAACAAGAAAAAAACAGTAAAATTTACATCACCTTATTTCATTTATAAGTAACAAATTTAATTGTAAAAAGACGATTACAAAAAACATTTTACATACATATTAACAATTTATATATATATATATATATATATATATATATATATATATATATGAGCACCATTATTATTCTATATTTTAATTTTAAATCAAAGTTTGAATTATTATTATTAGGCATATACATCATAGTTGGATACTTAATTTAACAAGTATAAAACAGTATGTATAAACAAAACATGCTCATATTCCACACTTTCTAATAAAATGAATCCCGCATCAATTTGATTTAAAGTTTATGCTTACAATAACGGAAATGAAATTAAAATAAATATAAAATTAATAATGCATTAAATTAACATATTATCAAATTTGTAATGTATAAATCATGTATAATTATTTTTAAATAATTACTAGTAGAAGTAAATAAAAACTTTTTTATGGATTACATTTTTAGTAATCTATTTTGTACAGTAACGTTAAAAAATGATGTAAAGGCTCAGTTTTCGAAGGCTTTTCATGTCACACACTGTAGGAGTAACTGATGTTCGAGTTGGATTTAACTGTCCATTGTTGTAAAATTTTAAGACTAGCATTCCAAATAGAAAAATATCGTTTACAGGGTCTAGAAAAAGGAATATGGACAGCTTATTTTCCTTAATTGTAGTTTACCAATTATTAGGCCAAAAGTAATGTTTCAAAGGTAAACATATGAAGTGACCGTTGGAAAATTAGTGTGTAGGTCACAAGGAGTCCCAGTTTTATTTTTTCATGAAACTCTCTAAAATAGATAATGATCATCCTTAGCTAATCTGATATTATCTCAGTCTGTGTGGGTCGCTGGAAGACCCTTGAAGAGGCATCAGCCCACAACAACGACTAGCCAGCAGGATGGATCGTAGAGCTCTGTAGAAACTGTCTGCACGATCCCATATGTTTATCCTTTTTATTCCCGACAGGACATTGGGTACATAGGTGGTCGATGACACGTTTCCAGACAGTTTATTCGAGGCTAGAAAATGGGTAATCATTTACTAAAATAGCATTGTCTTCTAAGATGTATAAATCTATAGAACTATACGATTTAAAAATAAAGAAATAGTGGATCAATCCAGTAATGTTTTGTTAATAATGAGTTAAAGTGCAAAACATTGTGCAGAAGAACTAATGAGCATAAAATATTATGCGTGCATATGTGTTTTGATGCCTATATTATAAATTAATGTAATATATGAAGGTAATGTAATATGTTTGATTAATATTAAGACACTTAACTATGAAAGCATCGTTTTCAGCATTTATTGATATTTTGACAATGGGTATAAGAATATCTTTTATAGACGCTTTTATTTTTTGATAAAATGAACACATAATAAAATAATGTTAAAATAAATATATAATTGGCATCCATATACTATATTTTAAAGTATTTTATGGCTAAATACACGTCTGTATTCTAAATAAAACATATTTCATTGAAACCAATAGGTTAATAAAACATATCAATAATGATAAAGATTTTATCGACAAAATATAACAAACTAGGTACTTTTATTACGATGCTTTAAACAGTAAAAAAAAGCAAATATAAGCTTTTGAAATGGAAAATCTGTACAACTTTTCTTTTTATAAACACTTAAATTTAAACATTTTTCTAAAATTTACCTTCAAGTTTTAGGAATATAAAAGTTTTTTTATTATTTTAAAACTGACCTAGTTTTATTGCAAAAGGATATACTTTTAGGTGTAATTTTTTTGTTTTATTTTAATGCAGTACAGAACGCTAAAAATCTACGTACTGCGTATTTTTGTATAAATTTATTTTATTCGTAATAATAATCCCTCTAAACCTTTACTTTTTAATTACTTTATCGTTACAGTTGAGATAAATTGAAAAATTATTGAGTTATGGTATATAGCGGAAATAAATTTATTAAAATAGTTTTATTAATGTATGATTACAGTTAATTATTATTTAACTTAGCACATACTTAGGAGAATATGAGACTAATACTTAGCTAATAGAATGTATTTGATTGATATTAATCAATGAAAAGAGATCCTTAAATTATGCTTCCACATTATAATTATTGATTGGAAAATGATTACGATTAAAAGAATCTGATATTTTATTTATTTATATACTTCTCACTTACCATCCCAAATGTATCAGCTATAAGAAAACTTAATCTTAGTTTTGATATTTTTCGTTAACTAACCACCACATTTCTTGTTTCCGTTTAATCACTATCGTTTTTTACAAATTATATTGTTCCAAAAACTGTCCTCAAACATTTTTACATCAACTGTGGCATTCCTTATCCGCTAGGAATCCAATATTGCTGGCCTTATCTTATCGCTTTACAAGAACTTGCTCATGGAGAGCCCATTCGGCGGTGCGTCAATCATTGGATCTACCAGTTTGTGATCAACTTTAGTGGACACCTAACCTAACCTTACCTAACCTAATCTGACCTAATCATAATTGCGATAAAAAAAGCAGTGGTAGTGAAATAACGGGAAAAGTAGTGGCAGTGTATTAACGGAAAAATTCCCTTATTTTTTTGTAACAAAACTTAGGTTACATTGATAGCTGCGTGACCTAAGTAATGTAAAAGACTGTGGACATTAACCTATAGCTTTTTTACACTGAATTAGGATTTTCCCTATTTTCTGTATGTGTACGTGTGATGTTAGAGGATTCAAGAGTAACTTTAAAATTTTTTTAATATGCATAACCACTGAGGCCAATTTTATTCGTTGGTTAGAATATAGCATTAATAAAATATTCTGTGATTAATTTAATATGTATAAATCCTTTTCTTAATTCAATTACTTTTGCAGCATTAAAATACTAACATATCAATTAATTTCGTATCATTTAAACATCTACAAACGAATCCAGAAATGTAAATGAAAAGATAAAATATTTTACTTAAAAATTAAACTAAACATTACGTATAATATAAATATATTATTTAATGTGAAAGTTCTTTAGAATTTTTTTAAACATGTTATATGGAGGAAATCAAAGAGTATTTTCTTTTATACTTTTACATACCTTAAACTATAAATGATATCTACATTTTAACAATCAGAAAATTGTTTACTATAAGAAACAAATTAGTTCTACTGATTCAATATTAACAGTAACTGATTGTGTGGTCACCGTAGTATAGAAAGTGAATTTAAGATACGTTTATGAAAAAGTTATACAATTAATTGTAATAATACTATTTTTTATCAGGTACCATCATACGACAAAATAGAACTCTTCAAACAGTAAAGAATGTGTTGAAAACCGCAGGCTACGATTAATTTGATATATGAACATATCGTATTAAAAATATATCACAGGATACAAAAAAATAAAAAGACCTTTTAATATTATTCTGGTATTAAAAATAAACATGTATAAGAAAAAAAAAGCAAAAAACAAAAAACTATGAATATGCTTAGTGAATAAATATAATGTAAAACTATAAAAAAAATCAAAAAAATACAAATGTCCTTGTCAGTGACATATATTTGCTTAAACCACAATTGTGTTTTTAACTGACCTATTGGCCCATTTAAAGGTTATAAAAGAAAAATAGTAAATTAGCCAATGTACGTATGTTTATAATAATCGATTCCATGTAGACTATTACGCTAGTCATAAATTACGTTGAAGCCAACAAGAAAAAAACAGTAAAATTTACATCACCTTATTTCATTTATAAGTAACAAATTTAATTGTAAAAAGACGATTTTAAAAAACATTTTACATACATATTAACAATTTATATACATGAGCACCGTTATTATTCTATATTTTAATTTTAAATCAAAGTTTGAATTATTATTATTAGGCATATACATCATAGTTGGATACTTAATTTAACAAGTATAAAACAGTATGTATAAACAAAACATGCTCATATTCCACACTTACTAATAAAATGAATCCCGCATCAATTTGACTTAAAGTTTATGCTTACAATAACGGAAATGAAATTAAAATAAATATAAAATTAATAATGCATTAAATTAACATAATATCAAATTTGTAATGTATAAATCATGTATAATTATTTTTAAATAATTACTAGTAGAAGTAAATAAAAACTTTTTTATGGATTACATTTTTAGTAATCTATTTTGTACAGTAACGTTAAAAAATGATGTAAAGGCTCAGTTTTCGAAGGCTTTTCATGTCACACACTGTAGGAGTAACTGATGTTCGAGTTGGATTTAACTGTCCATTGTTGTAAAATTTTAAGACTAGCATTCCAAATAGAAAAATATCGTTTACAGGGTCTAGAAAAAGGAATATGGACAGCTTATTTTCCTTAATTGTAGTTTACCAATTATTAGGCCAAAAGTAATGTTTCAAAGGTAAACATATGAAGTGACCGTTGGAAAATTAGTGTGTAGGTCACAAGGAGTCCCAGTTTAATTTGTCATGAAACTCTCTAAAATAGATAATGATCATCCTTAGCTAATCTGATATTATCTCAGTCTGTGTGGGTCGCTGGAAGACAGCCCTTGAAGAGGCATCAGCCCACAACAATGACTAGCCAGCAGGATGGATCGTAGAGCTCTGTAGAAACTGTCTGCACGATCCCATATGTTTATCCTTTTTATTCCCGACAGGACATTGGGTACATAGGTGGTCGATGACACGTTTCCAGACAGTTTATTCGTGGCTAGAAAATGGGTAATCATTTACTAAAATAGCATTGTCTTCTAAGATGTATAAATCTATAGAACTATACGATTTAAAAATAAAGAAATAGTGGATCAATCCAGTAATGTTTTGTTAATAATGAGTTAAAGTGCAAAACATTGTGCAGAAGAACTAATGAGCATAAAATATTATGCGTGCATATGTGTTTTGATGCCTATATTATAAATTAATGTAATATATGAAGGTAATGTAATATGTTTGATTAATATTAAGACACTTAACTATGAAAGCATCGTTTTCAGCATTTATTGATATTTTGACAATGGGTATAAGAATATCTTTTATAGACGCTTTTATTTTTTGATAAAATGAACACATAATAAAATAATGTTAAAATAAATATATAATTGGCATCCATATACTATATTTTAAAGTATTTTATGGCTAAATACACGTCTGTATTCTAAATAAAACATATTTCATTGAAACCAATAGGTTAATAAAACATATCAATAATGATAAAGATTTTATCGACAAAATATAACAAACTAGGTACTTTTATTACGATGCTTTAAACAGTAAAAAAAAGCAAATATAAGCTTTTGAAATGGAAAATCTGTACAACTTTTCTTTTTATAAACACTTAAATTTAAACATTTTTCTAAAATTTACCTTCAAGTTTTAGGAATATAAAAGTTTTTTTATTATTTTAAAACTGACCTAGTTTTATTGCAAAAGGATATACTTTTAGGTGTAATTTTTTTGTTTTATTTTAATGCAGTACAGAACGCTAAAAATCTACGTACTGCGTATTTTTGTATAAATTTATTTTATTCGTAATAATAATCCCTCTAAACCTTTACTTTTTAATTACTTTATCGTTACAGTTGAGATAAATTGAAAAATTATTGAGTTATGGTATATAGCGGAAATAAATTTATTAAAATGGTTTTATTAATGTATGATTACAGTTAATTATTATTTAACTTAGCACATACTTAGGAGAATATGAGACTAATACTTAGCTAATAGAATGTATTTGATTGATATTAATCAATGAAAAGAGATCCTTAAATTATGCTTCCGCATTATAATTATTGATTGGAAAATGATTACGATTAAAAGAATCTGATATTTTATTTATTTATATAATTCTCACTTACCATCCCAAATGTATCAGCTATAAGAAAACTTAATCTTAGTTTTGATATTTTTCATTAACTAACCACCACATTTCTTTGTTTCCGTTTAATCACTACCGTTTTATACAAATTATATTGTTCTAAAAACTGTCCTCAAACATTTTTACATCAACTGTGGCATTCCTTATCCGCTAGGAATCCATAATTGCTGGCCTTGTCTTATCGCTTTACAAAAACTTGCTCAAGGAGAGCCCATTCAGCGGTGCGTCAATCATTGGATCTACCAGTTTGTGATCAACTTTAGTGGACACCTAACCTAACCTTACCTAACCTAATCTGACCTAATCATAATTGCGATAAAAGAAGTAGTGGTAGTGAAATAACGGGAAAAGTAGTGGCAGTGTATTAACGCAAAAATTCCCTTATTTTTTTGTAACAAAACTTAGGTTACATTGATAGCTGCGTGACCTAAGTAATGTGAAAGACTGTGGAATGTTAAGAAATTGTGGTGTACTGAGTGAGGAACTTTAAGGGTCATGCAATAAGTGCATTAGCAGTTTATTATCCGTCATCCTTAAGATATTTTTAATAGGCATTGTTTTGAAAAACATTTGGATAGTGATTTCAACTGAAGTATGTATATTGTTTTATTTGAATTTAAACAAGTTTGTATTTTATATTACACTATAAGAAATAATATAAATGCTGTCGGTAGTCACAGGGCATAAAACATTACTTACAAGGTCGAATGTACACTATTGCAAGTATTGAGTGGCGTGTCTAAATTATTTATTACAATAGTGATAATTAATTCACAAATTAAAGGAAATGGAAATGAAATTACAACAATTGTTATTAAATTATCCTTAGTTATAATATTGCACCAACATGAACAAATTTTAAGATATTTTAAAAAATGTTTAAACGTTTGTAATGTTTTTCACTGTTTTATGTTGAAAACGTGTTTTACAGCAATAACATGCTTGAGTAGTAATGAAAACAATATAAGCTTGTATTCAACATATTAGACCATAATATATATTATATAACTAGTCAATAAAATAAAGTATTAATATGATGCGTTAAACTACTCAGTCACTGTCAATTTTATGACAGTGACAGAAAGCTATCAGCACATTCACATCGTACACAGCTGAGACTGGCTTAATTGCTGAAACAGATGATGTATTACAGCATAAGGTAATATTTTTTTGAATTTACCAACATATCCCTCATCAACGTAGTTGCTTTTATTCTGTTTAGTTTAAGGGTATAGTTATTTTAATTCGATAATCAGTAACTTATTGCATACAAAAATTTAAACATTGTTTTAATACAATTTACATTTTTCCAGAATAGTAAAATATACTTATAAACAACTAACTGTACCCACCCGCTTCGCCGGTCATAATTACAGAACAAATATTGATTTTGATTGTATCGAGATTTGCAGCAAGCTATCAGTTTACACTTTACAAAATTTATATCCAACTAGCTGAACCCGGCAGACGTTGTCTCGCCTTTCATTTTTCATTGACATACCAAAATAAAGCAATAAAAATAATTATAGAAAAAACCATTATTTATTAAATGAGTGCAAGAGGGTAAACTATATTTTTCGTCTTCTTATTTGGTGTATAAATGTAAAGGTTTTTTGTAGTGTATGCTACACTCTCAAGGTGAAATGTAGAACTACAATAAATCAAAACATATACAGTACTGTTGTTGTGAGAACTTCAATCTGCTTATGGCATGTGAAACTACATTAAACTACACAGTCATATGTTTTTTTTAAACAATTCAGATTCTCCATTTGAATAACATGAGATCTTTAGGAGCCCGTGGGGCGGGACCCTGTGGACGGATCTGCATCAAACGTCACAGAAACCATCTCGGGAGTATACAGGACAACAACCTAAAGTTTCATGGCAATCGGTTTGATGGTTTGGCAGCGTATAAACTTCAAACATATATATATATATATATATACAAACATCCTCTTTTATAAATATAGATTTAGAACAGATGATGTTATGTATATTGTACTTCTGCACTCAATTATTTTTGATTGATAATTTAAGTTTAGCCTAACAACATGTTATTCAATTTGTTTTTATTCAACAGTTGGTCATAAAATAAATCAATGAATTAATATAGCTCAGTAAGAATCCCATTGGAATTTCGGAGGCCAGTGAGACGGAATCCTGAGATCGGAGAGGAAAATCCTTTCATAGGAGCCAAGATAAACCTATGTACAACATTTAAAGTGAATTGGACGTATAGTTTTAGATAAATAGTGATGAGTGGTAAATGGCTTTTATATAATTATTACAGTAAAACAATGTAAGCCTACTTTGAGAGGGAGCAAAGTAGGGCAATTATGACTGTATGCAAATTAATATTGTAATCTTGCTTTTCTATCAGACTTTCTTTGTAAATTACAAACTTTAATTGTCTAGAAAAATCTGAACGTCTACTTTTAGAAGCCGTAAAGTATGGCAACTGACCCTAAATAAATGAAATTTCGGGATTCTCACCATGTTTAGCCAGGTACAATTCAATGGCTATACATGTGTTAAAATTAAATTAAAAATTTCTAAATTAAACCAGTTTGTTCTCTTAGATAAAAAAGTTTCAAAGTTTAGACAAATCTGTAAGTCTACTTTTATAGGGCACAAATTACTGTAGTTGACTCTGAATCAGTGAAATATCGGGTTTCTCGCCATATTTAGCCATGTAATGTGAACTGGCTATGCATTTTGTCAAATTAAATTGTAAATTTTCCAATTAAAATCAGTTTGTTCTCTAAGATAAAACTGTTCAAAGTCTAGAGAAATCTGTAAGTCTATTTTTAGAGCACACAAAGTACTATATTGACTCTGAATCAATAAAATATTGTGTTTCTTGCCATGTCCTATGATCTAGCTATGCATGCTTGAAAACTAAATTGTTAATTTTCTGATCGAAAACAGTTTGTTTTCCTAGATAACAAAGTTTCACGGTCTAGAAAAACCTGTAAGTCTACTCTTAGAGGCATGTAAATTAACCAATTTGATTTTCACGCACAATTTGACAAATAAAGCACTACCTAACGATGGAGGAGGTGAAATAGAGTAAACAGTCATAGGGCCAAAGTTGTAGATCGTCTCAAATTGGGTAGAGAAAATATAGTGTTAGTTTTGCTTAAAACCGTTCTTTTAGCCGCTACAGTTCAATTAGAGAAACGCCGCTTTTGGCATTTAAAAATGTTGGCATTAAAAATGCTGTCATCTTTGATTTACTAATTATTTTTCAAAATTACTTCTTAATGCACATACTACAACTTAAGGCCTTTGACTCTACAAAATTTAAGCCTCGTAGGTTTAGTTCTTTTTTAGTTACAGTGATGAGTGAATGAGTCAGTGGTATTTGCCTTTTATAGGTATAGATAACAGCGTATCAATATAGTATTATAAAAAATATGTTTTTTTTTTTACTTACGTATGGTAGGTAAACTGGTGAGCTCAATAACTTGAAATTGTTTAATATGTCACAGATTTATCTGTTTATTAAGATTCTTCATGGTCTGCTTGGTTCGTAAAATATGAAAAATATGCTTAGTTCTGCTTAGATGAAAAAATAATTTTTTATGATACACTTAATTTTTATTTTTATATTACCTTTATAATCGTTATTGAAACACAGAACGATGGTCTTTTCCTCCCTGCCCACCTAGACTACAGCTCAAGAACTATCTCATCACAATTAAAAATAAGCAAGGCCTATCACCTAACGATAAACTGACTGTGGACCATCTTACCTTGTTTAATTTTGAGGAAAATACTTCTTTATGATGATCACGTAGAATCTTCACAGCACTACCCTAAAAGTAAAAAATATATAGTTGTGCTCACATTTAACTTTTATATCGTAAATATTTACTATAAATATATATCTTATAATCATATTATTAACTTAATTTTATAGATACTCTCGTCATCGTATATTAAAGGACAAATTAAATGACTAGAGTTAATTCAATTTTAAATTGTCCAAATAAACAAGAGATAAAATAAACATTATTATTATTCTTCTGAATTACTTATTTTAAAGATACTTATTGTATTTTTACTTTCAACACTAGGGTGGCACTTCAGTTAATTAAAAGCGTCTAGTTCCGTGCAATATAGTTGGCTCTAAAATACTTTACTGTAAATAAGTTTTTCAAAATCTTATCAAGTAGTTTAAAAATTTTTAAATATGTACCACAACTTTCTTAGACATTGATCCGGCCCAGAGGACCACTAAATGATCCGGTTCGAAGGACCACACTAAATGTCGGGTAGAGAATGTTAATGTTTCTATTCATGAACACGGAGGACCACTGCTCTTCCGGAGCAGACGGGGGAATACACTAAGGACGTAAATAATTAATTAGAGAGAATTGACTCACCACAGAGATTGGTTGACCAAGTATCCAACAGGAGTAGTTGGAGACACTTTTGATAATCCAGTCCACCTTCCTTTGTCAAAGTTCTAAAGCACTGAAGAGTAGTCGCGGAAGTACGAGCGTTTCGAAAGTCCAGAAGACCGACCACGTACCGCACTAACGAGGTTCTTGAAGGTCTGGATGAGCAGCACAGAGTTAGAGAGATTTACAAGAGGTAGAGTTAGAATTTAAAGAGGCACACAATCACTAATTGTTGAGTTGGAAATGAGACCCGCGACCTTACACGTTGAGAGACTAAGCGTGAGTGAGGTGTTGTGGGGCGCGAAACCGTCACCTGAGGAGAGTTTATTCCTGAGTACCAATGAGAGCTCGAATTTCGGCTAGCGTGATGTTTATTCTAAGGGCAGATAACCCTCTCTCTCTCTTGGCTTTAGTGAACATGGGAAATACCAAAAATCAAATCTTATAACTACAGAATATATCAACTATGTACAATCATCTTATTACCTAACAGACATTGAAATAAAAATAATTCTTAGACTAAGTTAACTGTAAATAATTATAAATGAATTCTTGTCATACGATTTAGCATGTAATGAATAGTTAAACATAAGTTATAAGTTTTAATTTCATTTTTATCAAGATTATTGTGACATTGTTTATTTATATGATATAAAGTATATGCTTCCTTAGTAAGTAAAGTGACGTATAGTCTATTTAGCAGTGTGTTATAGTTTCTTGTTACAAATTATAGCTATCACCATTAAAAACCATTGTCTCTAGAGCAAATGTTCAATAATGGTGTGGATTGCATGATTTATATGCCGGATTACCAAACATATTTTAAAATATGTAATATTGTCTAACCTGATTTTGATAATAAATTGTACTTTTATGGTTAGTTTCACAATCACCTTTTAATTATCGAAAATTGACTTCTTTCTTATATTGGAGTTTATGTGTATGATTAAAAAATGAAATAATGTACCTAATTGTAAAAAGGACTATAATACGATTAAGTAATATAAAAACATATTATAACACGTTAAAAGAATGAACAAAATTCGTGTATTTGCTTTATAAAAATTAACTCTGTACACTTAAAAGTAATAAATAACATTTATTTATTACTGTTATATATTTATTACTTTTAAGGGTGCGGGGGAAAAACAATTCAGTCCAACTTTTCCTCAATACTAGGTTAAGATTGCATTTTATTGGTCAGATTTCCCCCAACCACGTGGTGAAGTGTACAGGGGAACTACCAACCCAGTCTCAAGATAAGAGAGGTTTTGTTTTGTACTGCACGGGAATATACAACTCAGTCCAGTTGGTACAAGGGAAAAGACAACTGAGTCCACAATCTCATCAGCTGCGTATGCATCATTCTATCAGCTGTGCTACTATTCTTTGTTTGTGTTCCTTTTTGGTTAGATTAAAGTTGTTTACAGTGTGTTTCTCAAAGTTTACTAGTAGTTTATTAAATATAATATGTCTGAGGGCAATGGTGATGACGAAAATGTTCGTGGTAGTGACACTAAATGGACAAAGAAAAGAAAGATAAGTGGTAGAATAAGTGACACTGCAAAGGTTATCCGGAATTCTACCCTTTAAACTGGACCGGACTGTCAGTGTAAGAGGTACTCGTATGCATGTTTTAGAAACATTTCAGGGCGTAAGCGTAATGTTTTAATATATCAATTTAATGACATTGGAAGAGAAGGAGGATGGAATGCGCAGAATAGCTACCGGTCAGGGCTTATTTCGCTCCACCCAGTCAGTCAGTGAAGGCCTAGACTTGATGACGACCAAGCAAGGGTTACTCAGAGTTTCTATTCTTACAAAGTCAGAGTGATTTGGGATAGTAATTCCGTAGAAATTCCTGTGTGTTTCAAAGGTTTTTAGGAATTTTTTTGGCGTAAGACCATTTAGGCTTCACACAATCAAAACTTCATTAACCGGCCATGTGCCCAATGATGGTAGAGGTAAACATTCAAATCGACGTCACAAAATGGAGGACAACTTGCGTGAATGTGTAATTAATTTTGTTGGATCTCTAAAGGGACGTAAAGCTCACTACAGCTTGAAAGTGATAGCTCTGAGTGATAACGTTTATTTACCAAAAGAAACTAACCTGAAAATGCTTCTTGGGATTTTTTAAATCAAAATTCAGGAAAGGAAATTTCTTACGAGTCATTTAGAACAATTTTGTATCAAACTTCATCATCGGATTTGTCTACCCTTGAACGGATACCTGTCGTTGGTGCGATGAGCACAGAGCAAAGATTGTTGCTATTGAAAGACAGTTAAAAAAGAACCATCCAATGAAAACGAACAGGAGCTAAATAAGATAAATTTTCAAAGAGAACTAACCCTAAGAAAGCTGATTGGTTTTACAAACTTAAAAGAGCAGCCAAAAAAACAAAGTATAAAAAATAAAAGTGTTGAAGCCATTGTCATCGATAACATCCGCTTTTTTACTTTTCTAATATTTGTTTTTCCGTTAATATTGCTTGAAACATAAATTGATATTCAATTTAACAAAAAGAACTTTACAGCTTTAAACTAAAATAGGTGGTGCAAGAAACGTTGTTTATCAATATGCACGTTTTCCTTTTTTTAAATGTAATTTGTAATACTTTTATATCTATATTATTCTTTCTTTTGACTTGTATATGTACTTAAAAAATGTATAATTAGATAGTATATATTTATTGTATAGAAATATGGTGTTTGTAGTTCAACTCATAATTTCATATCCAAGAAATAATAATCAAAGTTTTCTAGCCTATATAGTTTGTACAGAAAACTACATGACAGTTTTCATTTTGTTACTTTATAATATAGTAATAAAACGTGAGGAAAGTAAAAGGTTTAAAATATGTCAATCATTCTTAACTAAGATTTTATTTGAAACAATTATACATTTTATGACTTAATATTTGTTGTAAAAAATTTCCATTTTAAACGATAAATATAGTTAGAAAAGTACTCCTTTGAAGCGTTATTTAATGTTAATACAGTATTTGAAAGCACTTCACGTCTCTGTTATTTTATAAATACAAGTTTTACCTCACATTTTTATCAATGAAGCCTAGAAGCTAAAAGAGGGATAGTTACTTAAATACACAGTTTTATATAAATACGAATATTACAACGTATGGTTTGATATAAAAATGTTATCTAGGATAAAAGGCTTCATAAAATAAAGCATTAATTTACTAAAACTTCAAAGAGCATTAAATTTAAACTATAAAACACCTTATTTTAAGATGTTTCATTAGCAATACAGCCACATTGCCTAAAACGGAGTTGCGGTGATGCCATTGAGTTATCTATTGATTCCACATCACCCCATCTCTAACATACTGATAGTGTTCACAGCTGGTTCTGATATGTTTTGTACATATTACCTGAATGTTAACGTAAAGGTTAACATTAAGCTGTTATAAACTAACATTATCAGTATTAAATCTTATACTTTACATTAAAAGCCAAATTCATTATTATCCATGTAAGATAAATAAACCGTTTGGTTTTTATTAACACTGTGTGTATTTTCACAACCTTGTTATCAAGGCATTTGGATAATATTTTAACAAAGCTTTTGTGACCATTTCATCCTAACTGAACATATATTATTCAATATGTAAAATACTTGAAATCGTTATACATGAAAGCTGCTAAATTAGAGGTAGATTTTGTATAACGTAACTATCAGTACGATAGTTTAAATTAAAATAAATAAATTAATTATTTAAAGGAGATTTGCTTGTAGAATTTGAGTTCGAGCATTTGTCAGTTTATTAATCTTCAAAATCATAGCTTAAAGTAAAATTATACATTGAATAACTTTAACAAGTTTAGGAAATATTGTTAAGTAGTGTTAACCCAAATCGTTTAAATTACATATTTAATTGCGTCCGAAGATTGTATGTGTTTAGTTTAAAGTATATCTTACTCGAATTTTAAGAGAAAATAAACACAATAAAATATCGCAATATAAAATTAAGTGCGTATGGAAAGATAGAGACTAAGTATTTATTTTAAAAACAAAGAAAAATTTAAAGGAATGAGAAGGTAATTGACAACAAGGGATATTCTAACGTATGAATTGTGAATACTATGTTTAGGTCTCGTCTTTGTGTGAGACAATTTGCCTTTACATGAAATAAGTAATGGTAATGCTACATAATATGTACAAGGGGCTATATAATATATGTTGTGACAATGGGGCCCAATCCATTGTCTACGTTGTGTATTGCAGGATGGTCGACGGCGAGCGATGCCGGTGGAGTTGAGTGAGGTGTGGCTGGAATAGTTGAAGGTGGACAGATACCGTGAGGCTGATACAAATAGAAGGCATGTGATAGTATATATTGTGACATGAGCTCAATACATTGTCTACGTTGTGTATTGCTGGATGGTCGACGGCGAGTGGTGCCGGCGGAGTTGAGTGAGGTGTGGTTGGAATAATTGAGGGTGGACAGACACCGGGAGGCTGATACAAATAGAAGGCATGTGATAGTATATATTGTTACAATGGGCCCAATACATTGTCTACGTTGTGTATTGCTGGATGGTCGACGGCGAGCGATGCCGGTGGAGTTGAGTGAGGTGTGGCTGGAATAGTTGAAGGTGGACAGATACCGAGAGGCTGATACAAATAGAAGGCATGTGATAGTATATATTGTGACATGAGCCCAATACATTGTCTACGTTGTGTATTGCTGGATGGTCGACGGCGAGTGGTGCCGGCGGAGTTGAGTGAGGTGTGGTTGGAATAGTTGAGGGTGGACAGACACCGGGAGGCTGATACAAATAGAAGGCATGTGATAGTATATATTGTTACAATGGGCCCAATACATTGTCTACGTTGTGTATTGCTGGATGGTCGATGGCGAGCGGTGCCGGCGGAGTTGAGTGAGGTGTGTTTGGAAGAGTTCAGGGTAAACAAACAATGGGGGGCTGATAAAAGTAGAAGGCATGTAATAGTATATATTATGACGAAGGTCCCAATCCATTGTCTACGTTGTATATTGCTGGAGGGAGACAATCGTCAACTGAGGGCTATGATCGACGGCGAGCTGTGCCGGCGGAGTTGAGTGAGGTGTGGCTGGAATAATTGAGGATGGACAGACACCGGGAGGCTGATACAAGTAGAAGGCCCATGATAGTATAATTCTTGGTGTTGTTTTAGAGAGGGTGATAAGGGTAGGTTAGTGAGGTTACTGCCTAATTAAGTTACTGTCTATTGGCTGCCGATTACTTTTCTGAGTTATGACTCGAACTGTCTCAGAACGTGAGGATATTATCAACAAATTTAAAGGCAAATGTTCATATAAATTTATATTATTTCAAAGAAATCCATACAAAAAGTTAAAAACTAAATAAATATAACGTCATTTCAACTATTATACAATGTATTTAAGGAACTTCTATTATAACTCTTTGTAATATAATGAATAAAATGTTTATGTTAATGTGAATAATACATATATATGCTGATTATTATTTTTTAAGTAATACAATAAAGCTGATTTAAAAAGAAAAGTGTCATAAATTCCCTGTGGTCATTACAAACCTCTTTCCTACCAGTCTATTTGTATGAAGAAGCAAAGTTGAAATTTCCACCTCAATCAGCTCTCCTAACTTTTCTTGCTCAATTACTAGTTGAAGGGCTGGCGGAATAAAAGGGATAAGTCCATACATTTTCAAAAATGATGTATTTATGCCTAACTATACATAAATCAATGTCTTTAGAATGGTGTTGTTGGTTGTGGGATAAATGGGACCAGTCCTTCTAAAATTAATAAACAAATAATACTCTATTCGGGGATAAAGGAGATCAGTCCGTTCTGTTTGAGCAACAAAAGGGACCAGTCCAAAGAGTCGTGAGAATTGTGTAATTACTGAGATCAGTCCAAGTGCTTGTTGCTAAGTAAACTATGACTCATAGGCACGTCTAGACTCGTTTCTAGATTTGCCCACAATATTGTCCTCAGTCTGTCGACAAGCCACGAGGGAATAAGAAGGTGGAATTTAATGCGCTATACTGTTTAGTTAGTTTGTGGCAGTTTTTACTTAGCTTGTTTTTAGTGTATCAAAGTTCAGTGCTTAAACAGTTGATAAGTCTGAAAGATTCACAAACAACGGAGAATGATGCTGAGGAGTTTGTAAAAAGTGGAGGGACGAAAAAAAGAAAAGTAAGTGGTAGAATGTCAGATGTAAGGAAACAAATTAATCTAATGACTTAGCCAAGATTGTGAATGTCGACTTCGGTGTTTTGAAGTAATAACAGATTTAGTAAAAAATTCTGTACTTCAACATTTTAATCTCATGGAAAGTAAAGACCACCAAGACACTTATATAAGCGGATTGATATTTGTTCTTCCTGTACAACGTCGACGTAATCGGAAACCAGTAGAAAAGGCTAGATTGCCTAATTCGGCCACTTTTAGGTATAGAGTCCATGTTAAAAATGATGAGGGCCAGACAGTAGAGTATGACGATTGCAAAAAGGCTTTCTGTTCTATTCATGGAATAGGACAAAAACGAGTAGAACGTGTTTGTACTGGTCTTGCAGCTACTGTATTTTGTAAAAAAAGCAAGCAAGGAAAACATGATGTTAGGCCTCACAGGATTAAGGATGATGTTTTTAATTTAATTAGAAACCACATTAAATCATTTCCTTCCAGGAACAATCATTATAGTTTGAAAGATTCCAAACGAACTTACATGCAACACGATTTGAATGTTAAAAAAAATGTTTGAATTGTTTAAGATACAGAATCAAGAAGTAAAGGTGTCCTACCACTACTACAGACAAATCTTTTTAACAGAATTTAATATAAGCTTTGGTTATCCACGAGTAGACACTTGTTCTACTTGCGATAAATTACATTCTGAAATCAAAGGTTTGGAGACCGAAAAAAAAGAACTCCACAAACATTGACAGAATAAAAGAAATAGAAAACGAAATAAGTCGATTAACGACATCAAACACACTTCACAAAAGAAAGGCTCAAACGTTTTACAATAGAAAAAGTGCATCAGTTAATGATAGTCGGACTTTTGTAGCAAAAGAGGCCATTTGCTTTGATTATGGCAGAAACTTGCCAATCCCAAATGTGTCGACTAAGGACGTTTATTATAAGAGACAGCTGTCTTTGCATGTTTTCAATATCACAGTATTATCATCAGGTCAAAGTTATTTCTACTTATACACAAAGACAGTGGGGAAACGAGGAAGCGATTATGCATGCTCTCTCTTACACGACTTATTTTATAACCACCTTACACTAGAAGTCAAGGAAATACGCTTCTTTTGTGATGCATGTGGCGGCCAAAACAAGAATTTTACCATGTTGCGGTTTATGCATTATTTGGTCCACCATGAGAAACGTTTTTCCAAAATTACTCTCACTTATCCAATCCGTGGCCACAGCTACTTAGACTGCGACATACAAATGGCTTTATTAAACCCAAAAGCTTGGCTTGAGACACCAGAAGCTTGGAAGGAACACTTTGATTCAGCTGGGCAGAAACTTTCACCTTTTGTAGTTCAACTTATAACACAAAATGATCAAAACAGTGATCAGATTGCTGGGCAAACTATTTTTTGAAAATGGACAGAGCACCTAACTCCACTCACTCTACAAAAACAGTAAGTTTCCAATTTGACTAATACGAGAGGTGACGACCGACAACAACACTGACACTATTCTTTACCGGACCACGTACAACGGAGCATGGGAAAAAGCAACCATTGTGAAAAGGAACAATCTACCAACACAAAATGAAGAATTCACTCTACCAGGCATCTCCTATGATTGTAAGTTAATTTTCAAATTCAAATTCAAATTTTTTATTGCATGAAGACAATTACATAAATTGCATCGCTATAGTCAATATTAATAATACAAATAACCTATCCTATACATACAATCTTACAACGGTGCATACAAACATACAAGCTGTCTTACATTCACTCTCTCATTTATACTAGGTTAAAATACTGAAACTAAATAAATAAATATATAACTAAATAAATAGGTGCATACAAACATACAAGCTGTCTTACATTCACGCTCTCATTTATACTGGGTTAAAATATTAAAACTAAATAAATAAATACATAACTAAATAAATAAATAGCGGCCACTCCACCTCCCTGTGCTATGCCAATATTTGAGGGTCATTTGGAATTACTAGGTCTCACAGTTATTTGCAAGGAACTCGTCCACGCTGTAGAAAGCGTTTGATATTAGCACGTTTTTAAGACGAGCCTTCAATGCTTTGGCACCTGTGCACACTTGAAATCATTGGGTAAACTGTTGATTAATCGAACACCGGCCTGAGAAGGAAGATAGATGTTCGAAAACCACCGTCCTGTGTTGCCCAGTTCGGTAGGTTTCCCTGCCTCTGGTGTTGTGTCTGTGTATGTCGGTGCCTCTAGTTAGAGTGCATTTGGTCATGCAGTAAGTGATTGTTTCCAATATATAAATGCAGGGCAGGGTCAACAGTTTTAGATTATGAAATGCAGTTCTGCACGAATCTCTGCTTTTTAATTTTAAAATAATTCGTACTGCTTTTTTCTGCAGTCTGAATACTCACAAAAATTCTCTATTTGAGCATCCACCCCACAGTATCACCCCATATAATAGATGTGGGTATATGATCCCATAATACGCCGTCATAAGAATTTAAATCGGGCAGTATTTGGACAAATATCTCAAACAATATATAACTGATGCTAATTTAGAACGTATCTTTTTTGTGTGATCGTTCCAGAAGCTTTGTTCTAGGTATATTCCAAGAAATTTAGTTGATTGGACTTCTTCGAGTTCAGTTTCTGACAACATAACGGTTAGAGTACCGTCAAAGTCGGTTTGGCGTAAGTTAAAACTGATGTAATTCGATTTTTTGAGATTGACTTTTAGATTTGTATTATTAAAATACTGCATTACATTATTTAACTCAGTGAATGTTTGAATTTCCAAGTCTGATTTTGATTTGTCACTGAAGCAGAGATTCGTGTCATCAGCATACTGCACGAGTTTCGCGTGTCGTAGTGCTGAAGATAAATCGTGTATGTGAACTAAGAAAAGGAGAGGACTAAGAATAGATCCATGAGGGACCCCAAATTTCATTTGATTTGACTTCGACAGTTGATTTGCTACCTGAACCCTTTGAGTTCGACCTGATAGGTATGATTTGATCCACGAGAGTGGTACTCCTCGAATGCCGTAGTGATGTAGTTTGTGAAGCAGTATGCTGTGGTCAACACAGTCGAACGCTTTAGAGAGGTAAATGAACACACCCAAAGTGGATTCCCGCCTCTCCAATTTCTCCACTACCCCTGTAACGAGGCTTACTACAAGCGTCTATTGTGGATCTACTCTCTCTAAACCCAAAATGTTCATCCGCGAGGAGATTGTGTTTTTCCAAGTACCCTGACATGCGATTTAAGAATATTTTTTCGAAGATTTTGCTCAGAGAAGGAAGAATCGATTTTCATAGGAACGTCTTTTTTTAAACAAAAAATTAGGTTTTTAATCAATTTGTTTTTATTTTAGGGCCCATTCCGATAAGTGCAGCAAAAATATCGAGACCTACAGGTGTTGGCCAAATTCTGTGAACCTAAAGCTAGGATCTTCTTTGTAAACCTTCCACACAATTAAGCAGGAATAGAACACTCTCTGATCATAGTTTGTATAACTACTTAACTTGTAACATGTAATAGATAGTTTATTTAACTGTAATAACATGTGAAGTCAAAAATAAAAATGACGTTTGAAACAGTATTGTTTTGTAAGTCACTCTTATTGGAATAAAGGGAATAAGTCCTACGGACTAATCACCTTCTTCCTACAAAAACTTATAGTTTAGACACTGTTTTGAACAAAAACTACCTGATAGCATTTTTTACTGTACTTTTGTACTACAAATTGTTAATTTATATATTTTAAACTACTGAGGGACAAAGAGAACCAAAAAATAAATTATCAAACACAATAGTTATTTGGTTTCAGATAAATTTGTTTGCTCTCCTGAAAAATGTTTGAAAGTGGACTTATCCCTTTTATTCCGCCAGCCCTTCAGTTTTAATATAATCGGGTTTTCATATATTTTTGTTTATGAATAATTTATACATAGTTATTTAACTAACAAAATATTTTTATATCATTTAATGATACTCGTGATTAAGAGAATTGCACTCTAAGAGAAATATTTTTTTTCAAACATTAAAATCTTTGTTATTTTATACCAACGGCTAACGGAGAGTTATAAAAAGTACCTACTTTTAAATGAATCATTTCTGTTTAAAAAGCTATTTTGTACTTATTGCTTATTCTACAAGAATTTGTTAGTTAAGCTATAAAAAAATTTAATGAAATGGCATCATATAGATAATATGTGATATAGATAATAACATGCTATTTATAATATAGAAATAAATACTATCTATGTTTAAAATATAATTAATGTTACATTTATACTTTCGTTTTGGAGCTTACAGTAAAACGAAATTTTCGGAAAATACTTGTTGATAATAATTGTTAACATTACAACCATATATGTTACTACCTGCATTTTGAATTATTGAATATTAAATATGTTTCGTAAACAATATTAAATATGTTATAAAATCGGCGTAAAGTTAATAATATAACAGAGAGACTAAAGCTAGAATTTTTTAGGTGAAAGAAAACAATCTTTATTTACAATTTTCATTGATAGTTAAGGAGACCTTCTTTTAATAGGTACATTTAGCACTTGAAAGCCTTTTTAAACACTTAACAAAGGGACCAACGTCTTAAAGGTTACTTCCAAATGACTACTAGTCGGATGCGACATGCGTGCAAGGACGGGATCCCTCCCTGGGCACTCATCCAAGGCACAGCCACTCTTAATGTTGCTTGACGTCGTTGTCTTACGTTAACGCCAGAAACAAGGCAACTAGAATATAGAGAATAAAAGCAAACGTTAAGCCAAATGAATATATTAATTTATAGGTTATATTTAAGTGTTTTTTTTTTTTTAATCTGTTCTCCCTTTATTTTTATAGAGTCAGGAGTCTAATTTGAACTTACTTTACCCTCATTAATAATGGAATAAAAATTATAGTAATCATTTAACAATATTTATTTTCACTATTTTATCAAACACTAATTTTAACTATTTTAACAACGATATTTACATTTATCGTCCTAGTACTACGCAAAATGTTTTGACCAGATCGAATGTGCATTTACGAGGTATTCTATACTAAAAGTATTCAATAATTAATTGAGGTTATCAATAGAACAGCATTTAAGTTTTAATTAATCCTTTAAAAAACGTTATGGATTTTTTTAGAACTAATTTTTATAAAATTAAATTATAACTGAATATTATTTCTAAATAATGTATATAAATAAATAATTCTGTTCTAAACTCATCAAGACTATATTTACAAAAGTGGATTTACTGATGTCAAAAGTTGAGAACAGCTTGACATGGCGTTGACAATTTATCAAAACTCTCATTATCAATATACTTCCAGGTAGGGCATATACTCCATTTTAGAAAATATTGTATATACATTGTTGTATTATTAATTTATTTCAATTTGATACTTTTACTGGACATTAAACATCAGTTTATTTTTTTTTGTCGACCTAAAGAACTCAAACGTGCTGATTTTATCAACAT
Source organism: Stictocephala bisonia (assembly GCA_035578905.1). Classification (NCBI taxonomy): domain Eukaryota; kingdom Metazoa; phylum Arthropoda; class Insecta; order Hemiptera; family Membracidae; genus Stictocephala; species Stictocephala bisonia. The sequence goes on along the minus strand of JAQJVL010000605.1, from coordinate 257,714 downwards.
TATATAATAACTTTTATTTTTCCAAAATAAGTAATACATAATAAAAACTCTATCCTTTCATTCAAAAGTATGTAAAATGCCGTATTATTTTGAATTAATACAACATTTATTTTCACTATTTGCTAATTATTTCCTTTTAGAGCACAGCGTTGAATCAAAATAAATGATATACATTTCTCAATATGTACTTTTTATTAAAAGCCTAATTTTATTTCTAAAACACATGGTATATAAATAATATGAAATTACAGATTAAAAATCCGGAATTTTTAATAGGTTTAGACGTGTTATTGCTGTTTCATTATAACTATCCCTCATTGATTTATATGATTATTTGTTTCACATGCTCTGTCATCGATGTTGTTATATGTAAACTGTATACATGTTTCGCACATAATTACAAAACCCCTCATATCATACCTGTAGCTACTTAAGATTTTTCTAGCAATATTGTAATGTGTAAAAAGTGAGACGAAGAATAAAATTGCGTAAAAACTTAATCTATTTATTAAAAAGTGGGCTATTTATTACAAGGAGAGAATACATTTAACTCATCTGTAAAATTTAATAGTATAATTTAGTTTAAAATTATTGAAAACATGTGTCACATTGGATCGTTTATAATGATTGAATTTTTTGAGTTATACAATGCAGTAGATGGAAGATGGAGTTTTTGTGGCCTATTGACTTTTGTTTATTGTGACATTTGTCTTTTGTCATGATGTTTTAATTTTTTTTTCTTTCAACCCCAGCTACAAGAGTGACATTATAATAAGTACTCAACAACAGCAGCAGTAGAAGAAGCCTAGTTACTAAAACTAAAAGAAAACATAGCAGTCTTCTTTCTAAATACTATAAGAGTTGAAAATCTAAAAAACATGAACAAACGTGGCTAATATGTATATAATTGCTACTTACATTTGTCAGAACCTATTAATTTTTATAATATACTTGTTGTAATTAAATTAGTTGTTATCAAATCTAATGGGATGGTGTTATGCATATTTAGGTTAATTAGTTTTTCATATATAATTTTGATTAATCAACAGTTATATATAATGAAGTTTATACATATATATGTTAATTTTATATACTTTATATGTGTAGTTTTAGTCTGTCGATTTTTGTTGAATTGTACTGAAATATGCTATCGTAGGAATCTAAAATTATAAATAAAGTATATTAAAACTCCCCAAAGCTACTCAGAATTAAAACGTTGAATTCAGGAAACACTTTATGGATAGGCAAAATTAACAATACATGAACTTAACAATTTAATATTGTGTTATCAACTATTTAAAGTATAATGACAGGAGATAAAAATTTAAACACTAATAACCATAGTACTGGAAAACATAAAATTTAAAATATAAGTATATTATACAGAGTTATGTAATAAAAGCAAATAATAATGAAATCCAAAATATTTTTCAAGTAATAATTCTAAAGAGGAAAATATTTTATAAAAATTAACGTTAAAGATATTTCATAAATACGTTATTAATTAAAAAATTTAACAACAGTTCCAATCTTGAACAGTAGTGAAATAAATGCTGCACGCATATATATTCTGTTGATAAATATTATAATGACATTATTATATATTATACAATACAAATTCCATGAATTATGTAGCCTATTTACATTTTTTACATATTAATTAGTAAAATGTACCTTTAAAACCTTATTTTTAGAATGCTGTTAACACATTTTTTAATACAACTTTATAAAAAATAATATTTCGTCTCAACATATACAGTTCATTTGTTTTAAATAAAGTGTTTAAGTTTATGGTTAGCTAACAGTTGAGACTTTAGACTTTGACAGGTTGAGGAATAAGTGACTGATTTATCTTCGTCGGGATATAAGATCAGATATGTCGGCACTGGTGGCGCAGTGCTGTAACCCAGCTACTTGGGGACAAAGTGTTTGGGAGATTGTAGACGACAGGTTCCATGCTCGGTCCTGTTAATACCAACACGGCGTCCGCTCAATGGTTGCCATCGACTTAGACACTACTAGGAAGTCTGGAGTGTCCATGTTGGATGGTGGTTAAGATCGGATGTTGTGTAGGTGATAGAACTGAGTGTCAGATTTGTCAGTTAGCTGAAAATCAGACCAACACTACGTGGTTCAGATTCCACGTAAAGCTGTAGGTCCCATAGTTGCCCTGGCTATTGGGCTACCACGTACAAAGTCTAATACCAGTGTACGTGTATGGGTGGGTGGATGGGTCAATGCCAATGTACGTATAATAATGGGTGGGTGGGTCAATACCACTCTACATATATGGGTAGACGGTGGGTCAATACCACTATACGTGTAACGGTGGGTAGGTGGGTCAATACCACTGTACTCTGTACTCACCGCTGTACTAAAAAAGCTGTCAACCCTTCTGTCCCTTCTGAGCTAAGTCGAACTCAGATAGTAACAATGACTATACTCGTTCATCTACACTCATCACACTCATTCGAAATCCATACTCTCCCATATCTTTACGATCGGCGTCTTAAAAATAAATGAAAAATAAATAAAATTTAAAAAAATCACTAAGACTGCGCTAAGTATTTTGTTTGAAATCATTAAATAATGTAAATCAAAATTTATTTGGAAAAATGCTTGAAAGGGCAATTCAACTATTTGTTGAGATCATAATCTTTCAAAAGGTTTTTGCTATTCGATCGAGTTGTAAAGCGAGAATTCGTTTATTTGAACCAATAATTGATAGTATGTATAATTAAATAAGTAACAGTTGATATTATGGAAGTAAATAATTAATAAGGACCTAAATATTTAGTAAACATGTATTTGGATTAGAAAATATAATGGTTTACTTTCGCATAATACGTACGCATGTGAGCGCGTGCACGATAGTATATTTGTGCATTTTGTGCTTATATTGTAATACATTTTTTCTGTGTGACGTTCACTTTTACTGTATATGTACCAACTCGTACTATGCTTACTAAAAAACTATTTACACAAAATACAAAATCTAAAATTTTTCCGTGTATTGTATAGAATTTGCCTATTATTAACCAACCAATAGCAATATAATGAGTCATGACATGAAGTAATGCCAATATTACTGTCAGAAGCGTTTCGAATGAACATTTACTGGCTTGTGCAGCATTACCGATACTAAAGTGCTAATGCACATTTTACAATAAGTAGTGTACCTACTTAAAATGGTAAATAATAGTGCACTTACTACGTGAGTCATTAGGCCTCACTTAGTACACCGTCATTGTTGCACATTCTAAACAGTCCTTCATTTGACTTCAGTCACGTAGCTATCAATGTAATTCTAGTATTGTTGTACAATGCAAGTTACATTTTCTCATAGACAATTTATTCGTCCAGGTAGATGAAGAGTATACTGATTAAAAAGATATAAATACGAAAACACTTTCAAAATAATAATTATAAAGAAAACTACATTAAAAGAAAATACTATAATAGTTCCACATGGATAATAAAACATATTGCAATTACATACTGCAATTACTGTTCAAAAATGTTCTGATATAAAAATGTGTTAATCTGGTGCTATTTAAAGAAAATGTAGCCTTTTGTCAAGTCATAATTTAATTAGACAACCACTAGAAATTCATAATTTTTAGTGGTCATTTTTGTAACGTATTGCAAACAAAAGGTTGAAATCATGATCACAATAAATGTTCAAAAGAAACACTCAGTTATATTTTCACATTCTTTAAAGTTATATATACCAGCACATTCAATATTTATATAAATTAATTGGTCGCTAGCACAATTGTTTAGTCCAGCTTGAGAAGCTAAATGCATCAGAGTGATGAAACGTTTTGAAAGGCATCAAATGATAACGACTGGCTGCTCATTGTCATTGTGTAATATTAATTTTTATTGTGAAACTTAAAAACAAATAAAAAAGAAACACGATTAAAAAGTATAAAAGTAATATATTTTTAGATATATTACTTTTATATAATCACTCGCCAGTTCACACGGGCCTTTAGGCTTGTGCGTGAAATGTATTCAACGAGTGAAGTAATGACCGTTGGCCCAATGGCAAAAAAAAAAAAAAAATTGGATTAAAAAATTGGACCTTGCCCTTCGCAGTCCAATGCCTTAGCAACTGAGCCACCACGCCGGCAATGAAATACTAGGTTTTTTGTAGGGTATGCCAATCTCCTTTTAAACCATACACTATCCACTCTATACTAATCTGTGCGTGGAACATAGTACCACTGTTCGTGTAGGGGCGGGCGGGAGGGTCAGTACCACTGTACGTGCTTATTTCCAGGAAACTTTAAATATTTCCAACCTATAACTTCATATGTAGTTTCTGATACATCAGACAGAGTAGGGCGAGAACTAGTACAGTACAGTCAAGGTAAACATTACTGATAAAAACTATTCTAACCATCACTAACCGTAACTATTGACACTACACAGTTCAGCCATTAGTGCTCAAAATATTGAAATATTTATATTTTCCTGACATTAATATTTCATTTTTTTACTCTTCCCATTTAAAATAAAAAGTATATAAAATGTAAATAAAATAAAGATATATGATATTTTCGAGCTGTTATTCTCATTTCTTTATTAAAAAGATTATTTTAAGAATCAACGTTTGTTATATTTGTATGACAAAAAACGTCTATGGATGACGATGAATTTCAATTATTCTTATTTTTATAAATATCCAAATAATATCACTAAGACAAGGAAAAGTTTGTACTATGTTTAGAGAAGTTACAATTATTTATTCTATATCTAAATTGAATACATTTTTTATAGTATGAAAATTGTTTTATGATAGGATATTGATAAATATATATTTTTCATAGTTTACACACACGCATATAATTAACATTTTTTTCTCAAAACATAAAAGTAATATATATTTTGCCATAATTATAGTGGTATTTTCATCATATTAGATTATCCTTTAGATATAATGTGACAATCCTTTTTAATAGTCAAAGAAATATTTTAAAATCATTAATTGTATATTTCTTGGTAGAGTTAACAAAATACATCGATCTTTCATCTTCTTATATCAATAAGTAGCCCATTATTAAATAATTAAATCCCATCTTTTGACTGAGATCACAAAGCAGAAAAGTACAAAAACAAGTAGACTAATCGAAGATTGAATGCTAGGTAGCTAGCCACTCGTACGATACGATTATTTGTTTAAACATGTATCTTTCTTGTTCCTTTGGTCCTGAAAAAGTAGCCAGACGTCAGCCCAAATGGGATCGTGCAAACCGTTTCTACAGAGCTCTACGACCCATCTTGCTGGCCAGTCGTTGTTGCGGGCTGATGCCTCTTCAAGGGCTGTCTTCCAGCGACCCACACAAACTGCGGTAAGACCAGATTAGTTGAGGACGATCCTTATCTATTTTAAAGAGTGGTATGGGAAAGTAAATATGTATGATATTTAAAGTATATAACACTATTTGTGTGTGAATTTAAAATGGATGTTTGTAATGTAAGATAGTTGACATATGCAGGAGAGTTAGGTATGTTAGGCCAGCAGTAAAGCATGAAGTTTGTGCTTGGATGATGACGACACCTTCATAGCTGGGATGAACTGCAGTTGGGCTTTATAGTAAACAAAGAAAATATTTACAAATTGTTATATTTTTTAATTGTGAATTAGGCTATTTATGAACCATATAAAACTAATGTTTATTTTTCCTTCTTTATTTCCAGTACTTTTTCATTTTCTCCCCAACCTCTCGTCTCAGACTTCTATCCACAATTTGTTTTATGAGGTTTCGGCTTGTCTGTTTTACATGTTGTGTTTTTATTAGTAGCTAGACGTTTTCCCTGGCAAGTATTATTTATTTTATTGGCCTCTTACTTTAGTGATATTACCCATCCTACTGTTTATTCTATTTATTAACGCAATACAACTTTGCCGTTGTAATCCATGTTCCTTACATCACTTTCAAATGAACATACAGTTTGAACCATCTTTTCTCGTTGTATATGTATAAAATATTTTATATGGTTTCAAACAAATTTTCAAATATTGTTTTTATCAATGTTAAATTATTAAGTTTTTTTCACAGTCTAGAAGTTTTAAAATTAACTTCTCTGTCTTCTTTATTAAATATATATAAATATAAACCATTCTTGTTCATATAAGTTTTGCTTTCTACGGTTAAATTAGATAAGATTAATTATGATGTTATACAACGAATATTATCTAAAAATACTTGATTTTTCTGGTTCAGCAACATAAAGCTGTCCATATGAAAATATGTCTCAAAACAGTAACCTTCAACCAGTTCAGTGAATTACTAAATATGGATGTTTAATATTCAGCATTACATTAATTATGTCTAGTATTTTAAATAATCATTTAGTTTACATTATCATTGTCACCTGCGTTTGTAAAATACAAACAAAATAATAAACCATTTATAATAAATTATTACCTTATTCATTAAGGTTATCGATTAAGTTATAGAACGTTACCTAATACGTTGTGGCTGATATATATTATGAATAACTCGAATAGCTATATTTATGAATAATTTATAAAATAAATGCATGTTAGTCCACAATTCGCTATTGAAGTAATTATACATATATATTGTCAATCTTACAGGCAAAACCAATTCTAGTAGTGAGATTATTCAATATATTTGTATTGTAGTATTTTCTTATATATATTTTGATATATGTAACATTAAATTGTATACTTGACATTATATCTCTTCACTACTCAACATTAAAATTTATTTCTATACAGCGGTTTTATAAAGATCATAAGTGAAAGACTAGAGAATAAATAAAATAAGTAAGTATAGAAAATGAATAAAAATTACACATGGAACTAACAAAAAGATATGATTTGTATTTTTGTACTAGAAAATTATTTTACATATTATATTAAACTATAACACTAGAAATAATACGGTTTTAAAAAATATAACATTAATTCTATGTAGCTAGATCACATATAAACTAAAGGCCTACAGCTTTACGTTGTTCGGATTCCACGTAAACTATGAATCTTTTAACTACCTTGCATTTTGGGTCAGAAACAATGGATCTTTCTGACGTGCAGTTGACTTTAGCTAGTAACAATGACCACACTCGTTCCTCTACGATCATTACATTGATTCACCTTTTATACTCGACCATAACACTACATTTGGTATCTGAATATTTAACACTTTGCACTGATTATTCATTTCAGTTTCAAACCCACATACATAATTATTTATTTACCGTACCTTGGTGTCTGTAACCACCTGTGGGATACCATTGTAGCTATTCAAACATAGTACAGTATTTATTTACCGTATCTTGGTGTCTGTAACCACCTGTGGGATACCATTGTAGCTATTCAAACATAGTACAGTATTTATTCACTGTATCTTGGTGTCTGTAACCACCTGTGGGTACCATTGTAGCTATTCAAACATAGTACAGTATTTATTCACTGTACCTTGGTGTCTGTAACCACCTGTGGGATACCATTGTAGCTATTCAAACATAGTACAGTATTTATTCACTGTACCTTGGTGTCTGTAACCACCTGTGGGATACCATTGTAGCTATTCAAACATAGTACAGTATTTATTCACCGTATCTTGATGTCTGTAACCACCTGTGGGATACCATTGTAGCTATTCAAACATAGTACAGTATTTATTTACCGTATCTTGGTGTCTGTAACCACCTGTGGGATACCATTGTAGCAATTTAAACATAGTACAGTATTTATTTACCGTACCTTGGTGTCTGTAACCACCTGTGGGATACTATTGTAGCTGTTCAAACATAGTAAAGTATTTATTCACCGTACCTTGGTGTCTGTAACCACCTGTGGGATACCAATGTAGCTATTCAAACATAGTACAGTATTTATTCAATGTACCTTGGTGTCTGTAACCACCTGTGGGATACCATTGTAGCTATTCAAACATAGTACAGTATTTATTCACTGTATCTTGGTGTCTGTAACCACCTGTGGGATACCATTGTAGCTATTCAAACATAGTACAGTATTTATTCATTGTATCTTGGTGTCTGTAACCACCTGTGGGATACTATTGTAGCTATTCAAACATAGTACAGTATTTATTCACTGTACCTTGGTGTCTGTAACCACCTGTGGGATACCATTGTAGCTAATCAAACGTAGTACAGTATTTATTCACCGTACCTTGGTGTCTGTAACCACCTGTGGGATACCATTGTAGCTATTCAAACATAGTACAGTATTTATTTACCGTATTTTGGTGTCTGTAACCACCTGTGGGATACCATTGTAGCTATTCAAACATAGCACAGTATTTATTTACCGTACCTTGGTGTCTTTAACCACCTGTGGAATACCATTGTAGCTATTCAAACATAGTACAGTATTTATTTACCGTATCTTGATGTCTGTAACCACCTGTGGGATACCATTGTAGCTATTCAAACATAGTACAGTATTTATTTACCGTATCTTGGTGTCTGTAACCACCTGTGGGATACCATTGTAGCAATTTAAACATAGTACAGTATTTATTTACCGTACCTTGGTGTCTGTAACCACCTGTGGGATACCATTGTAGCTGTTCAAACATAGTAAAGTATTTATTCACCGTACCTTGGTGTCTGTAACCACCTGTGGGATACCATTGTAGCTATTCAAACATAGTACAGTATTTATTTACCGTACCTTGGTGTCTGTAACCACCTGTGGGATACCATTGTAGCTATTCAAACATAGTACAGTATTTATTCACTGTATCTTGGTGTCTGTAACCTCCTGTTGGATACCATTGTAGCTATTCAAACATAGTACAGTATTTATTCACTGTACCTTGGTATCTGTAACCACCTGTGGGATACCATTGTAGCTATTCAAACATAGTACAGTATCTATTTACCGTATCTTGGTGTCTGTAACCACCTGTGGGATACCATTGTAGCTATTCAAACATAGTACAGTATTTATTTACCGTATCTTGGTGTCTGTAACCACATGTGGGATACCATTGTAGCTATTCAAACATAGTACAGTATTTATTCACCGTACCTTGATGTCTGTAACCACCTGTGGGATACCATTGTAGCTATTCAAACATAGTACAGTATTTATTTACCGTACCTTTGTGTCTGTAACCACCTGTGGGATACCATTGTAGCTATTCAAACATAGTACAGTATTTATTTAACGTACCTTGGTGTCTGTAACCACCTGTGGGATACCATTGTAGCTATTCAAACATACTACAGTATTTATTTACCGTACCTTGGTGTCTGTAACCAACTGTGGGATACCATTGTAGCTATTCAAACATAGTACAGTATTTTTCATTAAGTTACGTAAACTGTAATACATTTATTATGTGTAATGTTTACTTGCTTATTGTTCAATACACTAAACTCTCCCTGTACAGGTTCAAACTGATGAGTGGCTGGACTGCTTACTGCTTCATTGTCCAGTGTTTCATTGCATGGCTTTCAGTGAGCAGGGTACTTGAAAAGGGCATGGATGACATCCGTGATCAAATAGATATGTATAATTAGTTATATAAAGTAAACAATTGGAAAGTTTAAAATATTTATTTTTGGTAATAATTCGAAATTAATATTTGATACGGTTCTTTTAAATGAATAAAAACAAATCATGTAGATAAGAAGTGTAAACAAAAATGAAAAACAATATTAAATAAAAGACAACAAAAGTTTATGAAATGTGGAAATTATAAATTTTTAGCCATAAATTGCAAGCAGGAGCGTTACATAAGTTGTATATATTATTAAAAAAGTCAATTTTTGATTAAATACTTTACGAAATTCTAAAAGGTAAGCGTCATTAACATTAATTAAACTTTTGAGTTTAACATTGCATAAACTCAATCTTAAGGCCCAACACAATAAATTATGTTTGTTTTTATTTCTAAATAAATTATTATTCTAATAATTATTTTAAACGATAAAAATATTTTCTTTACACAAGCCTGACTAGTATTGACAGTGATATACTGACAGGTCGAGCCTTTTACTTCTTGATCTTGTCTTTACACAAGATCAAGAATATTATATGTAATCGTAAACCATATAACTTAAAATTTCTTTTATTTAATTTGTAGTACAGTGGTTTTGTTTAATTTGTTAATTTCTGTAACGTATAATTTGTTTTGTAGAAGTTAGATTTGTTCGAATTTTGTCGATTTCTTAAAATACCTTTATTTAATCTGGAAGAAGTTAGCTCTGTTTAATTTGTTGTAATCGTAAATCTTATATTTTCTTTATTTTATTTTTAGAAGTTAATTTTGATTCCATTAATTTTAAATATATAACTTTAGTTTTCCTGCAAATGTTCAATTGTTCTGGTTGATAACCCGCCAAAATATGACTGAATATTACACCAGTCTGAACCAAATCGCTTTAGTTTTATAAACTTGTTTATTTTAAATTCATTTAAATATCCCGTAATTTCAATCTTCTAAACTTTTATTCAATTATTTCATGTATATACAGTATTAAGTTAGTATAGTTAATTATAATCTTTATGTTTGCCATTGATTGATAATACCGCACAATACAATGACAATAATTGTAATGCATTTTATCAATTTAATATTGAATTATTTTGGCTCAATTATCAATTATGTGTTATTTAATCTAAAATTGAATCCTCTTGTTTGTAAAGCTTATATAATTTCCCGCTCAGTCTATTTCTCATTTTTTGCTGGAGTGCGGACATTGATTATGTTATGATACTGAGTATATTAGTAAGTAATTTAGTTTGTGTGTGTATATATGTGTGTGGTTACCGTCACCGTGCTATGCTGCTGTGGTCGCTGGCTGCTCGACCGCACGGCCGTCGGGTGACCCCGTGATGGCGTCTCACTCTTCCTCCCCCCTGCCACCATCAACTTTACAATCAGATCACTTCGCCAGCACCCTTGCCCCCTACTCCAGACTTCTTAAGACAGCCCATGTCAATACTCAATCTCTTCTTGGTCATATTGATGAATTTCGTTTAATTTTTGAATTTTCTTCTTTTGATATCGTTTTAATTTCTGAATCCTGGCTCAAGCCTAATATATCAGATAAAAGTGTTGATCTATCTGGATATACTCTTTATCGTAATGATCGTCTGTCCAAAGGTGGTGGAGGAGTTGCAGCTTTTGTCAAATCTAATTTACCTACTACAATACTGTACTCCTCTGACACCACCAGGTTGGGGCGACCTGAGTACATGTTTCTTGATGTTTCTGTTAATAATATACATGTTTTAATTTCTGTTTGTTATAGGGCACCTAATCTTGGTTTTCTCGTTGAATTTGAATCCATTCTTCTTGATCTTATGGCTCGTTATAGTCATGTCATTGTAACTGGTGACTTTAACTCGAACCTTTTAGGCCCTGCTACTTACGATCAGACTTACTTAACAAGAATGTTTCACTCTTGTAACATGACTATACTGCCTTTACAAGCAACCCATCACACTGCTACTTCGGATACATGGCTGGACGTCATGGCTGTTTCTGACCTGTCCCATGTCATGCACCACGGTCAGCACCCTGTCCTTGGCCTGTCAAGACATGATTTAATATTTTGTGTATATCGTCTAACCACCCCTAAATGTGAACCCAAATTCATCTCGTACAGGAGACTCAATAATATTGATTATGATGCACTTCTGGCTGATGCACTCCTAATGTCTTGGCATGATATAATCCACGCTCCTGATGTCAATACTATGGTAAACATGTTTAATAATTTCACAACTTGTCTCCTTGATAAGCATGCTCCCTTGATCACTAAGAGGGTCACCAAGAAACCAGCCCCTTGGATTAATGACTACTTACGTCAATACAGAGGTTAAGGGACATTGCTTTTCGTAGGGCTAAAAGAACTAAGTCATCTGACGATTGGGCGGAGTATAAAAGACTGAGGAATAAGACTCAGCAACAATTTCGCAATGCCAAGATACGATTCTATTATAGATCTTTCTCTGGTGTCATATGTACTAAAGGCTTGTGGTCTAAGGTCAGGGAGCTAGGCATTGGTAAGACCAATAGTGACAAACCTGTTTCACTTGATCTTAATATCGTAAATAAATATTTCACTAACATTCCAATCGATCTGTCCAGAGCTCGTGACTTTGTCAGTGAGCTGAATGCCACTCCTCTTTGCCGCCCGCGCCATCAGTTCGTCTTCACTCAGGTGACTGAGGCTGATGTGCTTGATGCTGTGATGAGGATGACTAGCAACGCAGTCGGTACTGATAAAATCCCTATTAAAATTCTCAAACTTTTACTTCCAGCAATACTGACTGTGATTACAGCTATTTTCAATAAATCTTTAACCACATCTACTTTTCCGTCTGAGTGGAAATCTGCTATTGTGCGCCCTCTACAAAAAGTTTCGTCACCTCAAGTTGCATCAGATTTCAGACCTATCAGTATCTTGCCAGCATTGTCAAAATGCCTCGAAAGGTTAGTCCACCGTCAGATGTCATCGTTTATGGAGAGTGCTGGATTATTGTCCAATTTCCAATCTGGATTCCGTTCAAGATTCAGTACTTCCACTGCCCTTCTTAAAATTACTGACGATGTCCGCTCTGCTATTGATAAGTCCCTACTTACCATCTTGACCCTATTTGATTTCTCTAAAGCTTTCGACTGCGTTTACTATCCCCTTCTTTATATAAAAATGCTCTCTGGTGGTTTTTCTGATGGTTGTATTGAATGGGTCAGGTCGTACTTGACGGACCGTCGGCAGTGTGTAAAGGCAGACAACAGAAATTCTGACTGGGAACTGGTGACTAGAGGTGTGCCCCAGGGTTCTGTGCTTGGGCCACTCTTATTCTTACTCTACATTAACGATGTCACTACTGTTATCAATTTCTGCAAATTTCACTTATACGCTGACGACCTACAAATATATACTCACTTTACTTTGAAAGACTTGCCTACTGCCGTAACTAACATTAACTGTGATATCCAGTCTATCACAAATTGGGCTGCCAAGCATGGCTTAAAGCTCAATGAGGCCAAAACCCAAACAATATTGTTGGGCTCTACTAGACTCACTTCTAACATTGACCTGACAAATATACCAAAACTCAAACTTAACAATACAGAATTACCGTTTTGTGACAAAGTTAAAAACCTAGGACTTATTATGAATAAAAATTTGAACTGGACTGATCAAGTAGCTGTAATGTGTAATAGAGTTTTTGCTGCTATACACACTTTGAAAAGATTTGCCATGTTTTTCCCTCTCAATGTCAAGGTGTTGTTAGTAAAGACTCTAGTTTTCACTCACTTTAATTATTGTGATACTGTAATCAATGACATGTCTGTTGAGCTCGCGGAAAGATTACAGCGTGCCCAAAACTACTGTATCAGATTTATTTTCAACCTGAGGCGAAGGGATCATGTTACTCCATTTTTCTACCAATTATCCATCTTAAAGTTAAACAATCTTCGACAATTCCATATCCTGATATTGTTGCACAGTATTCTTCAAAACCAAATTCCTAATTATCTGTCAGAGCAGTTTGTTTATCTGTCACAAGTTGGTGTGCGTAGAACAAGACGTGGTGAGTCAATGTTAGCTATTCCAGTTCACCGGACCACCACTTTCAACAAATCATTTATTGTCTCCGCGTGCAGGCTCTGGAATGCTCTGCCTGATAATATCAGATCCATCGATAAGCGCACTCGGTTTGGGGCGGAGGTGAGGTGCTATCTGCTGCGGGCCTACCGGGAGTAGTGGTTGGTGTCGCTGTGGCTTGGTGGTGGCGGTAATGAGTGATTGTACCGAATGAATGTAGTTTTGAATAAATGTTATGAATAACTGTAGTTTTGTTTGAGATAGTCGTAATATTTTTAAGTTTAAATATAATGTTTCACATTTTTTGACTTAATATGTTTTACTTCGTACATTGCAATTTCTATTTTGTATTTCCTTGTAAATTGTTATTTATATTTGAAAATATGTTATTATGTATGATGAGGTTAAGTGGTAGAGAGGGCTTTGCAGCCCTAACTTCGCCTCTTGAATATAAATAAAGACGTTTTTCATTTCATTTCATTTCATTTCATTTACATGAGCCTGACTAGTATTGACAGTGATATACTGACAGGTCGAGCCATTTACTTCTTGATCTTGTCTTTACACGAGCCTGACTAGTATTGACAGTGATATACTGACAGGTCGAGCCATTGACTTCTTGATCTTGTCTTTACACGAGCCTGACTAGTATTGACAGTGATATGCTGACAGGTCGAGACTTTTACTTCTTGATCTTGTCTTTACACGAGCCTGACTAGTATTGACAGTGATATACTGACAGGTCGAGCCATTTACTTCTTGATCTTGTCTTTACACGATCCTGACTAGTATTGACAGTGATATACTGACAGGTCGAGCCGTTGACTTCTTGATCTTGTCTTTCCACGAGCCTGACTAGTATTGACAGTGATATACTGACAGGTTGAGACTTTTACTTCTTGATCTTGTCTTTACATGAGCCTGACTAGTATTGACAGTGATATACTGACAGGTCGAGCCATTTAATTCTTGATCTTGTCTTTACACGAGCCTGACTAGTATTGACAGTGATATACTGACAGGTCGAGCCATTGACTTCTTGATCTTGTCTTTACACGAGCCTGACTAGTATTGACAGTGATATGCTGACAGGTCGAGCCATTTACTTCTTGATCTTGTCTTTACACGAGCCTGACTAGTATTGACAGTGATATACTTACAGGTCGAGCCATTTACTTCTTGATCTTGTGTTTTTTGGTCTCAGACTTTAATTAATTATCCTTACACCAAAACCTTTTTTTTGGCTTGACATTTAATTTACAATGATATTGTGACGTTTTTACGTCCTAATTTATAAATAATTAGTCACTATGTGGGTTTTACTAATAAGCAACACGATATACTAAACAATTACTAAATTTATTGAATATATAAAATTAACTTATTATAATTAAATGGATTAATTCCTTAACTTTAACTATTGTGAAAAGTACAATTTACTATTAGGCCTACTGTTACAGTTAAACTAATTTATATTTACAATCTTAGATGGCATCAATAATTACAACTACTAATTGCAAAGTGACTTTACTAAATTCCTTTCTTTTAATTACAATTCCTAGCTCTATAAAGTGGCTTTCCTAGATTCTCTACTATTATTTACAATTACTAACTATAAAGTGACTCTATTAGATTCCCTAATATTATTTACAATTACTGACTACTAATTGACTTTACTAGATTCCCTACTACCTACAGTCCAAAGCTAACAGTTCACTCACAGTTTCTTCAGTGTCCCTTCAGAAGTCGTCCACAAGTACCGCACTGCTCCTTCGTTGATCCCCACAACCAACCACTCACCGGTAACTTCTCCTTAGACCACTTCACTATACTCGGACACTTCACTTGCACTGTAGAACTCGCTCACTGTCACTGCAAACACCCGGGCTGTAGGCTCTAGACTCACTGACTGACTGACTGACTGACTCGCGCTGGTATCCGGGCCGTATATATCACCTGCAGGTCTCTATCCAGAAGCTTCTCGAATTCCCCCTGTGCCCGCAGTTCCGTGACAGAGCTAGTTCGTCAACCAAGAACAGTCTAGAAGTCCATTGAGGTAAGGGCGTTCATGCGTAAGCCATTGTGCCCCAAAGGTTGTAAACAAGCAGGGCAGGTGGTCAGCGAACCATCCATTACTTCCGCATCACCGGTTCCCAGGAAGTAGGCCACTCTGGATGTCACACTGCCCCCTCCTTAAGGCTGATCGTCCCGATCAGCTTCCGCTCCTTGGTACGGTGCTAGGCGATCAAGGTGGACCACAAGCATCTTGCCTCTTGGGTGTCTTTGAATCCTGTAGACCACATCGTTGATTCGTGTCACTACCCGATAAGGTCCTTGCCAATCCTGTTGAAATTTCGGGCATCTCCTCTTCTTCCGGAGGGGACTATAGAGCCACACCAGGTCGTTCACCTGGAATCCAGCTGAATTGGCTTGCCGGTCGTAGCGAGCTTTCATTTTGTCACTGGCCATTTTTAGGTACTGACGAGCGAACTCGTGAGTGTCGTGTAGGTGGTAGACGAGCTCGCAGGCGTAGTCCGTCGCGGGCTGCTTTGCGTCAGGTGGCAGGCCGAACATGAGGTCACTAGGCAGCCGCAGCTCCCTTCCGAAGATCATCCTCGCTGGGGTGAAACCCGTAGTATCGTGGACCGAAGATCTGTACGCCAGGAGGAACATGGGCACCTTCCGATTCCAATCCCCCTGATTGGTGGACACAACTTTCCTGAGGTGTCCAACGAGTGTCTTTATGTATCTCTCGACCATCCCATCAGATTGCGGATGAAGCGCAGTTGTCCGTGTCTTGTGCACTCCGAGACGCTGAAGCACCTCCTTCATCAACAAGGATCCGAAGTTCGTCCCTTGGTCACTGTGCAGCTCACGTGGCACTCCATACCGACAGATGAATTCGTTCACCAAGCACCCAGCCACTGTTGCGGCTTCTTGACTTGGTATGGCGTATACTTCTGGCCATTTCGTAAAGTAGTCCATGAGAACCAGGAGATATTTATTTCCTGCATCTGACATGGGAAATGGACCGGCGATGTCAATGGCGATCCTCTCGAAGGGTGCCCCAACGTTGTACTGTTGCATTCTGCCTCGACTTCTTGTTTGTGGCCCTCGGCTTCCAGTACAGACATCACATTGGCGGCACCACTTCTCTACATCAGCCCTCAAGTTCAACCAGTAGAACCGCTGACGTAGCTTGTCCACCGTTCTGTTGACACCTAAGTGCCCGCCAGATGCTCCATTGTGGATCTCCTCCAGCACTTACTTTCTTTTACTTCTGGGGAGCACAATCTGTTCAATCTGCTTCCTATCATTAGGGGCTTCCCAGATTCTTATAAGCACTCCGTTCTTAACCTTCATTGAGTCCCACTGTGCCCAGTAGCTCTTATACACATGGTTCCTAGCTGCAATGTCCTCCCAGCTAGGACGAGCCCCCGATTCCTTCTCCCGCAGCAGTGGTCCAACCTCGATATCCTCAAGTTGTTCTTTCCGGAGTTCCTTCGGCTCCCATCCACTAGCTGGCTCCAAAGAGACACAACGCACTTCCACGGACGGATTCCTTTCTTCTACCTTGGAGCAGTGCTTACAACCCTCTGGGCAAGGTCGTCGAGACAGGGCGTCAGCATTGGAATGGTTTCTCCCTCGTCGGTGTTCAGAGGTGAAGTTGCATTCTTGAAGACGCTGGGTTGACAGTTGCCCCTTCCCATCAACCCTCTTTAGTTTTCCTGCCTCTGCCCCCGACAGGCTTTACTCGGGCATTTACTTCGGTAATGGCCTAACTTTCCACAACCCCAACAGTGAATCTCCTTCTTCCGGTCCCTCAGGGCATCAAGCACTTTTCTTACGATGTCTTCTATCTTCATAGGTTCTTCTTCCTCTGCGTAGACTCCTTGCAGACGTGCCTGGCCCCGGACGGATTGCTTTACGGCCTCAAACTCTAAGGCTTGCGTCAGGGCCTCGTTTAAAGTGTTAGGCCGGGCCAACTTTACAGCCTGCTGCGTCTCAGCATCCCGCAGCCCATCGAGGAACCTTTCAATGGATAGGCTCTCGTAGACAGCTTCATCCACTGTGGGATAAGCGCCTCTCACTATTCGTGCGATGTTAGCTTCGAATTCTTGAAGACTCTCATTGGACTTCTGGTGACGACTCCTGAGCTGAGATCTGTAGACCAGTTCCATGTGTTTATGTCCAAACCGCATTTCCAACCGTCTAATCAAATCTTCGTAATTCTGTCGCTCTGCAGGTGGACCGGTTTGCAGTACGCTCAGAGCTTCTCCACGAAGTGAAAGGCACAACATGGACGCCTTCACTGATGATGGCCAATTGTAGACAGCAGCGGCAGTCTCAAACAAAGTAATAAAATCTTCCCAGGACACCTTTCCGTCGAAGGTTGGCAAACTTGCGTTATTTACGGGTGGACACACACTGGGCCGAGGTTTAAGGCTGGGTGGTTGCTGTCCACTTCCTGAGATCCCAGGTGGTTCGTTGCAGGTTATTGACTCCTTCCTCCCCTGAACCATTTATTCTAAAAAACCTAATCCTATCACCTAATTGCTTCAAACAGTCATCTAATTGTTTTTTAAATTCGCTCGAACAGTCATCTAATTGTTTTTTAAATTCGTCTTCAACTTTGCCAATTTTATAATTAAATTCTGTAGCTAACTCTTCCTTCAAGGTTTTACAATTACTATTTAGTTTTTCGGTTAAGTCATCTTTCACTTCTTTTAGGTCAATATGTAATTTCTCTGCATTTCCTTTTAAGTAATTTTGTAATTTCTCGACATTTCCTTCTAAGTCACTTTGTAATTTCTCGACATTTCTGGTAATCATAGACTTAAGTGAACTAGCTTCAGTTTCAAAAAGGAATGTTTCTGGATCATCCCCTGCTTCTAGCATTGCCTGCTTAAGTCTACTTACTAAAACTGATTTTGTTCCAGTATGATCTATGTCCCTTTCTTCTAACTCCCGCTTTAAATCAGCCAATTTTAAGTCTATTAACTTAACTCCACTAGATGCCATCGTTCTTTTGCAAAACTACGTCTGAACAATATAGAATTAAAGTAATTGAATTCAATAAACAGCTTAACAATAACTATCAATAAATAAAAATATTAAACGTGTTGCTCAACAAATCTATCCCACTTCTGACACCAGTGTGACGTTTTTACGTCCTAATTTATAAATAATTAGTCACTATGTGGGTTTTACTAATAAGCAACACGATATACTAAACAATTACTAAATTTATTGAATATATAAAATTAACTTATTATAATTAAATGGATTAATTCCTTAACTTTAACTATTGTGAAAAGTAAAATTTACTATTAGGCCTACTGTTACAGTTAAACTAATTTATATTTACAATCTTAGATGGCATCAATAATTACAACTACTAATTGCAAAGTGACTTTACTAAATTCCTTTCTTTTAATTACAATTCCTAGCTCTATAAAGTGGCTTTCCTAGATTCTCTACTATTATTTAAAATTACTAACTATAAAGTGACTCTATTAGATTCCCTAATATTATTTACAATTACTGACTACTAATTGACTTTACTAGATTCCCTACTACCTACAGTCCAAAGCTAACAGTTCATTCACAGTTTCTTCAGTGTCCCTTCAGAAGTCGTCCACAAGTACCGCACTGCTCCTTCGTTGATCCCCACAACCAACCACTCACCGGTAACTTCTCCGTAGACCACTTCACTATACCCGGACACTTCACTTGCACTGTAGAACTCGCTCACTGTCACTGCAAACACCCGGGCTGTAGGCTCTAGACTCACTGACTGACTGACTGACTGACTGACTCGCGCTGGTATCCGGGCCGTATATATCACATGCAGGTCTCTATCCAGAAGCTTCTCGAATTCCCCCTGCGCCCGAAGTTCCGTGACAGAGCTAGTTCGTCAACCAAGAACAGTCTAGAAGTCCATTGAGGTAAGGGCGTTCATGCGTAAGCCATTGTGCCCCAAAGGTTGTAAACAAGCAGGGCAGGTGGTCAGCGACCCATCCATTACTTCCGCATCACCGGTTCCCAGGATGTAGGCCACTCTGGATGTCACAATATCTAGATAACTTACTTTGTGAAACCTTCCGTTTAATTAACCTATTTTACAGTAAGTATATGAACTAACCATTACTGTTAAGAATTTGCCAAACCCAGTATAAGTTAAAATTAAGATCAATAAAATTAAGTTGAATTTCCCAAAATAGAATTCCTTAAAACTGAGTAATAAATCCTCAATCATTTAAAATAAAGTAGCTAATAGCACATAATTAGTGAGACAGAATTTATTTACTTCGTTGCATAAATAGGATTAAATATAATTTTGAATTTTATTATTGCTATACTTACATGCCCTTACGAACACAGGGACACATGGATCAACAATTACGATTATAAAGTAATAAAAAACCAACTAACATACCCTCCTACTAATAATTATCAAAAGAACCTTTGACATTTCCAAAATAAAATGACTAAGGGGCTCATCAATCAATTACTTCTAACGTATATAACTTAATGATCCACTCATATATCATCTAAAAGCATATGAATTAAGGCCCAATATGTCAATCACTATTAATATATGTAACCCAATGACCCACTTTTTTACCCACCAAAAACAGATGATTGAGAGGCCCTTATAGTAATTACTACCATCACAGATGACTGAATAACAGATGACTGAGAGGGCATTTTAGTAATCACTTCTAACACAGACGACTAAATGACCCACATTTATACCCATCAAAATCAGATGATTGAGAGGCCATTCTAGTATTGACTAATAACAAAGAAGACTGAATTACCCACTTTTATACCAACGAAAAAGAGATAATTGAGAGGCCCTTCTAGTAATCACTACTAACAGAGATGTCTGAATGACCCACTTTTATATTAACGAAAAAGAGATGATTGAGAGGCCCTTCCAGTAATCACTACTAACAGAGATGACTGAATGACCCACTTTTAAACCAACGAAAATGAGATGATTTAGAGGCCCTTCTAGTATTCACTACTAACAGAGATGACTGAATGACCCACTTTTATACAACGAAAAAGAGATGATTGAGAGGCCCTTCTAGTAATCACTATTAACAGAGATGACTAAATGACCCACTTTTATACCAGCGAAAAAGAGATGATTGAGAGGCCCTTCTATAGTAATCACTACTAACAGAGATGACTGAAAGACCTACTTTTATACTAACGAAAAAGAGATGATTGAGAGGCCCTTCTAGTAATCACTACTAACAGAGATGACTGAATGACCCACTTTTATACCAACGAAAAAGAGATGATTGAGAGGCCCTTCTAGTAATCACTACTAACAGAGATGACTGAATGACCCACTTTTATACCAACGAAAAAGAGATGATTGAGAGGCCCTTATAGTAATCACTACTAACAGAGATGACTGAATGACCCACTTTTATACCCACGAAAAACAGATAATTGAGAGTGCATTTTAGTAATCACTTCTAACACAGATGACTGAATGATCCACTTTTATGCTAACAAAAAACAGATGATTGATAGGCCCTTCTACTATTCACTACCAACACAGATGACTGAATGACCCACTTTAATATCCACGAAAAACAGATGATTGAGAGGGCATTCTAGTAATCACTTCTAACATAGATGACTGAATGACCCACTTTTATACCCACCAAAAATAGAAGATTGAAGGACATTATAGTAATCACTACTAACACAGATGACTGAATGACCCACTTTTATATCCACGAAAAACAGATGATTGAGAGGGCATTCTAGTAATCACTTCTAACATAGATGACTGAATGACCCACTTTTATACCCACAAAAAATCGAAGATTGAAGGACACTATAGTAATCACTACTAACACAGAAGACTGAATGACCCACTTTAATATCCACGAAAAACAGATGATTGAGAGGACATTCTAGTAATCACTTCTAACATAGATGACTGAACAACCCACTTTTATACCTACGAAAAACAGACGATTGAAAGGATATTATAGTAATCACTATTAACACAGATGACTAAATGACCCACTTTTATACCCAACAAAAACAGATGATTGAGAGGGCATTCTAGTAATCACTTCTACCAAGATGACTGAATGAACCACTCATATGCTCCAAGAAAAGATTACGAAGTCTCGTATTATCCTCACTTACAATTACATTGTAATTTATAGACAAGATATACATCTAACAGATAAAATATATAGTATGACTAAGAATATTTCTTATCTGTAAGGAATATGATATACTTTTTGATTTATTTTTGTTCATTAATACAGACAATACTTTTTATAGTATTATAATCTTAAATAACTACATTCGTTTTAATGAAACACTTAAAGTAAAATAAATTTGCGGAAATACTTTCTTTAAATTAAGTTCATTGTTGGTTTTTATCAAATATATTGACTTTTAAACAGCATAATTTATCTACTAAACAACTAAACATTATAAGGTGATCATTGTTGTGTAATAGTGTGTAAGGCTAATATTTGACCGCAGTGAGTTACAAATACTACAAGTGCGTGCTAGTCTACAAATACCTAATGTATCTTTGACTTTCAGGGTACCTGTTCTTTGCATTCGGCTCAATATTTCTTCTCTTCCCCATTTTTATCCAGGTATCAATGAAGTGGCCCCAGTACATCAAGGAATGGGATTTGATTGAAAGACAAATGTTTTATACATTTGGGCCAGTGAAAAACATACCTAGAGACTGTTTTGTTATCTTCGGCATCTTTTTGGCCACTTTTTATTGTAAGCATAAAGTTAATTTAAAATATTTGTTTCCTATTCTATTAAACTGATCTCCCTTATAAACACCAAGGTGATTCAACACACAACCAACCGTGTTTGGCTTTTTTATAATTTCTTTTTGCCAAAATTGAAAAAAATTGCTGGATTTGGTATTTAAATGTTTGTTATGGTTAGTACCTGTAAATTTCTTATCTAATTTATAAATAAAAATATTTTCTCATTAGTATTTTTATAAGTAAACATATTTTAAGGCTTAAAATTACATTTTTATATTATAATGGAATTTATCGGAACGCTATATAATACCTATCTACATAAAGTAAAACTGTTACTGGAAGGTCACTAATATTCATAAGGTTGGAATTTTTCAACTTGAAGAGCAATAAGACTGTAAAACAGTTTAACAGGACAGGATTGTAAAAATTGACAACTCTTGAGGTATGGATTTTAATATTTTCCTTTATGTAGGGTACTGGAGATGGGTTTAACTGTATACAAAATTGTATAAGTCATTGTTGCATTTTATGGTAAAACCTTATCATTTAACTGGTAGGATTAACATAAAATCCAATTACTATTATTGTATTGTACAATAATATTACAGTTTCTGGTGGTGGTTGGGAAGTCACCTTTAATCCATTGCTCCTCTGTTTAGTTGTTTGGGAGGGCTTTTTCTCTATGGATAAGAATACTAGGTTATACTTCACCTAGTAAAACTAGAACGTCTTCAACATTTTACATTACAATAAAAACCCTGAAATTGATATAAATAATAATAATAAATAAAAATGCCTTTATTGTGCAAGCGTATTTCAGTTTGAACAACTGTTTTCCAAATCAACTATTGTCAATCTTAAATTAAAATTAATAACAATAGTTACACAGCAGCAAAAACACTTTACTTATCTAAAAATAGGCCCTGGTTTTAACAGTTCCTTAATTTTTATTTTAAAATTAGCAACAGAAGCTATGTTTTTAACATGCGGAGGAAGGTCATTAAATAACTTGAGGCCAAAGTACGAAAACCCCTTCCTCCCTAGTTCAAGCCTCACTTGAGGAAAGTGAAGCTGTCCATCCTTGCGGGTGCTACGTTGAGAGACCTCCCCACGAAACATGAGCTTCTCACTTGGGTACTGTGGCTCTTTTAGAATAAGAGCTTTATGGACCATGCAAAATGTCAGAATTTTGCACACCACCTCCATATGGAGCATGTTGACAGCATCTCGAAAGGGAGAAACATGATCGGAAAAATGAAGATTGAAAATGGTGGCTGAATTTTGAATTTTTTTGATTCTATCAATGTCTCCTCTCGAGGTGCTGTTA
The DNA here is from genome assembly GCA_035578905.1 of Stictocephala bisonia. NCBI lineage: Eukaryota > Metazoa > Arthropoda > Insecta > Hemiptera > Membracidae > Stictocephala > Stictocephala bisonia. Next base: position 234,023 of record JAQJVL010000605.1, on the reverse strand, counting down.
CCGTAGGCCGGATAGCAGTAATAGAATAACGAAAATACAAGTGACTGCATGAGCGGAAGCTTGGCAAACCCCGGCAAACCTTTACAGACCCCTCAGTCTGCTAAGTGCACGCTGTGAGGCGTGAGTCACATGGTCAGAAAAAGTAACATCACGGTCAAGGACGACGCCGAGAACCTTAGCCTTGTCACACACAGCCAGGCTCCCACCATCGAGCACTACCATCAATCAACTCTCTTCAAGAGCCCATATCAGATTGTGTGATGCTACATGTAGGACTGTGTACTTGCTTGCATTGAGCTTCAAACCATTGGACACCGACCAAGAGCTGATTTTTTGAAGATCAGGGTTGATCTGATCAATGGTGTTGTCAATCTGTTCAGGCTCATACGACAAGTGCAATTGACAGTCGTCCGCATATAAATGATCGGAACACTGTTGAACAAAACTAGGAAAATCAGATGTGTACAAATTAAATACGATTGGCCCAAGGCAACCTTGTGGAACACCCCGTAATTTGAGGAGAGGCATGGATGTCTCGTTGCCAAGCCTAGTGACCTGCTGTCTTTCTCCTAGGTATGATTTCATCCACATAATTACTCCCTCACCAAATCCATAATAATTCATTTTGGCTAGCAACATCTCATGACTTATAGAATCAAAAGCCTGAGAATAATCTAGCATAATGAGAGTCAAAGTCAAAGTCAAATATTTTTATTTCCATCCATTATGAAATGTAAGATTACAAATGATGGCTTAAACTATGGAATACAGTAAAAACTATTTTACTGGTACGGGATTGCAGTACAATTCTCTCGTTGGTATAATAAAAAATACTAATTAACAAGAAACTACTACAACCAAGTAATAATCTTTAAATTAATATTACTGCTATTTGGTCAAAATATAATTCATAAATTAATATCCATACAACAATTGTTATTGAATTAAACAAATTAAACACATTATATATATATATATATATATATATATATATATATATATATATATATATATATATATATATATATATATATATATATATATATATATATATATATAATGTTGCATTCCAGGAGCGTAAGAAAAAAAACTAAATTATATGGAAATAAGCCTACATAGGCAAGGCCCGTGTGTAGGCTTAAGCTACTTATCAAGACATTCGATTATATATATATATATATATATATTTTTTTTTTTTGCGGATGGTCAATGAAAATAATGAGTGGTGTTTGATATGATAGACTGAAGTAGGAACAAGTTGATTGGTGATATAAGGAATAGTTGCGATGGCTGGCAGAAAGAGAAACCTATTGTACATGAGAAAAACAACTATGCTGATATGAGCACAAGCTAAGGCAGAGGAGGGGGAGGACAGGCCGGCGAGCAATGTGGGTGACTGTGCAGAGGCATGGTATGGTGGGTCGGTGGATGTCTGTGTTCTGATGTCCGTTCTGTCAATTCTTATCTGTAGTCAAGTCATACATGTATATCTGCGTGTCTGTCTGTGTATGTCAGTACTCCACTGCAAGAAGCGACTCGACTCCCGACACACTGAGCCCCAGCAGCCACTGAGAAACTTTACATTTAAAACTAGATAAGGACGTACAGTTGAAGACATCTAATACGTTTGCCTCACTACACAAATTCCTGAACAAAATATTACAAGTATAAAACGAGTTAGTTGATAGATGTGTTTTGCGTAGTTGTATAGAAGAAATGTTGATTAGTGCAACTGTGATTGCCGCTCAGAACACTCAGTGATGGTGTTTATTGTTATTTTGATACTCGTTATCTTGTTGTTGTTATTATTGTTAATTTATTTACTGTTAGGTTTTTTGTTTTATTTACTGTTCAGTTTTGTTTTTGTTAGGTTATTTACTGTCATGCACGTTGCCGCTTATTGGTCTGTAGTAATTTATTATTTTGTTATTGCTTTGTTACTTGTCTAATGATTTGAATTTACTATTTTTTGCATTGTTATTATGATTATGATCTTGTTGTATGTTTATTGTCTATGGTTTTCCGTTTTCATTTTCTATTAATTAATTTGTATTATTCTTGTTATTTAATTGTTATTTGTGTTCAAGTCATGAATATAATAGATAGGATTATTATTAATTTGTGTCATGGTGTGAGCTGCCATTGTTATTGTTATATTATTGTATGAAATTGGTTGTTACCGTTGGATGTCAAATAAATAAATAAATAAATGCCAACGTGACGTGCATATCTAGTATTGTACAAGTGAGAAATTGGTTTGAAGATGGTGCTTGAATGTTTGAAAATAAATATCAGAAGGGTTTAAACGTAAATGTGGCGTATACTTAAGATTCGTGTGTCTTGAAACAGAGCGTCAGTAGGATATCGTCTCTCTTTGTTAAATCCTACTTTCAAACTGGACTTTTGGATAACACTCAATGAATTCAACTGATTATTAAAAGAACCTCCCCAAGCTATAATACCAAAGGAGAGTGAAGATTGAACGTACGCAAAGTAAGCTAATTTGATCTCTTTCTCATCAAGTATATCGCGTAGATTTTTAAAAGCAAAAATGTATTTGCGCAGCTTCTTTTTTAGATAGTCAATATGCTGGGACCAATTTAATCGACTGTCAAAGATAACTCCGAGATACTTATAGAACTGAACTTTCTCAATGGTCGCGCAAGCGCAGTTATGATTTAAGTAACTATTACAGGTGTGAATCACTAAATCATTTAGATTAAAGTCTGAATTAGTTCTTAATGACAGTGGCAAGAATTTAGTTTTGGACACATTAAGTGAAAGAATGTTTTGATCATACCATTTTTTTAAATAAAAGAGATCATGTTGTGCTGCCAAGGCAACCTCGTGTCACGTTTTTGCTTTCATAAAGATTAAAGTATCATCTGCAAATAAGAACAATTTACCCTTTAATTTGAGTTTTGTAATATTATTTATATATATCAAGAACAAAATTGGTCCAATCGTACTTCCCTGCACCACTCCGTAAGCTACTGGAAGAAGGTCACTATTTACACGCGAAATGGAAACACATTGACGTCTATTCGTTAAGTAACTATTGAACCAAGCAAGAGAAATCCCACGGACACCAATGGATTCCATCTTCCTAAGTAAGATGTCTCTATCGATACTATCAAAGGCCTTTTTTAAATCAAGAAAGGTGAGAATAATTTTGTCGTCAGCTGACATTGCATCATGAATTTCTTTATTAACGTCAAAAAGAACATCCGAGATGGTTTTATCCTGTCTAAATCCATACTGACGCTCTGTCAGAATCTGGTTGGCGTGAAGGTAACCTACAAGCTGTTCTTTGACAATTTTTTCAATCACCTTAGAGAACACACTGAGGAGAGAGATGGGGCGGAAATTATTTTTATCCGTATCATCATTAGCTTTATACAGTGGAAGAACTTTGGCTATCTTATAAATATCGGGAAAAACGCCAGAAGATAAACTCAAATTAATCAGGTGGGTGAAAGGGGTACAGATAATATGGAAATACTGTTTGAGGACAGCTGCAGGAACATTGTCAGGGCCTGGAACAACAGGAACATTGAGAGAGCTGATCTGTCCTTTATCTTTTGCTTCAAATAGATCACTAAACAAGTTGGTAAGGGCAGTGGATGTGCCATAGTTTTGTCTAAATCCAGATTGTAACTTTGGTAAAATATGTTCTTCATTGACATGGGTGGTTATTTGTTTGATACCGGTAACTATCTTCTCGACAATTTTTGATATTGCAGGTAATATTGAGATGGGTCTCAGCTGCTCTATGCAAATGGGTACATTAACCTTCGGGATTGGATGAACAATACTTTTTTTTCCTGTTGTCAGGAAACACACCATTCGACAAAAATCTGTTCACCAAGTGTGTGATTGCTCCCAGAGCATACGGACTCGCTCCTTTGATGATTTGTATAGGCAAGCCATCAGCACCCACTGCTCTAGATTTTATTTCATTCAGTGCAGTCTTAACCATGTTTTCTGTTACTTCTGTAAAATTAAAAAGCACTGCATTTACACTTTTCTTTATGTTCTGAAAAAATGTTAATGTATTCATGTCAATATTACTTCCAGACAGATCCCATTGCAATAAAAAAACTTGTTAACATCATCTGATTTAAAATTATCTGGGACATTATTATTTTTTCTGCCAACAATATCACATTTTTAAGCAGGACCAAAATTTCTTCGGAGACTCAGCTGAGCCCAACTTCTCAGTGAAATAGGTCTTCTTAGCATTTCTTATAACGGAATTTAGTCTATTTCTGACTACTTTATAATTTTGCCATACATTGTTGTCTTCATTCTTCAAAAACTTATTTTTCAATCTATTCTTAGCCTTTGTTAGTTGGACAATCTCCTGGCTCCTCCAATGGGCCTTTTTCTTAGTAATTCTTTTACATACAATAGGTGCCTGCTCATCATAGACACTTCTAATGTTTGATGAAATCCAGTTTTCAATTTCATTTACATCATCTAGTTTCATAACCTCTTCCCACCATTTTATTTCTGACATTTGTGTCATATCTTGCATTCTATTAAATTTAGAGAAATCTCTATAAGATATAAGTTTCGGATTATTTTTGTTCTTTTTACAAACAATATCGCAATACACTAGTTTATGATCCGTTATCTTTAGTCCTCTATGATCTGTTATACTGGGTACATCTCTGACGCCGGTCCTCTCGACCTCGGCCGACTTGTCCACTATTATGTGGTCTAGCAAAGTAGTTGAGGTAGCTGTCTCTCAGGTTGGCTCACATATTATTTGTGTAGTGCTATATTCTTTCAAGAGTCAGCGTAAATATCTTGCATCATGTTCTACGGTCGACATAAGATTAATGTTCGTGTCCCCCAAGTATACAACTGAATTAACTTGTATAGCTAGGTCAACAAACAAGGCATGAAACAAGGCATCTAAACGTGTGTACCCAATGTAAGCTGGCCTGTATACCACACATAAGCCAAGTCTAACCCCCTTTAACCTCAAAACAACACAGACATGTTCAATTCCAGGGTCCACATCATCAGAGACAAAACTGCTCAAAAGATATACCATCTTTCAGATACAGAGCAACACCTCCCCCTGTTTCATTTGATGTTCCTAAAGACTGACGGTCTTTTCGTACCATGGTGTACCCTGGTATCATGTAATTATCTGAGGGAGTGCCAGGACGAAGCCAGGTCTCTGTCACTCCAAATACGTCGAACTCAAAATCGTCCACCAGTGAACACATCTCGTCAAAAGCTGTGTTCAAAGATCTCATGTTCAGGTGAGCGATTCGGAGCTCGCGCAGGTTACCCCCCTCCTAGCTAGTTTCCCGCGGACTGTGGTGCCCCTGCTCGAACGGCGACCAGAGTTAGCAACCACCCCAGCCTCAGGTTGCCAGCCAAGAGTGGGGTCCAGAACAGCCGACCCCCCCACCCCGCTCACATGAAGGAGAGATTGGTACTGCATCCGGAGATCGCAGAGCTGCAGATATGGTATCCACAAACAGTGAACCCAAGCGAGCGAACCCCTCCCGTTGAAGTGTATCCCGTCACGGGCGAGGTTCCTCCTGCCAACACGACAGTTTGCTTCTGAAAATGTCACATTAAAATTTATACATTATTTCTAATTGTGAATTAAAATGGCTTAAGGCTCTATTACCAATATCACGCCGAATTAGCATACTGTAAAGGATTATTTTTGAATTTCGAAAATTAGTTTTGGCAGTGTAAAGTAGGTCTGCCATGGAGTGAAGGGCTTCTCGTTTACCATGTTCCCCATTGTAACCAGGGCCTCCATTATACCCTTTTCTTAAATTATTGCAACCTACATGTATATATATCACAGAGTAGAACACTCCTACATATTCTAAAAGTCTATTTTTAATGTTTAATATTTTCCCTCCTGGGCAGCACTCGAGAATTGCACCACGGTATACGCACTTTTTACTCGAGTACCTAAGATGCGAGTCACCGATCAGAAGGACATCTTTATATAGTAGGAAACCGCTTCCAATATAGTAGTAAAAGGTTAGCGATCAGAGTAGAACATTTAAGAATTTACAAAACTTGGCTAAACTAGTCAAATTAAAGGTATTAATTTTGACAAAACATCATAATAGGAAAGGCATTCATAAATATTAATAGATCTTTGTAACGCTGCATGAGAATTTAGTTTTTGATAATTTTAAATAATATTTGGAATTTTCTTAATTTAAATTGGTAAGTTAATTCGTAAAGATTGTGTTTTTGTACCTCTTGAGTAAGTAATAATAATATAATTATAATCTTATTTTTTCAACATATTCAAGCATTACAATGTTACAAGGAAGGCTAGGAAAATTAGCTAATCACTTTTACAATTGTGTGATTAGCACTAGCAAAACAAAAACTAATATATTACAAAGGAGTCAGTCCATTCATTTAAAAGACAGTCAACAACGCCGCTCTCCGTGGTGCTGCTGCATGTTGTAAATATATACATTATATTGCAATTATATAAACAATTTGGTTCTGATAAATATAAACAGAAAAAACATAGAGAAAAGACACCTAAAAAATATATCTGTATGTGACAAAATTAAATAATTGAAGTCTTATCAAATTCATGCGTAATATAATTGTATAATTTATGCAAGTAAAAGGCTACTGTATTCAAAGCATTGCTTAATATTGTACACACAAAAAATATGAAAACAACTACCTCAATTTCATAATAATTACATCAATAAAAAAAAAATTATTCTACAATCTTCTGCATGTTCTACTAAATATGGACAGAAAAGATATATTTTATAACTATTAAGAAAAACGTAATAATAAAAGAAAACAATAAGCATTTTCGCACTACAATCTAAAAGATATATGCCTATGAAACTAAAGACTAATATAAGCAGTACGTATTTCACCAGGTGTACAACCATATACACAAGACATATCCATACAGAAATACAATCATATACACACACATACCACAACTACAAAACACAAAAATGTATACATCTTACCATCATTTAAGCACTCACACACAATACATGTGCAAACATAAAGTATGTTTCAATTGTAGAAAGAAAATAAAACACCTACAATTGATGAAAACAACACTTTTACGTCAAAAACACGTATTTGAAATAGTATTAATCATGACATAACTGTGTCTTTCTTAGTGTACTGTGACGAAATTGCGTCCTTGTTAGCAGACCGTCATAGTTATCTACCGCTTATAAACACGGTTAACAAACAATATAGAATTCAGTACGATATTTAAATTTTCATCCACGATGCTAAGGAGAAGGTGAGTTGTTAATTAGTGTTACCCTCATTTAAAGTGTTATAAACACATTTAGTAATCCATATATGACGTGTGATTATGCTTTGAAGGTTTAAATACTAAACATTTGCAATGTTCTAAAATTTGAAATAAATAATAATTATGTTAGTGTATATTTAATTAAATATCATCTACTTGGAATTGTTCTTATTAATATTTTTTTTTTTATTTCCATGCATGCTTCGTTTGCAGTACGTGTTATTTTCCTGAATAGTAAATATGTATGAAATTAGACTATTATATTCAATGCTTATATTATGGCACAATATTTCTTTTACTAGAAATCATTATTACTGAAAATATTACAAATTTCTTTCCATTTAAATTAACTATCCCTTCACTATTTTTGCATATATAAAAATAAATTGAATTTAAAATGATTAATTAATCATTTTCAGGCAGTAAGGTTCCACATCTTATAAAAAAGTTACTATCGTTACAATCCAAGGGAGAACCAGTTTCCCCTCTGGATATTGCCTCCATTTACGGGACTGCTGGAATACCAACACTTCCTTTCTGGATGCCAACCTACGTAGTTGTTTTTATAGACTCCATTCATGACCTTCAATGGATGATAGCCACTGTTTTTGTTGTACTGGTAGCCAAATGTCTCAATGCCAGATTTGAGCAGTACACATCACATTTAGAGTCAAAGGTTTCTCAGGTAAAACTTCTTTACTACTTCTAGTTCACAATGTTTATTTGCAGACAATTAATAAATATATTTTTGTTGCAACACCATTTTAGCTAGTAACAGTACAATTATTGATACTTTTTAGAACATTTTTTTCAATATAATTACTATTTGGAAAAAGTTAGAAACTCACAAAACACATAACAAGACATAAACGCTGTTAATAATTACTTTTATGTGTTCTTAGCATTATTACTTAATTACCATGTAAACATTTAAAGGAAAGTTACTTAAACAAACTGTTGTTGACAAAACATACTTGCTAAAATGTAGGCTAAAAAATTTCATTTACAACAAAATCTACACTTTCAGATGTGCAAAATAATTAGAGTAGATTAGAGTTGTTTGACATATTCAAATTTTTCCTGAAGAAACAATACAAGATATTTTGATTTATTTGAGGTATAATTTGGTCGTAATACTTACAAAATACTTGGGTTGTGCCAAGTCGAAATACCCAATTGAATGAAAAGAGGGGTTTGTCTAAAAATGATGGATGGTGTCCGTCACTCTTTGTTATCCTAATCATCGTTGTTAAATTTAAAAAAATAAAATACGCTTCTAAATTTTGATTTGGCTGTAGTTTTCATTGGTTTTATGTTACTTTCACGCTATAGTTTATTTCTATAATTACAAGCCTTTTATTTTTTTTATGAACTTAAATACAACTATTTTTTTCTCGTTTAGTAGTCGTTTTCATTATAGAAAATCCTTGCTTTGGATCATTGTAAATTAACTGTATATGGTATATAAATTTTATACCACTATTTGTCTATCACTATTTTATAAATAATACAGAGTATATATATATATATATATAATTAATTTCCCCAAAAAATTGCAGTAACCAGTCACATTATATATTAGTGATAGTCAAATATTTTAAGAATATTATTACTCCTGTTAAGAGGGTTTTTGTTTTTTTCCTTTTTTTTCATGAAGGTCCAAACTGAAGAGTACTGGTCTAAGATGCGCATAATATTCTCCTCTTTGGCAGAACTGGTGCGTTCTACGGATGATGTTATCTCAAAAGTCGTTCTCTTGGTATTTTTTGCAAGGATGAGTGTCCTGGTGGTTATGCTGTCAAATATCTTAAGGTAAATTAGATTTTTTCAATATGGTTTTGTTATATTATGTATACTTTATTAATGACAGTATTTTATTTTATTGTTATTATTGACAAATGAAAATAACCGTAGTAAAATTACGAATGTATATGCTCTGTTTTTTCCCTATATTATCAAATAAGTCTCTATAGCAGTATAATATTTTTTAGTGATATAGGTTTTTAATATGGTAGTTTGAAATGATTGTTTTATAAAGAGTAGGGACAACCCTAGTAAATTATATAAAACTTTATAATATTACCTTATTGACTTTTATTTTGCAATAGTATACTTAAAATACGTGACTGAAAATACAAGATCAAAATAATCATTTTTTATTTTTGTAATATTTTAGTTAACTAAGATAAATTATAATTCCATTTGGTTCAGAACGTTTCTACTTTTTTGATCTTATTCTTTTATACTACTTTTGTATAAAATATGTAGGTAAATGTATCATTATAAAAAATAATGAGATCTAAGAGTAAACAGTTAAAATGTGGCATGGCTAGTTTACTTTCCTAAGTGTCTCAGTGCTATGGCATGTCTAACTGTTTGGTATTTATTATTATGCTCTAAGCTGTGGGATATATTATAGTAATATACCGAGCAATGTTGAAGGGATTTCTCAAACACACTCTGCCGGTTGGCAGACCTGTGTTACTTACTCCTCTCATCACTATACCTGGTGTACTCACTATCGATGATTCCAGAGAAACCTAAGATTGTGGCTCAACTGATCCAGCTTGTTCCACCACATGGGTACTACACAGATGTAAGTTTACTATCAAGTTTATACAAGCAAATTTACTTTTAATTGGATGCCTGTGTTGTTAACTGCTATACGTACAATTACATTGGTGGAATATATCCGTTGTTTCTTGGCCTGTGTCAAAATATCTTTAATTTACAAGTTCATTATGGTCATTTAGGTCTCTTAGGTCTCGTAGCAGATTTACAGAGAAATTATCTACGTATGGCAATATTTTTATTGATTGCATTCCAGTTATACCTGAATGTAGACCTACATTAGTACGTACGTGGACAATCCTACATGATGTCACGAAATATGTCAAAAATATTTGAAATGACTTAGCTATCTTTAGCTATGGAATTTAAAAATAGCAACACACAACACTGGTGGTTAGTTTATGTCTAATGTCCATTTGTTATTAAACAAAGGTTTGTAAAGTAAGATGCAACGGTGCTACTTCGTTTATGGCTGGTTTATATCGTCATGCATTTGGTCTTGGCATTACCAAACTCTTCCTAGTTCCAGTATTTGCTGTAAGAGCGCTCTGCAATCAATCTGGGCCATTAAATAAGTAAATAAGTGCTGTTGACGTCCTGCCTGCGACATATATGACGGAGCACAGTAAGTTGTATGAATATCTCGAAATAATGGGTGATGTAAACTTATATTAAGATTCTAACTCATTCATCTAATAATACATGCAGGGACTTGATATTGCAGGTACGTATTATTGTTTGGGCAAATTGACAAATAAGCAAGGTGAGCATGGACCAAGGTAAATTGTTAGATTATTTTCCCAGAGGCCTTAAACATTAATAGTTCAAAGATTCATATAAGATGAAATAACTATCACTTACTTTATATACTTCGAGTATTATGATTTAATTTTATTGAGAACTATTACTGTATTTATAAATAAACAGTTAAAGAAATAAAAGAACATCAAATTGGAATAACGAAGTAAAACATATTGAAATATTAGAAAAAGAGTGAACTCAAAATGACAGGCACTGAACGTAAAATCTGTTCTGGTCACGATGCATAGCAATATGTACATTGTAAGAAGTCAAATCTATCAGATTGACTTTTAGTTATTTTTAAATATTTTCGTTTAATAACTATAATATTCATTTTAGTTATTTTTAAACTATAAATTCTGATTATGACTAAACATTGATAAAAAACTTACCAATTGTGTAGAAAGTGCGATGAATTTTTCGATGAGAAGAAATTCAAACAACAATTGTGTTTACTTATAAAAATATTGGATGTTGTAAATTTTAAATGCAATGTTTTGTTAATATCTTCCAATTACAAAGTGTCATTATATGAAATACATTATTAATTACTCACTCATATGCGTTTAGTGATATAAAAATATCAACAATTCAAAACATTTCTCATTTATTTTCATAACAACTTATAACACATTTTCAATGCATATTATGCAACATATGTGAAGAATTTAAAAAAAAAACTCATTCCATAAATTAACTTTTAAGTAGGCCTATTCCTTAATTTTTTTCACGTTGAACATAGTTTAATTTATTGCCATAAATCGTTTTCAGTAGTGATAGATTGCAAAAAAAGGATATTAGTGTTTATTACTTAGAAACTGAATGACTTTAACTCATGTTTAAAAAAAAAATTATTTATAGGTAAGCAGGCTGCACTTCCAAGCGGCAAATGACACTATTGTCATCAGTGCCTGGGGCTTCTTTTATTTCACTAAACAAACGTTTGTTGAGGTAAAACATGAACATTTCTTTCAACCTTCATTGAGTAGAACCAGTAATTTTCTTACTAATATTACGGAAAAATAATAAAATTACATAATTGAATCCAAGCTGCATTAACGTTACAATAATGAACCATCCTTTTGCCTACTTTATTTACATTTCAGGAGTTTTTGAATTATTTACTAAATAATAAAAGCAATTATCCTTTGGTATTGAAGAATTTTTACTTGAAAATGTCATCTCAATTTTGTTATTGTTATCTACATATATAAACAATTTATAGTATCACACTTTTTAGATTAGCTTATTGATAATTTACAAATATATTTTTAATAAGAAATACCTTTATGGATTGAAGCCAATATTATTTCTATTTTAATTATATTTAGCTTCAAACTTCTAAATTAATATACTTAATTAATGTATTATAATTGTTATTACCATTATTATTTTTTCAGATCATTTGTATTGCTCTTAGCTATGAGCTCGTGTTGATCCAGTTGTCTCCTTATTCCAGTTTAGTGAGCAGCCGTAAAGCAAATAACTCGACTGAGTAACAGAAAACTTCAAGAATTGAATCGGCATTGTTAAATTTGGAATATAAATATACTAAATAAAAATTATTTGTACATGTGTATTTACTTATCCAAATTTATTTTTCATGTAAACTGTTTCAAATCATACGTATTAGGCTTTAAATGTATTAATGGGACATTGAATGACAACTTTGGCTAGTCGAAAGTTGGTGAGGTCCCATTGCTCAGAGTTCTATAGCACAGAAGCGTATAAAAGAAATTGAAGTTGTTGTCTAAACTAGAAGTGTTTCTATACTAAGACACAACCGAAAAGAACATTCGGAGATAATGAGTTCTTTTCTAATACATTTGGAGCTAAAGAGTGTTACCTATGGAACTGTAAAAATTTTAATCATTTCATAGCATAGATTCCAATATGTCAGAAACACTTGTTACAATTATAGTTAATTAGTTTTCCAATACTTCAGATATCACAGAACTTGTAATAATGTGCCAGAAATTAAAGTTTTCACATGGGTAAGAAAAAAAAATTATATTGTTAAATATTTAAGTATTCAAGAGCTCAAAACCAAACACAGAGTAGAGTGGTTTGGTGTCTGGAGGGCAAGTGGAGCAATTGAATCAGCAGTTGAATCGTTGTCTTCCATATACACACAATATTTATATGACACTAATTGTAGCTTTCCTAAAGTGCTGTAATAAAACTGGGTCTTTACATCATCAAACGAGTTTATTTAAAGTAAAATTTTAACATTTATGTAGATTAATCGTTTTTGCTGGCTGGATTTCTGAAGGTTTAGTTAATTGTAGATATGTTTTCAGCAAATAATACATTTACCCATTAAAAATGTTGTTTCTAGCTATTAAAACAAACCATGACAAGTTACTATCGAACGTTATTTAATTTTGCGTATTTATTTTTAACTAATTGTATTTTTATTTTACTGTTTAACTATTTAATTAGTATACTGTTACAATTCTTAAAAATGATAGAATTTAATATTTCTCCACTATAGAGTATTACAGTATTGGTTATTACACTGTTGTGTCCTCCGTATTAATACAGAGTCAAAATGTACAAGTTTTTTCTTTACAATCGTACAGTAGCTTGTTGAAATCCATATAAGTCATATATCCAAATACAATAGTATTTGCTACTGGCATTACTGTATACAGAGAGAGAAAAACAATAGGCCCAAGTGTATATTAAGTTTGACCTCGAATATTAAGTTCACTAAAAATATCACGTACAATTAATTCACACTTAAATTCGAATAAAAAATACTTCTCAAAGTAAGGTAATAAGAACTTTTTAGTTATAAAGTGCTGGATTGCCCCCCCCCCCGTATTTTTATCTATGTATAGATATTATATTTTTATCATATTAAAATATTTTATAATTTATATTACTAGTACTATAATCTCATATTTTAATTATTGTAGCAAAATAATATTTTGTTGTATTTTTTATTTTATTTTTATTTGTCTAGCTTATTTTATTTGCTTTTAATTATTTTTTTAGTTTTAACATACGCCTAAATGACTAAAAAGAAAAATCCTCCAATACTAAATAAAAAATAAGGTCTGTAAGAAAAATAAAATTTCGCAAAATTAACAAGACAGAACTAGTATTTCCATTAGATACTAAGAGAGGCATGTCACTCATCACTATACATGTTTTGTATATATTTACATTAGTTTTGACTTGTGTCTGGTTAGTGGACATGAAAGTGTTACTGGGACGCAGGGCAGTCACTGTTACTGATAGTAGATGTTACATTGTATGGTGTCGTTTAATATGTATTTCTATGTATTTTTAATGAATTTCAATATTTAAATAAATTAGTAAAAAAACAAAAAACATACTATTACTGCTTCCATATGATTAATAGTAAATTATTGTATTTCTAAAACATGAGAAGCAATCTATTTGCTTGGTTTATCATATCCGAAATGTCTGAATAAAAATGTTTAAATTGACATACTGTTAAAATAAAAAATATATATTCTTTCAGAATCTAGACGTTACATCAACACGTTTTGCACTTACATTTACCGTAATATTTCAGTAATCTATATACTACTACAAGCAGAATCTGATCCAACCACACATTTGTAGAGTGATATTCACTGTCGTTACGTGTCTAGTTACTATTACTCCACCAGATCCAACGTTATCTCTACTTGTCCGTTTCATCACATTACTCTATCGTATACTTGAGGATGTATATTGGATATTCACTGTCGTTATGTGTCTAGTTACTATAACCATTGATTATATAAACCTACAATAGATAAACCATCTAATAGGAATATCTGTGCCAGTAATTTTGTTAGTTTGTGTGGCCCGCAACCACAGCTGGTTTAAACTGCATTACATTTACATGGGACTACACTAGCGCTCCACAATGGACCACAAAAACAGCTGATATTTTGAGACTCAAAATTTAACATTGGATGGGAAATCTATTTATGTATAAAATCAATGCTATAACTCTACCAGATCCAACGTTATCTCTACTTGCTCGTCTCATCACATAACTCTATCGTATAGTTGAGGCTGTATATTAGATATTCACTGTCGTTACATGTCTAGTTACCATAACTCTACCGGATCCAACGTTATCTCTACTTGCTCGTCTCATCACATAACTCTATCGTATACTTGAGGATGTATATTGGATATTCATTGTCGTAACGTGTCTATAACTCTACCAGATCCAACGTTATATCTACTTGCTCGTCTCATCACATAACTCTATCGTATACTTGAGGCTGTATATTGGATATTCACTGTCGTTATGTGTCTAGTTACTATTACTCCACCAGATCCAACGTTATCTCTACTTGCTCGTCTCATCACATAACTCTATCGTATACTTGAGGCTGTATATTGGATATTCACTGTCGTTATGTGTCTAGTTACTATTACTCCACCAGATCCAACGTTATCTCTACTTGCTCGTCTCATCACATAACTCTATCGTATACTTGAGGCTGTATATTGGATATTCACTGTCATTATGTGTTAGTTACTATTACTCCACCAGATCCAACGTTATCTCTACTTGCTCGTCTCATCACATAACTCTATCGTATACTTAAGGATGTATATTGGATATTCACTGCCATTATGTTTTAGTTACTATTACTCCACCAGATCCAACGTTATCTCTACTTGCTCGTCTCATCACATAACTCTATCGTATACTTGAGGCTGTATATTGGATATTCATTGTCATTACGTGTCTAGTTACTATAACTCTACCAGATCCAACGTTATCTCTACTTGCTCGTCTCATCACATAACTCTATCGTATACTTAAGGATGTATATTGGATATTGACTGTCGTTATGTGTCTAGTTACTATAACTCTACCAGATCCAACGTTATCTCTACTTGCTCGTCTCATCACATAAATCTATCGTATACTTGAGGCTGTATATTGGATATTCACTGTCGTTACGTGTCTAGTTACTATTACTCCACCAGATCCAATGTTATCTCTACTTGCTCATCTCATCACATAACTATCGTATACTTGAGGATGTATATTGGATATTCATTGTCGTTACGTGTCTAGTTACTATAACTCCACCAGATCCAACTTTATCTCTACTTGCTCGTCTTCTCACATTACTCTATCGTATACTTGAGGCTGTATATTGGATATTCACTGTCGTTATGTGTCTAGTTACTATAACTCTACCAGATCTAACGTTATCTCTACTTGTTCGTTTAATCACATAACTCAATCGTATACTTGAGGATGTATATTGGATATTCACTGTCGTTACGTGTCTAGTTACTATTACTCCACCAGATCCAACGTTATCTCTACTTGCTCGTCTCATTACATAACTCAATCGTATACTTGAGGATGTATATTGGATATTCACTGTCGTTACATGTCTAGTTACTATTACTCCACCAGATCCAACGTTATCTCTACTTGCTCGTCTAATCACATAACTCTATCGTATACTTAAGGATGTATATTGGATATTCACTGTCGTTATGTGTCTAGTTACTATAACTCTACCAGATCCAACGTTATCTCTACTTGCTCGTCTCATCACATAACTATATCGTATACTTGAGGCTGTATATTGGATATTCACTGTCGTTACATGTCTAGTTACTATTTCTCCACTAGATCCAACGTTATCTCTACTTGCTCGTCTAATCACATAACTCTATCGTATACTTGAGGATGTATATTGGATATTCACTGTCGTTATGTGTCTAGTTACTATAACTCTACCAGATCCAACGTTATCTCTACTTGCTCGTCTCATCACATAACTCTATCGTATACTTGAGGCTGTATATTGGATATTCACTGTCGTTACATGTCTAGTTACTATTACTCCACTAGATCCAACGTTATCTCTACTTGCTCGTCTAATCACATAACTCTATCGTATACTTGAGGATGTATATTGGATATTCACTGTCGTTATGTGTCTAGTTACTATAACTCTACCAGATCCAACGTTATCTCTACTTGCTCGTCTCATCACATAACTCTATCGTATACTTGAGGCTGTATATTAGATATTCACTGTCGTTACATGTCTAGTTACTATTACTCCACTAGATCCAACGTTATCCCTACTTGCTCGTCTAATCACATAACTCTATCGTATACTTGAGGATGTATATTGGATATTCACTGTCGTTATGTGTCTAGTTACTATAACTCTACCAGATCCAACGTTATCTCTACTTGCTCGTCTCATCACATAACTCTATCGTATACTTGAGGATGTATATTAGATATTCACTGTCATTATGTGTTAGTTACTATTACTCCACCAGATCCAACGTTATCTCTACTTGCTCGTCTCATCACATAACTCTATCGTATACTTAAGGATGTATATTGGATATTCACTGTCGTTACGTGTCTAGTTACTATTACTCCACCAGATCCAACGTTATCTCTACTTGCTCGTCTAATCACATAACTCTATCGTATACTTGAGGATGTATATTGGATATTCACTGTCGTTACGTGTCTAGTTACTATTACTCCACCAGATCCAACGTTATCTGTACTTGCTCGTCTCATCACATAACTCTATCGTATACTTGAGGATGTATATTGGATATTCATTGTCGTTACGTGTCTAGTTACTATAACTCTACCAGATCCAACGTTATCTCTACTTGCTCGTCTCATCACATAACTCTATCGTATACTTGAGGCTGTATATTAGATATTCACTGTCGTTACATGTCTAGTTACTATTACTCCACTAGATCCAACGTTATCTCTACTTGCTCGTCTAATCACATAACTCTATCGTATACTTGAGGATGTATATTGGATATTCACTGTCGTTACGTGTCTAGTTACTATAACTCTACCAGATCCAACGTTATCTCTACTTGCTCGTCTCATCACATAACTCTATCGTATACTTGAGGATGTATATTAGATATTCACTGTCGTTACATGTCTAGTTACTATTACTCCACTAGATCCAACGTTATCTCTACTTGCTCGTCTAATCACATAACTCTATCGTATACTTGAGGATGTATATTGGATATTCACTGTCGTTACGTGTCTAGTTACTATTACTCCACCAGATCCAACGTTATCTCTACTTGCTCGTCTAATCACATAACTCTATCGTATACTTGAGGATGTATATTGGATATTCACTGTCGTTACTTGTCTAATTACTATTACTCCACTAGATCCAACGTTATCTGTACTTGCTCGTCTAATCACATAACTCTATCGTATACTTGAGGATGTATATTGGATATTCACTGTCGTTACGTGTCTAGTTACTATTACTCCACCAGATCCAACGTTATCTCTTCTTGCTCGTCTAATCACATAACTCTATCGTATACTTGAGGATGTATATTGGATATTCACTGTTGTTACATGTCTAGTTACTATTACTCCACTAGATCCATCGTTATCTTTACTTGCTCGTCTAATCACATAACTCTATCGTATACTTGAGGATGTATATTGGATATTCACTGTCGTTACGTGTCTAGTTACTATTACTCCACCAGATCCAACGTTATCTCTACTTGCTCGTCTCATCACATAACTCTATCGTATACTTGAGGATGTATATTGGATATTCATTGTCGTTACGTGTCTAGTTACTATTACTCCACCAGATCCAACGTTATCTCTACTTGCTCGTCTCATCACATAACTCTATCGTATACTTGAGGATGTATATTGGATATTCACTGTCGTTACGTGTCTAGTTACTATTACTCCACCAGATCCAACGTTATCTCTACTTGCTTGTCTCATCACATAACTCTATCGTATACTTGAGGATGTATATTGGATATTCATTGTCGTTACGTGTCTAGTTACTATTACTCCACCAGATCCAACGTTATCTCTACTTGCTCGTCTCATCACATAACTCTATCGTATACTTGAGGATGTATATTGGATATTCACTGTCGTTACGTGTCTAGTTACTATTACTCCACCAGATCCAACGTTATCTCTACTTGCTCGTCTCATCACATAACTCTATCGTATACTTGAGGATGTATATTGGATATTCATTGTCGTTACGTGTCTAGTTACTATAACTCTACCAGATCCAACGTTATCTCTACTTGCTCGTCTCATCACATAACTCTATCGTATACTTGAGGATGTATATTGGATATTCATTGTCGTTACGTGTCTAGTTATTATAACTCTACCAGATCCAACGTTATCTCTACTTGCTCGTCTCATCACATAACTATATCGTATACTTGAGGATGTATATTGGATATTCACTGTTGTTACATGTCTAGTTACTATTACTCCACTAGATCCATCGTTATCTCTACTTGCTCGTCTAATCACATAACTCTATCGTATACTTGAGGATGTATATTGGATATTCACTGTTGTTACATGTCTAGTTACTATTACTCCACTAGATCCATCGTTATCTCTACTTGCTCGTCTAATCACATAACTCTATCGTATACTTGAGGATGTATATTGGATATTCACTGTTGTTACATGTCTAGTTACTATTACTCCACTAGATCCATCGTTATCTCTACTTGCTCGTCTAATCACATAACTCTATCGTATACTTGAGGATGTATATTGGATATTCACTTTTGTTACGTGTCTAGTTACTATAACTCCACCAGATCCAATGTTATCTCTACTTGCTCGTCTAATCACATAACTCTATCGTATACTTGAGGATGTATATTGGATATTCACTGTTGTTACATGTCTAGTTACTATTACTCCACTAGATCCATCGTTATCTCTACTTGCTCGTCTAATCACATAACTCTATCGTATACTTGAGGATGTATATTGGATATTCACTGTTGTTACATGTCTAGTTACTATTACTCCACTAGATCCATCGTTATCTCTACTTGCTCGTCTAATCACATAACTCTATTGTATACTTGAGACTGTATATTTTGGATCTGTACAGTCCTGAGAACTTACTGTAAACGTATACTGCCTCAACGTAAGTTGAACTCATATTGTGCCGTAGTAGAATATTTGATTTAAATCCTTATATTAAACCTTACTTGAAAACAAAATTCATTTTAATGTGGTTAAAAAGTATTTCAGAACGCAAAGATATTCTAGGAACATTTTGTGAAAAAAACGTCTGACTATGAATACTAAGAAGTGTTTTACGTATCTTATGAATAGTATATTTTTGACAAATTTCTTATTTATTTTTATATTAATTTTATGATATAGTTTGAACTGTTAATAATTAATATACTTAAAATAAAGTGTACAGTTGGTAATGCTCACTAAGGATTGTTTTTATATAAAGAAAAGTACTAGTTTCTTGAGAGATAGAACTGAGGTTATCAAATGAAAATATAAAGAAAAAAAAATACTACAATTTATGTTATCGAGTTTTTTTATGAAACAGATTTTTTTTTATAATCCCAACTTATTTAAATTAATATACAACATACTTTATTTAACATTATGCACCTTTAAAGTTTTAATAGCGTAACTCTTTGCCCAGTCCACCTTTTGACTACGATATTTACTGTTTCATAACTTTTAATAACATTAGGTTAGGTAAATAAATATTTAATTATTGAGGGTTATTACAATTTAACAATTTATTTAATGTGGATACCATGTTTGAGAAATAAAAATTGTTAAAACATAACCTCTCTGTAATTAAGGATATATATTTATCTTTTTCATTAATAATAGTTTGTCATTTCTTTAGTGTTAAATAATGTTAGGTATATAACTTTACAAATGGGATAACAAAGATAGAGCTCCCTTAATTAATAATTATAATTTAATAACTAATATAATAATAATTTATTTATTCCATCCACAGCATAAATACAAAAACATCAATACAAAAGCGATACAATATTTATAAAAGTACATAAAAAATAATATATAACATAACATATTTTACAATTAAACTAAAAAAAACACATACTCCAAACACCTGTTTATAATAAAGAATACCATACATGACTTCCGTGATACTGATCTTGAGAATCTACACAATGTATTTTTATTGTTACTTTAATAGTTTGAATCCTTGATTATGTGGATAAAATAAATAGAAATAAATAGGTCCTCTCAGGCAAAGCCTGATTAGAGGCACAAATTTACTGTTAATAAAAAGAGGTACTATGGCAGTCTGTTACTCATATAATTCTTCTCTTTGATGAATAAAGTTTGTTGGCTCTTAAAATACAATTTTACATAGCAAACACATTTATAAATGAAAAAAATATTGTGCACTGATAAATACATAAAAATCACAGATATAAGAAAATGAACAAAATGTATTTAAAATTACAGTAGTCTCCACTTTGCAAATAAAATAACAAATTTTTTAAACTCCATTATGTAAATTTAACTAGCATACAATGAACTATCCTCTTGTACTTATATTTATAATCAGTACTTTATAACAACCGTACATAGACACAATTAATACATAAATTTACGCTTGAACCATACATGCGCATATGCTCTCACACACATACACATACACATCACATTTATGACAGACCTCCATAAACAACCATACATGCACACAATTAATACATAAAGTTACGCTTAAACCATACACACACATACACTCATAACATCTCATTTACTACAGCCCTTCAATAACAACCACGCATACACGCAATGAATATTTACAATTACACTTATGTACAACTAACACAAGTGTTCAACACCTCTCACGAACAATAATACAAGAAATGGATATAATATTTACGCTGACACATTTTTTTTACACATATACATACACCCCTCTGTGGATACAAGTACACACGCACAAACACATACAACCCACTCGCATGCTGGTACACAATTATATTTTAACCCCAACTAACCCATTAAGACATGATCTTTAATTCTTACTTTTACTTAATTTCTGTAAGTTATTTAAAAATTTAAAACTGGTTCTATATTCTCTAATTTAAATAACCAAACAAAAACTATATTTTTTTTAAATTTGTTTATATTATTTGCCATCCTTATATGCATCGGTAAAGTATTAAAAATTTTCGGCCCCAGATATTCAATAGTTTTCATAAAATATGTCACATTTGGTTTTGGGACCAATAGATTACTTTTTGACCTTAACTTATTTTTATAATGATTTTCATCAACATATATGTTTCCACTGTTCTCATAAAATACCCTCAAAACCTTATACACGTAAATATACCGAAGTGGCAATATTTTTAATTCTTTAAAAAGTGGCCATGATGGCTCTATCATATGTTTGTTTAGTATAGTTCTTACAATTCGTTTTTGTTTCATAATAATAGTTCTATGATTGCTCAAATATGTACCTCCCCAACACAAAATACCATACACAAGCCTAGAGTAAACAAGGGAAAAATAAACTGATCTCAACACAGAAACTGGAGCAAGAGGTCTCAAAAGGAATAACAGTCTCAAAATAGAATTTATCTTCTTACTTAATATACTGATATATAACTTTCAGTTCAACTCCCTATCTAGATGTATCCCCAAATATTTAACTGAATCTGTACAGATTACAGTTACACACTTCTTTTCACAATACCTCATATTAGTTAAACAATCTATACATTTATATTTTACAGGTATATTGAAAATAACTTGACTTCTAAGGCTGAAATTAATAAAAGCAGTATTTTCTGGACTTAAAAACATTTTATTATATCCAAACCACCAACGTAATGCCTCAAGATCTTCATTAATATATCACTGTACCTCATCCCATGTATCAGCGACATAACAGAAGGCAGTGACATCTGCAAAGCATGTTACTTTTCCTTTAAATCGACCGTTACATAAATCATTAATAAATATCAGAAATAATATTGGCTCCAACACCGAACCTTGTGGTACTCCAAACATTAATCTACCTTTTTCACTGAACACGATTTTAATTTTAACACACTGAATTCTGTTGGTGAGATAACTTTCAAACCAATCCAAAACGATTCCCCGGACCCCACATGAATGCAACTTATTTAAAAGGATTTTATGATCTACTGTATCAAAAGCCGTTTTTATATCAAGAAAGAGTCCAGTTACTTTTTTTCCTTCATTTATTCCCTCCGAAACATTTTTCAAAATATTTTTCAAAGTTATCTCAGTGTTCATATTAGACCTAAATCCAAATTGATTTGCCCTAAAAAACTGGTTCTTTCTAAATACTTCATGAGTCTTACCTTTATTAATTTTTCTACAATCTTTGAAAAGCTTGATAACAGTGATATGGGTCTATAACTATTGCATAACTCCTTTGAGTTTTTTTTTTATAGATTGGGATAACTAATGCCTCTTTCATTCTATTTGGAAACACTCATGTACTAAAACTTAAATTGATAATAAATGTAAAAGCATCAGTAATTTTTGGGAAAATATTCTTAATCAACGAAGAACTCACATGATCTATTCCTGGAGACTTATTATTTTTAATGGCTTAATTTTCTCAACTTCTTCTTTTGTAATATGAGACAGAAACATTTATGACATCTCTGTGTTAACTTTAAACTTGTTCGTGTAAGGTAATTGGGAAAAATTATATGGAATTTCTCCACCAATATGTAGCTTCTCTGCAACAGATAAAAAGAAATTGTTGAATACATTTGCTTTCTCTTTATCCTCTTTTATCTCCACGCCATTATCAAGAACTGGCACAATATGAGTATCCCTTTTAGCTTTTTGATTCTTTATTTCATTTAATATTGCCCAAGTTTTTTTTGGAATCCCCTCTGCAGTTATTAAATTTATTAGCGTAATATTCTGTTTTACAATTTCTTATTTCAGTTTGTAGTGTATTTCTATATTCCCTGAAATCTCTCTTCAATTGATCGTTGTTTGGTTCCATTTTCATTAATTGATTAAGTTTGATTTCAAGTGTAACAAATCTCGGCCGTTTACGTATTATTTACCTTAGTTTAGTTTTTATTAACTAATTATACATTATAAGGTATAAATGCACTGGTTACACCATAAGTGCAGTAATAAAGTATGAAGATATTTAATGCCTTTTTTCAGATAGGAAAGCTTCAATTAATTTTATTAATTTTCAATATTATTAATTTTTAACATAGAAAATATTATATACTTCTATTATTTGACGGTCAACATGTAACTTAGAAGCGAATCATAAGCTGTGAATTTAAGGGAAGAATGCTTTTTTGTTTAGCTAAACGTTTTATGTGATGAGTAATTTCTATAATCACAAGTCCGTATTTTTATTCCAGCCAATTTAGAAAGCAAGTCTTTAAAAACTAAAAGTGTTTTTTGTAAAGGCCTATCCAAATGACCTGTCTTATTGCGGATGAGAAGTTATTCACCCTTTCCTTGGTTGATTACACGTATCATCAGGTTGTGTACGTTATCATTAATTGATAATGCCCAACAAATCACCTGCACCTGGGTTCATTACATGTATCATCAGGTTGTGTACGTTATCATTAATTGATAATGCCCAACAAATAACCTGCACCTGGGTTCATTACATGTATCATCAGGTTGTGTACGTTATCATTAATTGATAATGCCCAACAAATCACCTGCACCTGGGTTCATTACATGTATCATCAGGTTGTCTACTTTATCATTAATTGGTAATGGCCGGCATATCACCCGTACTTAGTTCATTACACGTATCATCAGGTTGTTGTCGTTATCATTAATTGATAATGCCCAACAAATCCAATGCACCTGGGTTCATTACATGTATCATCAGGTTGTGTACGTTATCATTAATTGGTAATGCCCAACAAATCACCTGCACCTGGGTTCATTACATGTATCATCAGCTTGTCTACATTATCATTAATTGGTAATGCCCGACATATCACCCGTACTTAGTTCATTACATGTATCATCAGGTTGTGTACGTTATCATTAATTGGTAATGCCCAACAAATCACCTGCACCTGGGTTCATTACATGTATATTATCAGGTTTTGTACGTTATCATTAATTGGTAATGCCTGACATATCACCCGTACTTAGTTCATTACATGTATCATCAGGTTTATGTACCGTTATCCATTAATTGGTAATGCCCAACAAATCACCTGCACCTGGGTTCATTACATGTATTATCAGGTTGTGTACGTTATGCTCAGCATATCACCTGCACCTAGGTTCATTACATGTATCATCAGGCTGTGTACGTTATCATTAATTGGGAATGCTCAGCATATCACCTGCACCTAGGTTCATTACATGTATCATCAGGCTGTGTACGTTATCATTAATTGGGAATGCCCAGCATATCACCTGCACCTAAGTTCATTACATGTATCATCAGGCTGTGTACGATATCATTAATTGGGAATACCCAGCACATCACCTGCACCTAGGTTCATTACATGTATCATCAGGCTGTGCACGTTATCATTAATTGGGAATGACCAGCATATCACCTGTCCCTTGGTTGATTACATGTATCATCAGGCTGAGTACGTTATTTTATCTGTCAGTAACATGGTACGTGACAGGGTGGGTGAGTGGGTCAGTAACATCGTACGTGTATAGGTGGGTGGGTTATACGTAATTAAGGCAACATGCTACGACAGTACTAAATCAAAGATATCCAGGGGTGATACAGGCAAAGTAGTAATACAGATTGCAACAACGTACATTGGTACATATACTTAAACTCTTAAATTGGCATGGCAATCATAGCAGTAGAACAGTTTCTCCTATGTGTTTAAGATAGAATTTTCTTCTACGCTCAAAAACTATGCTATCTTCTTAATATAATTCTAAGAAGATAAATCATTCTTCTTATGTAAGTGTAGAAAAGAAGAATGATTCCTTCCGTGCCTTCTGTTTGAACCCTAAGTTTGAACGAGTTTTAGTTGATTATATCTATAAACCATGAATTTAATAAGCATGTGAAAAAAGCCATTAAACTATTTCTACCTTTGAAAGGTGGTACATGTAGTTCTTTATACTTAGAGTGTTTCCGAAGAGTCGTTAGTTCTTATAAGTGCACATATAGGTATTATCTCCTAACAATAGTAGAGACAATTACTTAAGATTAAAAAAATATTATTACTAATATATTGATCTCATCGTGTTATCTTGAAATACTGTTACGAGAAACGATGCACTAATAATATAATATTAACGTTATAAATTGTAAAATATTAATTTTCCTAATCAATATATCTTGGAGTGTATAAATACATTATTAACTATTGTAAACTTTAAATGTCAGTTAACAATTTACATGAATATTATGGCTTTACTTTGCCAAAATGTTGCAAAATAATATTTACTGCTCTGTGAACTATTACTGACTAGTTATAATGTATATTTTATAGTAAGTATTATACTTAATAATAATGGCAAATAATGGTGCACTTACTACGTGAGTCATTTGGACCTTACTTAGTAACGCCTGCACCACAGTTGTTGAACAATCCACGTAGTTCTTCACACGAGTAAGTCACGTAGCTATCAATCTAACTCTAGTATTTTTGTGAAATGCAGGTTACATTTTATCATAGAGAATTCATTCGTCAAGGTAGGTGAATATATAACGGATTAATAAGATAGTATCGTAATATATAAAACGTTAAGCCTATTTTTGTCAACACAAGTCCTTTCTTATTTCTTGACAAATTAAAACTGTTGAAGTGTCAAAAATGTTGTCCTGGTTTGTAGTTATGTATTTAGGTCTTAATTTTTTTATATTTTGACTTGAAAGGTATAGGAAGCCCTCAAAGTACGTTTTTTTAACCATAACACGGAGAGAAATGTAAATGAATTGACATATAAGAGCTGTTCAATTGTAAATAATGATTTCCAAAAGGTTTTAATAGCTCTTGGAATGTAAAAAGTGGTGTTTTCAATAAAGGAGGTTTGGTCTTTCATTAATTTAAAACCAGGCAACATTTTAAGCACATTTTTTTGATTATATTATTGTAAGCAGATTTATTCGACTCTTCTGGATTTGAAAATTATTAGTCCTAGCCATTTATTTTATTTGTTTAAATAATCTTTAGCTGTTAAAAAAAAAAAAGAAAAAAAAAAGAAAAATGAACTGAACACGTTTGAAATAGGCTAAGTAATATCATTGGATGTTTATACTAATAAATAGTCTTCACTCACATCGCAAGTAATGTGAATGATGATCTGTATATAAATGTATTACTGTGATTTTACGTTTTACAGTTTACCTAATATTACTTGTAGTCCAAAGTTGCAGGCCAAGGCCGAAGGCCGAGTTGTTACGAGCGCAACAAGTGAAGTGGTTGGCACGCGAAGCGTGCAGGGGTGTCCTCTAGTACTGTTTCGATACGTTGACACTTTCAAAATGATAATTAAATATAAAAATACATGTTACGAAAAACTAAAACTATGGCTACAAATGGGTTAACATTAAAGGACACTTACATTCTGCGTTACTGTTTGAAAATGTCCTAATATAAATTTATTCAACTGGTGGTATTAAACTAAAAATTAGTGTTTTGAAAAATCATAGTTTGATGAGATATTTGCTATAAATTTATAATTTAAACTAAAATTACATGATCAATTTTATGAGATATTGCAAAAAACCGGTTGAAATAAGTATTAAAGTAGAGCTTCAAAGTTTACAATAAATGTAAAAACTCACAGTCATATTTCTAACACGCTGTAAAGTCATTTATAAAAGAAAATTCAATATTTATATAAATTAAATGATCGGTATCACATTTTTTTAGCTCAGCTTGATAAGGTAAAGATTCTTATTTAAATGTCAATCAGAGTCATAACAAATTTTGAAAGCGATAAATTATTAACCACTAGCTATTCATGTTTTTTGGAATATTAATTGATGACACTCTAAATTAACAAACAACAAAAACAAAGAAAAAGTATTAAAACGTATAAAAGTAATATATTAATAATACTACTAATCAACGAATTTAAAATTTGTTTAAGGAATATACCGATCTTCTTTTCAAACTTACTATGTCCATTCTTTGTGCGTGGAAATTATCAGACAGAGTAGGGTGAGAACTACTACCGTGCAAGGTAAACATTACTGATAGAAATGTATTTTAACCATCACTAAACTATCTTTAATCTTTGTGCAAAATCATAACGTCTTATACAGCTCCGTAATTGCCTCTCCAAATATTTCAATATTTAATTTATTCTAACATTAATATTTCATGTTTTAATTTGCTCGTTTAAAATATGGATTACGTAAAATGTAAATATAATAAATATATATGATATGTCTAAGATTTTATTCTCCTTTATTTATTAAAATGATTATTTTTATGAATCAAAGTTTGTTATATTTGTATGACAAAAAACTACTATGCATGGCGATGAATTTCCATTATTATTGTTTTTTCACATTTCAAAAGTAATATCACAAAGATAAAAATAAGTTTGCACTAGGTGTAGTATGAAAGTTATTTATAGTATGACAAATATTTTTGAGAGTATATTTATGAATAAAATATAATTTACAGATATGAATATATAATATTAACTGTATTTTGTTCTTTAAAACATAAAAGTTAAATATTTTTTACCATAAATATAATGATATTTTCATTTTATCAAATCATCCCTTAAATATATTGTGAAAAATTCTTTCAACTGTCTATGCATTAGTTTTTAATTAATACATTTCTTATTTCTTGGTATAGTTAACAAAATACATCGACATACTATCTACTTCTAATCACTTATTAGTCCATTAATGAATAATTAAGTTTCGTATTTTGACTCAAATTAGAAAGCAGATAAGGGCAAAAACAAGTCGAATAATCGAAGATTGAATGCTAATTAACTACTCGTAGGTTAAGATTATTTAAGTTTAAACACGTATCTTCCTTGTTCCTAATAGGTCCTGAACAAATAGCCAGACGTCAGCCCAAATGGGATCGTGCAGACAGTTTTTACAGAGCTCTACGACCCATCCTGCTGGCCAGTCGTTGTTGCGGGCTGATGCCTCTTCAAGGGCTGTCTTCCAGCGACCCACACAAACTGCGGTAAGGCCAGATTAGCTGAGGACGATCTTTATCTATTTTAAAGAGTTGTATGGGAAAGTAAATATGTATGATATTTAAAGTATATAACACTATTTGTGTGTGAATTTAAAATGGATGTTTGTAATGTAAGATAGTTGACATATGCAGGAGAGTTAGAATGTTGGGCCAGCAGTAAAGCATGATGATCATGCTTGGATTATGACACCTTCATAGCTGAAATGGCTGCAGTGGGGCCTTATACTAAACAGAGAAGGTATTTACAATTTGTTATATTTTTTTATCTGTGAGTTTGGCTATGTATGAACCACATACAACTAGGCCAAATATGTATATTTTTTCTCCTTTCTTCCCAGTACTTCTTCATTTTATAATCAACCACTCCTCTCAGAACCACAGTTTTTTTTGTGAGGTTTTGGCTTGTCTGTTTAGTAGGTTACGTTTCTATCATTAGGCAACCAATGCAGTGAATTAAGTGTTTTATTAAAATGGATATTAAATATTCAGCACTATATTAATTAAGAAAAAATATTATAAATACTCGTCAAGTACAGTTTATCAATGCTCATCTGACTCTGTAAAATATAAGCAAAACAAATAATTACACAGTAATTTATATTATCAATATTACAAGCAATACCAATTCTAGTATTGCGTTTATTCAATATATTTGAATTGTATTTACTTGGGTACGTGGCATATATTTAGAGAACCCTTATTTTAACTGTCTTACATATATACAAAACAGTTAAAATTAAATTGTATACATGACATAGTTTAACTTCACTACACAACGTTGACATTTATAACTATATAGCAGTTTTATAAAGACCATAAATGTAAGGCTACAGAATAAACAAAATAATTAAGTAAAGAAAATGTATAAAAAAGTACACGTAGAATAACAAAAAGAGACCATTTATAAGGGTTTATTTTAGAAAAGATTTGTTCTTCTATATAAAATTAACCTATAGAACTCTTAGCTTTAAAAATGATAACAATAATGCTAAATAGCTAGATAATATATAAACTAAAGACGTATTTGGATTTTTGGGATTTCATGTAAACTATGTGTCCCTTAATAACCTTGGCTTTTGAGCTATTAATCAATAGCTTTTTCAGAGGAACAGTCGACTTTAGTTAGTAACAATGACCACACTCGTTCCTCTACACAGAATCACCTTTCATATTACACCATAACACTACATTTTTAATCTTAATAATGAACACATTGCACTAGTTATTAATTTTCAAATCCGAATACAATTGAATATTTAATATTTAATGTACCTAGTGTTTGTCACCACTAATTTGCCACCATTGTAGCTGTCCAAACATAGTATAGGATTTTTCTTTAAGTAACGAACATTTTAATACATTCATTATTTGTAATGTTTACTTGCTTATCCTTCAATACACTAAAGTCTCCCTGTACAGGTTCAAACTGATGAGTGGCTGGACTGCTTACTGCTTCATTGTCCAGTGTTTCATTGCATGGCTTTCAGTGAGCAGGGTACTTGAAAAGGGCATGGATGACATCCGTGATCAAATAGGTATGTATAATTAGTTATATGAAGTGTTTAAAATATATGTTTGTAATAATTCGAAATTAATATTCGATACGGTCCATTAAAATGAAGAAAGGCACAAATAATGTAGATAAGAAATTTATTTATTTGGTTCTTGGTAGAATTTTGATGGATTTAAATAAAACATTCTTAATGATTCCAAATTTTTAATACGATGTACGCACTTTCAATTTTATTTTTTTATTTTATGATGTTTATTTATATGCAATAGACGACTATTAAAATGTTATATCATGCTTGTTATTAATAGCGTGTTCAACTAATTTTGATTGTTTAGTATTGAAATTGTATATATTTTCCTTTATTCTTGTTTTAACAGGTATTAATGTTTGGTCGAAATATGTTTTATTGCATTTACAATTAATTTTGAATACAGATTTTTTTTAGAGGAAGAAGGGAAATTTCCGTTTCTAGACATATTAATAACTAAAACAGAAGACAATAAACTAGAAACCTTTTATATCATAAAAAAACACTCGGTGGGCAGTATTTAAATTATTTTTCTAACTATCCTTAACATGTTAAAATTGGACTTGCTAGAAGTTTATTCCAAAAAAATTTAACTTATTTGATCTTCAAATGAAAATTAAAATTACAAAAAGAAGAAATGTGCCATTTTCTAAAAAAAGAACAACCATCCCAATAAACGTATTAAAAATTTAAAGAGAGGAAATAAACATAAAAAAAACATGCAAACAAGACAATGAAAACAAACATATAACAACTGTAGTCATACCCTACGTTAAAAACCTTTCAGAGAAAAGAAAAAACAAAAAACAAAGCAATTTCACGTAGAGGGGAGGCAACGTAATATTCAGTCCAACGGTTTTGTCAATCTGTTTTGCCACCATCTTTTAGTCTAGTTGTGTACGCCGCTACTTTAAACGGTTCTTCGTTTCTTTTTCTAATTTCTGCTTTTTTTAATAAGTGTTGGAGAGGGCTTCTTAGCCCTAACTTCACCTGGTAAAATAAGATGATCATTTGACCCACTCTTATACCCTCAAAAATATTATCTATCCCCATTTTGTCCACACTGACAATGCTATTACAATTTTAGAAGTGGAATGCGTGAAGGAAGAATATCCCAATATAATATTTCCCATCTGTAAAGCATATAATATACTTTTTGATTTATTTTAATATATTAGTACTTATACTACTTTTTATGCGGTTAAATGTTATAACTATGCATACATTTATTCGTAAAAATGAAACACTTAAAGTTAAATGCATTCTTAGGAAAAACGTTTATTAATTTAAGTTCGCTATATATTTTGTATGCAATAACTTGAATTTAAATATCTAGCCTTTTCTACTAAACAATTAATCACTACACTAAAGTTATTTTTTGTAATATTGTCTAAGACTACTCTTTAACTGCAGAAAGTTACTAACATTGTCTGTTTGTGTTAGTATAAAAACATCTAACGGATCTTTGTATTTCAGGTTACCTCTTTTTTGCATTCGGCTCAATATTTCTTCTCTTCCCCATGTTTATCCAGGTATCAATTAAGTGGCCTCAGTATATCAAAGAATGGGATTTTATTGAAAGACAAATGTTCTACACAATTGGAGTGGTGAAAAACATACCTAGAGATTGTTTTGCTCTCTTCTCCGTCTTTTTGGTCAGTTACTATGGTAAGCGCATACAAGCATTTTTGTTTCTTATTCTATTTAACTGATCTTTCTTAAAATTTTCACGGGTATTCAACAGACAACGAACTGTGTTTGTATTTTTCTTTCTTAATCAATAGTACGACTCACCAATTTATTGCTTTTTTATTACTTTATACGTTATTAATTTTTATTGCTATTAAGTATTCCTGAAGACCATTTGGACAACAATTTATCATTGACAACATGAATGTCTTTTAAAAAAGAACACATTTTTAAAATTATTCCAAAATTTTTTATTTAAATAGCGCTTTCGCCGGTTAAGGTATCATCAGTTCTTGTAAACAGAAAAAACATATGTTTAAAACAATATAAATTAATTAAAATATGATAAAATATAAATATTGGAAACAAATTTAAAACTTAAATGGATTAGTAAAAAGTAATTATAAATAAAATATTAAACTGAAAAATATTGAATTGAATTGAATGCAAACAGACAGGAATCAAATTGAAAGTGCCTGCATGTCTGTTATAAAAGAATAATATATATCACAACCATCTATACATTTTAGTAATATATACTTACCTTTAGTTAAAGAAGAAATGAAACAGAAAAGAATTAATTGTAAATAATATTTTCCAGTTTAATAATTTATTTAAAATTACTTTCTCCTAATCCATTTAAGTTTGAAATTTTTAAAAAATATATATATATATATTATCATATTTTAATTTATATTGTTTTAAACATATGTTTTTTCTGTTTACAAAACTGATGATGCCTTAACTGGCGAAAGCACTATTTAAATAAAACATTGTGGAAAAATTAAAAAAATGTGTTCTTTGTTAAAACAAACTTTATTCCATCAAGTGTATACAACAGAACATAAATGTTATTTATTTTTTTAAAGATGAAATGAACTCAACACTAAGGCTTTGCGTAGAGGTTTCCCAATCGGCCGTGTTACTTTCCATTAGGTTTCGCTAATATAGTGAAAACTCTGAAGATGAGTCCACATAGACATCAAAGCAGGTGTATTTTTTAATTGTGAATATACGCCTAACAAGAGTTGTAAATCTCTGCAATACAATGGCAGATCTCTGCAATAACAATCATCTAAATAAAGTACAAATGTTGATGGATGATCACTATTATTTATAAACTTGACATATTTTAACAATGTAAAAGTTCTGTAAAACAGTTTTATCAGGACAGGAAAATACGAGACTTGGGAGCCATGGATTTCAAACTGTTCCTTTATTTAGATAACTGGAAATGATTTTTTTAACTTTGTGAATAATATTATATTTTACTGTTGCATCTTGCGGTCAAACCTTCCCATTTGACTGGTGGAGTAAAATTGCAAAGTTCTTCTATTTCAAAAATATTTAAAGGATAATATGCTTGTTGTAAAAATCTATTTACTTTTTGAAGTGCAGATAAATATTTTTCATATTCAAGCAGAAATTGTATAAAGTATACATTTTTATTTAAAATTTTAAAAATCTCAGAAAGAGTCAAAATCCAATGATTATGCTGTCTATAGGACCAAACAATGTTCAATAATTAAATTAGTTTCAAAGATGATACATGTTTAGCGTTGCATAAATAATCTACAGCCGTACATACCAGTGGCCTTCACCAGAGGGTTCCAACGTTATCGCAAGAAACAGCGTCAAGCAACATTGAATGCGGCTGTTCCTTAGATGAGTGATCAGTGAGGGATCCTGCCCTTGTATGTCGATACAGTAACAAGTAGTTGTTCCGAATTCACCTTTCAGCCATTTTTTCCTTGTTTAGTTTTTTATAGGGATTCTTATCCCTAACTAAACCTGGTACAATAAGAACGTCTTCAACATTTTATATTAAGGTAATAACTCTAACATTGAGATAATAGGAACAAAGTTTGCGATCACAGTAGAATATTTGGAGTTAACAAAACTTGCTTAAAATATTCAAATTGAAGGCATTAATTTTGGCAGAACATCAAAATATGAAAGGCGTTTATAAAAATTAATAGACACAAATATTTTTAACGTTGCCATATGAACTTAGTTTTTCATGATTTTATAAAACAGTTGAAATGTTCTTTAATCAAATGAGTAAATTAACTCGAAAAGATTACGTTGTTTGCCTCTTGAGTAAGGATGTTTAAATTGTAGAAATGAAAATAAAACGCCAACACCCGAAGAAAATAATATTTATACATAAAAAACACGTATTTGAAAAAAGTATTATTAATGACGTAACTGTGGCTTTCTCAGCGTACCATTCATTCAGTGCACTGTGTCAAATTTGTGACATTGATAACAGCTATATATTTAAAATTATCTATCACTTGTGAACACGGTTAAAGAACATAATACATCTCATTCAGCACCATATTTAATATTT
Organism: Stictocephala bisonia; assembly: GCA_035578905.1. Classification (NCBI taxonomy): domain Eukaryota; kingdom Metazoa; phylum Arthropoda; class Insecta; order Hemiptera; family Membracidae; genus Stictocephala; species Stictocephala bisonia. The sequence goes on along the minus strand of JAQJVL010000605.1, from coordinate 199,777 downwards.
CAACCCTGTTGTTAAATGAAGATAGCAACAAGGTTGGGTAAAGAAGTTGTTCCGTAGTTTTATGATTTCCACAATATTATTACTATTGCGTATGTTATATTAATTGATTATAAGGTTAATGCACTTCCTATTGATATATATATATATATACTTAACTGACCATTTTACTTACTTTAATTAACTAATTAATGATGATTAATGTGTTTTTTCTATGCCATAAGATATTTTTATGTAATTGATATTGTTGACCAACAACAGTGAGGAAAGATTTAAAAATAATACATATTACCACCATAATATGTATTATTTTTAAAACTTGTGCTCAAAATAGATGGTCAATAATATTAATAGCATTAATATGTTTCTTATGGCATGAAAAAATATTAAACGTCATAAATTGTTAGTATTCCATTTGTATACTCATTCAAAATGTTATAAAGCATTTAATAATCAATATATAACGTAGAATAATGCCTTAAAAGTTTAAATATTTAAAGTATTTAATGTTCTAAAATTTAACATTAATTTTACTGATAAAAGATTAGTTCTTTTGTTTTCAAAAAGGTGTTTTGATTTATATTTAAGTCTTAATTACTCGGCATTGTTTTTAAAATATTTTTCAAGCATACTGTGAAATTCCTCGATTGCAGTATGTGTTATTCTTCCCGAATAATTTACATGTATCTTTAATATATAAGCTATGATATTTAAAGCTTATATAATACAAACATTTTTCTTTTAAGGAAAAATATTACTAATAAAAGTATTACAAATAATCCTTAATTTAATATATTATCAATTAGTTTGTACGTTTAAAACCCTGTTGCATTTCAAAGTCTCAATTGCACCTTTCCAGGCTCGAAAGTTCCACTTCTTATTCGAAAGCTTCTATCGTTACAATCCAGGGGAGAACCAATCACCCCTCTGGCAATTGCGTCAGTCTACGGGAGTACTGGAATACCAAAACTCCCTTTCTGGATGCCAACCTCCGTAGTTGTTGTTATAGACTCCATTCATGTCCTTCAATGGCTGGTGGCATCTGTTTTTGTTGTACTGGTAGCCAAATGTCTTAACGCCAGATTTGAACTGTACACATCTCATTTAGAGACAACAGTTTCTCAGGTAAAAACAGTTGTTGAATGAATTATTCTCTAACTACTTCTAGTTCGTAATGTTTATTTATTAAAATGAACTCACATATTTTTGTACAACATTGTTTTATTTATTGACAGTACACACTGGTGAATATTTTTAGAAACTTTATACGATATCATTACTAATAGGAACTGGTTAGAAACACACATCAAATCATTGGAATTACTATAAAGCTGATAACAATTACTTGATGTGCTTCTATAGTATACTACGTAATTTGAATATTAACTTTAATTAACTGTCATTAACAAATTTTCTTTAAAGTAGGCTACACAATTACATTTACAACAATATATGCTCTCCAATTCCGAAGCAAAACTGTAAATTGTGGTAGTTTGTATAAAAATAATTTAGTTATGATATTTGAAAAATACTTGGGTTGTACAAAGACAAACTTGGGTTCTACCAAGACAAATGATGATTGTACCAAGACAAACTTGGGCTGTACTGAGACAAACAATGATTGTACCAAGACAAACTTGGGTTGTCCCGAGACAAACGATGATTGTACCAAGACAAACTTGGGTTGTACCGAGACAAACTTGGGTTGTACTGAGACAAACTTAGGTTGTACTGAGACAAACTTGGGTTGTACCGAGACAAACGATGATTGTACCAAGACAAACCTGGGTTATACCAAGACAAACTTGGGTTGTATCAAGACAAACTTGGGTTGTACCGAGTTTCTGAACAAAATGATGAAAAATATCCAAAAATCGTTGTCTACCTAATCATTTTCTGTATCATTATCAGATTTTAATAATTAAACAGTTTAGTTTTTAGCATTATAAACTAAGTGTTAAGTAATTTGCTTATGTTCAAGTAGGGTTTATTTTGTACTACATTTTACCATTAGATTATTATAAATAAACTACCTGTGGCATCTTAATACATGGCATGTCCAGTAGAGTCAATTTTATAGCATTTTAAAAACAATTTATCAATATTAGTAGTAAACTACTAATACTCAGAGAATTTGTTATTTTTTATTTTATTTGAGTTTTAATAATGCCTTAGAAAAGAGCACTAACCAGTTACATTTTATATTAGGCATTATATATTTTATTCCATTTATGAGTGTTTTTTTTTTCTGAAGGTCCAAACTGAAGAGTACTGGTCTCAGATGCGTGTAATATTCACCTCATTGGCCGAACTGGTGCGTTCTACGGATGATGTTATCTCAAAAGTAATTTTCCTGATATTTTTTGCAATGATGTGTGTACTTGTGGTTCTACTGTCAAATATTTTAAGGTAAACCAGATATATGATTCTGTATGATTTTGTTATAGTGTGTTTACCTCATTTTGGGGTTTCTATTTTGTAATTTCTATTGATAATGAATAAACATAACTATATTAAAAATCGCAATTTTATGTGGTACCACTATGCTTTTTGTTTAATATCACAGACAAACGTAATCTCTACAAAAGTATATTAGTGAGTAGGAGTAGGGTATTTATAAGAGTTGGAGACCCAACTTCGGCCATCTACGACCCTCAGATTCAAGATGGTGACCGACGTTGGATATCTTTTAGTCACATGTATCAATTTTGTGGGAATTTTTCCTCGCGAATTTCCCTCCATATATTATGATATACGAATATTCCTATTAATTTTCTAGTGTAATATAACAAAAACATATTTTATATTCACTATAAAATGTACAGTTTAACATAAACTTTAACACATTTAAAAGATATGTGTCATTTTTTGAATCAAGTCACAACATATTAATTACTCTATCCATAAATCATAATCCATGTTTTATTGAAATGCTACAAAGATCGGATGTTAGTAGTTTTCCTGTTGTGATAGGCATTAATGACGTAATCACTTGCAATTGACCTTTCCGGCATATGACAATTTTGCGACTATTATCAAATGCTACGCTCTGATTGGTCCTTCCCATCCCTACTATTAATAACTCATACCTATCCTCATGTCCCCTTATTTTGTCTTTAACGCTTAATCTGACGTGTACTATTGTTTCTGTTGCATTTTGATTTGAATAGCAAAAGTTTAGATTAATTTAATAATTTTTATCCTTTTAATAAATATTATACTCTTACTAATAGAAATATTGGTGTTAGTTAAACATATTAAAATGTTTAACAAACAAAACATTATAAAGTAATAACTACAAATACTTCTTATTTAACTAAATTTATTGGTATCCTAGCCTTGGAATCCTATTCATCTGCTCTTAACAATAAACTCATCACAATTTGCCGTAAGTTTTGCACTTACGGTAAAGACGTTCTAGCAGTTCTAACTTAAAACAAGTATAAAATCCTATCTAAATTAAATTTTCAGTGAAAGAGTTTAGGTTAATTAAATGATACATTTCTGTTTAAATTAAATTTATTAACTTTGTAAACACCTAAGAATATGAAACTTCACATTTATTTCACAGCGAAACTAGACATCTGCTACTTTCTAATTAGATAGATAGTTAATATTCCAAAGGCCCATCCTATGATATGGCATCCTCAGTGGTATATCTAAGACTTAGTATACCACATCAAAGTATGGGCAAAATGCTTGGCGATATAGATATTGTAGATAAAAACTTGACGCTGTCGATACCGGAAGCTCAAATATTAGCAATGATACCCACCGCTTAAGCCTACGAAATAAAATAAACTATATTATTGAACCATGTAACGTTTACTCTCTTTCTGGCTTTGCAAAGTTAGCCATGTTGAAAATTAATGACGAAAGACTTGACTTACATACAGAAGTAGACTAACACCTTTTTGTTGAGTCTGAGATCAGATGCAGTGTTTCCCTAATACCCAATCGCTGTGCCTAAGATAATAAGTCCCATAATATCCGAATTTGACTCCACTAAACCTAAAAATTACCCAAAATATTGCTTTATCTAGACTGTAACAACCTTTGTGGAACGAGCATGAGCCAAAGTCTCCTAAGGTTTCACTTTACTTGGCTGAACGAACAGGAGTTAGACTCATCAGACATCTTGACGGTTCTGTATTTCACATACATTCACCCAGAACTTAAGGTATCAGTTAACAAAAATGTTTAATTAAATCTTACAAATGTTTCTACATTATGACAGGATTTACTGTAAAAATAGTTTTAAAAAGTAAAAAATAAGAATATAAAACCATAAAAAATATATAAATTGAAAAAAAAAATTATTTATCTACCTTAGGAGTTGCCATGATCAAGAAAGAGTTCGCTCAGTACGATATATTCCAATAAGGACGTACTCCTAGCGAACGTCACACATTTGGATTATCCGGGTATGATTGTTATAAATAATGGATTATAGTAAGATTCACTTATTATATCACGTATTAAATTGTTTCAACTGCACATAATTCGGTTAATACATTATTTATATTATTAGCAAAAAAAAGCAAATTGATATTGTCTCTTTTATTGTTGTGACACAAGCAATAAGATGCATTATTACTGTTATTAATTAAAGTATTACTTGAAGACTTGGTAAAATAATTTTGCATATTGCTAAAAATTCCTACAACCACAAATTTGAGTCATCTACACCTACAAATAATATGATTTACATTGACTCCAACACCTTGTATGAAACAAGCATTAGTCAAAGTCTCCAAAAAATTTACATTACTTCGCTGACTGAACAGGAGACATAATTATTCATAACTTCACAAAAGTACCCGACGGCTCTAAGACTGGTTACATACTAGAGGTAGATTGCAGTATCTACAACACTTCCATGATCTACACTCAGACTACCAAATGGCTCATGGTCAGAACATTTTTAATACAGACATTTTATCTACGTAATGCAGGGACTTACTAGACGAACTTAAATTTAACCTCCCAGGACAGAAAACCTACTTGCTACCTTGTAGGGCAAGACCAAGTACTTTTTATTTTACAAAATTTAAAAGTCTACCTACAACTTGGACTGGTACTCACCTATATTCACTGACTTCTTTCTTACAAGCAATTTGCCTGCTGAGCCCCATTTATTAACTTAAACACTAAAAGAAGATAAACGCTGAAACAACTTTAAGAAATATTCATTAAAGCCGAGAAACTATGCTACTTATAGCATTGATTTTACTATAAAAAGAGATACTCCATCCATATTGGAGAGTTGTGGTGAGGCCCCAAAACTGTTTTGAGGCCCCACGTTGCGCTGCGCATAGCCCTATTTCCTCTTTCTCTCGCATGCTCTTCCGTCTGTCTCTCTCACTTCCCTCCTCTTAACCCACTCTCCCATTCTCCAGACAGCCACCCCACCCTCTCCTTCCTCAGGGCCTCACACAAACAACGTCCCGCTTAGATAATTGTTTCCGTTACTCCATATTGCCAACGTTTATCCGGGTTCTCTGTTTTTATATTTGCTAGCATCTCTTTTAAATAATAAAGAATTCTGTGTTGATTCTATTACAGTATAACTCAGTGTGACATTCATATTATATAAAGTATGGATAAACTGCAATTTATTTATATTTACAATTTCTCTGGAAAATACACTCTGGAATTACACTGGTAACACTTTACAAGTAGCGTGACAAGTAATAACATAAGAAATAACTAATTTTAAGTAACCACAGACTAAATGATAACAAAATTAGCTATAGCCACACTCTGTGGCGTTTTTAATTATAACAATTCAAATATGACCTATTTACACAACTGAGAATGAACAGAAGAAACAATGCTGAGAACTAACAAAACTATATAAACAAATAACTATTACAAATAAACAATAATATAGTTAAAAATAATACGTAAATTTGGGTTTTGCGCATATTTTGAACTGTAATAGTATAGTTTCACATTGAAACAAATAAATATATCGTATTAATGATAAACATACACTTTAAAATAAGGTAAATTAATCCTAAGTAGAAGAACAGGGACCTTTTTTAATAACCGAACACTTCAAATCTAGAACTGTGGGGAATAATATAGGCTATACATGTTTAAAAACTATTGTAATTTACTATTAACATTTAAATGAATTGCAAACATACTTATATTAAACATTTGCGGTTAAAAAGACGACTAAAAGTCAAACAACTTATATTATTTACACTTATTTCGCTACACATTAGATTAATTAGGATATAGTATTACGGTGATAACTTAAATCACTAATGAGAGTTAGGAGAGGGTCCAATAACAAAACGTGCGAGCTGTACTTAAAACGTTACAGGAAAAACAAAGGATGTGCCATGATTGTTGGTCTAGTACCGTACACCAAAATAATAAATATAAATATTAATTAAAATATTTTCCATTTTATTGTTTCTTTTTTTTTTATCAAACTCAATCCCAAAATCAATTCAGATATTGTCACACTTTACTTGTTAAAGAAAAATTAATCCTGATTTTGTCATCTTGAAACAAGTTCAGCTGATATAGATAATTACCAATAACCAATAGCTGATACCAATAACCAATATAATAAATTACCAATACAATAAATAGCTGATACCAATAACCAAGAAAATATAAGAACAGAATAAGCAGATATGTGCTTATTTTGTAGCATAAGTTTGGTGCTATTCGGAATCAAGACCAGTGACAATTCAAGTTATATTTGGCGGATTGTGATATTTACGAAAATATTTCTATAGCACAGCTTGTGGTCTAAGTTGCATTTTTGAGCGGCCAAGACTGGACAGACTACCTTATATTGGTATTGCACGCAACTCGAGCACTGGTTTGGGGCCTTCTTGGGACATCGCAATTAACGCAGGTATGATTGCGCGCAACTCGTTAATGGCCAGAGAGTGAGGTAGGCCTAGTACACGATTTTCGGCAACGCGACTGAAGAACTGAATTGTGTGCGTGTACGTTTTTTTCTTTTTCATTTTATGACTCCGCCACTATTTTTGAAATCATCAATACAGCAGATATTTTCTTTTTATCTCCATCTCTTTATATCAAATAAAAAGAAAAAATGCCAATTGTGGTATTGACTAAAATAAGTTTACTTTACCATCCATCAAACATTTCACAGCGTGTGATGGTGATACCAACTACATGTTTCGCCGTGAATACGGATGGCATCTTCAGGTTAAAGAACACAAATAAGTCCAAGTGAGACGCGTCACAAATTAATTAAAACTTAACAAACACAGTTTACACACGAGGAAAACAACAGATATTAAAACTTTCGGTAGGCCTAGCACACACATTTCACTGACCACGGCGTGACCCGTAAGCAGATTTTAATATTGTGGTATGTATGACAAATAGTTCAATTTACTTTTAAACAAAAAGTAATATTCATTTATAATTAAAAATACAACAACAATTATACAATGCAATATTTACAAGAAGCTTTAATTACTTGATAAAAAATGAATAATGATTTCAATAAAATAAAGGGTTAATTCTAGTATGAAATGTGAACTATATGACAGATGATAAGTTAATGAATAATTAAATAGTTATAAATTATTTCTGATACTTTTAATAACGCATCCTCAGTTGACTTTCCTTTGATAAAACCTAATTGACGTAGACTAAGAAAATTTAACTAAGATAAATAACTATGGAGTCTTTTAATCATGGTTTTTTTCAAAAACCTTAGAGAATACATATAACAAGCTGATATGTATTATATTATCTAGTTTATAGAGTTATTGTCCTTCAAAATAGGTACCACTGAACTTAACTGCAGGCTCTGAGGAAAAATGCCTTTGATAAAACTACTGTTTATTAAGTGAACTAAATATGGTAATTTCATCAATTATATTTTTCAGTAAATCTACATTAATTTGGTCAGAGCCAGTTAATTTTTATTTTTTAAAAGCTTAACAATACTCTTAATTTTATCTAAATCTGTTGGAGTTATTCATTTCATTTATCCATTCATTCATTCATCTCTAAGACGCTGATCGTAGAGATATGGGCGAATATGAGGCATGAATGAGTTTGGTAAGTGTAGATGAACGAGTGTAGTCATTGTTACTATCTGAGTTCGACTTAGCTCAGAAAGGTCTATTTATTAATAGCCTAATAGCCAGGGCAACTATGGGACCTACAGCTTTACGTGGAAACCGAACCACGTAGTGTTGGTCTGATTTTCAGCTAACTGACAAGTTTGACACCTAGTTCTCTTCTCTACACAACACCCGAACCTTGACTACCATTCAACACGGACACTCCAAACTTCTCTAGTAGTGTCTATATTGATGACAACCATTGAGCGGACGCCGTGTCGGTATTAAGAGAACCGAGCGAGCATGGAACCTATCGCCTACAATCTCCCAAACACTTTGTCCCCAAGTAGCTGAGTTACAGCACTGCGCCACCAGTGCCGACATGGTATTCATTCATTCAACAATATAAAGAATGAATGTTGATAGTAAGTACGTAAAGGTGGAAGGGTATTGGAATGTACGTCTGGACGGCTAGACTGGATTGTGATTAGGTGATTGTTTATCTTATCAATGACGGAAGGCTCACGCATAACTTCACCATTTGGCAATTCAAAAATTCTCAACTAACTTCTTCTTCAACTAAATTTCTAAAAAAACCACTTGTTAAGTTATTTATTACCTTCCACTGCTCAGATACATCACCTTTACAGTTTTCTAATAATGTTGAATAATATTTTTTTTTGTAAAATTGATCACACTATTTAATTCATTAGTATATTTTGCAAAATAATTTTGTAAAACTCTGTCATATGGTCTTCTCGTAGAAATTTTATATAATTTTGTACGTCTCTCAAATTGATGTAAAATGTCTGGTGTTATCCAGGGACTAAACAATTTAGCCTTTAACAATTTAGAACTACCACCATTTTTCTTGCTACTTATAAATATACAATTACTTAAAATATCAATAAACTTATATTACAAACAGTATTTATATCATTTTAGGTAATGCATAATGTCTTAACTAAACATCTGTAACACACTGTCATTTACAATGACAAAATAACAAAAATATGTCCCCTAACATTTTTCATATTCACAAACAACTAAGGCCTAAACAAAAGATCACGAATCCTTTCCACAGCAAGGAATAATATCCCACTTTGACCCACTATCAAGTCTAATCGGTGACAGTAGATAGGTGGAGGGGCGACAGTGGACAAGTACTTCCGGACGAGCGTCTTAATAGAAAGAAGAGAGAATGGGAGAATGAGAGGGAGTGAATAGTTTCCTTTACTGCTCACAGGTTATGCGACCGAAAAGTCGAAACTGGAGGCAATTTCGACCTCTTTAACTTGATTCACGACAGATTGCAGCACGGTCGCTCCTATATTCCGTGCCTCAATATTTAACATTAGATGGAACCATCTTCTAAGTATAGTAAAATCAATGCTTATAGTAAATATCTATTTAAAATGTAATATCTAGATTCGGAACATAGTTAGTAACTAATAAAAACAAGTTGATAAATGGCAACTACAGTATTCTTAGACGTAAAACCCATTTTTTCATACAACAATGGTGAAGGATAGCTGGAATTATTTTAAAACAAATTTGATTTTTCTAAACAGACTAATTATTTTATCTTGGATTTACAGTCTTGGACATTAAAATATAAATAATATACAACTTTCATTACAACTAAGCAATTGCAAATTACGGACACAAAATTGAGCTTTTTAGGACTGATCATTATTCTCTAATTTATAATGTCTTCATCCCTGATGTGTATGGACATTAAAAATAAGCTTCATCTTTTCGATACCTCTTATTGCTCATCGTGATATATATGTATATATATATATATATATATATATATATATATATATATATATTATTAACACTCTTCATATTAAAAAATTATCCTATCCCACTTTGATGATATAAAATATACATGTTTGAAAATTATATAGATACGTTGGTCTATGGGTACCAAACTTATAGTAAAAAACAAGTTTAAAATCATAATTGAGATAACATTGCCAAATAAATAAAATGCACCAATAATCTCGTAACTATTTTGACTATCTTGGAAAATATTAATACAAAATAACAATATAACTTTTCAGTTATATACACCTTTATGTAGAGTTAACAAACAAAAAAGGATGAAAGAATAAATTAAAATTACAATTAATAGTTTAAAAACAATCAGTTTGAACGTCTTTCCAGAACCATTAACCTATCCATAACTAACTACCACAACTTTTTCCTCACTCATTTATTAATTTTATTGCGGCACTTGCACATGGTACCAATCGGTTCTCTATCTTCTCTCACTGCATCGGAACTTTGCTAAACAAGAACAAAATTTTCTAAAAAAACTTCGACAATCTTTTATAAGTTACTTAATTCAAAATTATATTTATATTGAATCTGACGCTCCACAATATCACATTAAAACTATAAGGTTGGACAGTTTTTGTATGTACTGAACTTTAGATGTAAACAAAACGTATCTGTGGTACCGTTACTTTCTGAATGTGGCACCTTTCAAGGGATTGAGTCAATGTGGCTCTGAGGTATATTTGGATGATGTAATTGAAACACTGGTACAGGGCTATTTTCCTTTATCTATATTTAAAATGGAAATTTAATGAATGTTAAAAGAGATTGTGGGGTCAATTTATAACGTACATACACATGTGCAAAAATATTTTACCAAATATACGGGTAATAATCTGAGTAGTACTGGTAATAATGATACTGAATGTGGTTCACCACATCAATATTATCGCTGTGTTTCAATAATAAAGGTGAAATCTCAGTTTGTGTTTTTGTTAGTATTATAAAAATTGTATGCTTCCAACTATGTAAAGTTGAAAAAAAGGAGTAAGGGAATAGGGTTATACCCTTGCTAAAATCTATAGTTGCTATCAAATATACGCAAAGAAGCAAAATTTATGGCATTCGTAGAGATCAGCCCGACCATAGTACAATGGGGCAACCTCGTACTGGGTGAACCCCCTTTTTACCATGTTAGCTCATACGCCAATAAAATAATGTCAACTTAGTTTCGGGTGTATGGTTGATTAAAAACTTTTAAAGAAAATTTGTAGGGTAATTTCTGTAGAAATATGGACACGGTTGTAAGATTTCATTATTAACATTTTAGAACAGACATCTCAAGCTCTGTGAGAATGTGTGTAGAATATCATACCATCGAAGTGAGGGTTGCATAAATTTAATAAAAATTTGCCTGACCGTTCTCCAAGGCAACCGTAAAAAATGTAAGTCCTGAGGTTGTCCCACAGATAAAGACAGGGCTAAACAACGAAATTCCTTAAGCCCTGGTTCGGGCCGTCGCACTTTACGTATCATTGGATATAACTGTAAGTGTTTGTTACACTCTATGGCTGAATAGATCTATGGTGTAAGTGGTTGATAGCTAATTGTTTACTAAAAAGTTAAAAAACATAACAAAACTATAAACAAGAATAGAATACGACAAGAACCGAATAAACATTTTAAAACATCTGGGAGCTGTCGTGTTAATAACTTCAACCGTAATAAGCCTTTCTGTTGGGTCTCATTATACTTAGATACTCGTGTGGAGGTAGCAGCCTAATAGGAACTGGGCAATACCCTTCAGTTTTGCCTTCAGATTACTGAAGGGTAGTGAGGAATTAAATACCCAATTTAAGTATACTGGTTATGTCCCAATCAAAGACAAAAACATAAGTTAAGAGTGTTTTATTAATATAAATATAATATTTCTGAAACGGTGGAAAATCCTTCAAAAAGCTAGATAAAACCTTATAAAGTAGGTAAAACTAGCATTATATAAGAAACATTCTCTCCAAAAACAAGTGATATAGTATATGGCCATGTAATGGGACCACCCTTCTACTTTGTGTGTAGACACTGCTTCCAACTTGGTGAAATCTCATATTGGGATTACAATAAGGTTTAAATCCCCTTAATAAAGATAATACATTCTCAAAAGGGATATTTGTGTGAGAGAAAGTACGAAAAAGTGAAACATTTTACAAAAACTGGATATAAGTTAGATGAATTAGAAAAAGAAAAAAAAAACAAAAAATTAGCCTTCTGAAAACAGTGAAAAATCCCAAACGCAAAAAAATTCCGTACAAACGGGAAAATTACTGGAATAATTCTATCAAAACTCATCTTGGGGTGAGTAGATGAGAGAGAATCCCTTAATATAGAAAAAATACAAAAGAATTATAATTCTTTAAGTGAGAGAGAGACCAAAAAATTGAACAATTTGCCAAAAAAAATTGTTAACTTAGTAAAAAGCTTAAATAAGGTTAAGTTAGTAAAAAAGGATATAAACACTTTAAAATCGATAAAAAAAAAAAACAACAAAAATCCCACAAGAGGCACAAGAGGAAATTGGTGGAAATAATTTCACTACAACTCATATTGCAGTGACGAATAAATTGTGTATTATATCTACTTAAGTGTTTAATGGTACACGTGTTTAATGTAGTAGTTATAAATGATTACTTTATAATGAGAAGAAACCAATTAGTAAAGTATGCAAAACCCATATAATATTACTTTAGTTACTTTTATTCTGTAATAGTACATTTAAAATGCGTTGTTAAAAATATATGATGGATAAGATTATTTATTTCACTCATTTGAGATTTTTGTTAACCAGGATACATTTTTTCACTTGACTCAGAAAGTTTATACTTGTTTAATATTATTGTATTATAGTATTTAGGTATAAAATGGTGACTTTAAAACACACATGACTTTAGAAGTCCTGATTTGTTCCGTTTATGGTAGACATTTTTATTTTTTGTTTAATACATTTCATTCTCGTGATTTAGTATTTATATTCACGATTTGATAGTACTTTGGGATGTTGTGTATTTTAAAAATGTACATATTGTGACATCCAGAGTGGCCTACATCCTGGGAACCGGTGATGCGGAAGTAATGGATGGGTCGCTGACCACCTGCCCTGCTTGTTTACAACCTTTGGGGCACAATGGCTTACGCATGAACGCCCTTACCTCAATGGACTTCTAGACTGTTCTTGGTTGACAAACTAGCTCTGTCACGGAACTTCGGGCGCAGGGGGAATTCGAGAAGCTTCCGGATAGAGACCTGCAGGTGATATATTCGGCTCGGATACCAGCGCGAGTCAGTCAGTGAGTCTAGAGCCTACAGCCCGGGTGTTTGCGGCGACAGTTCTGCAGTGCGAGTGAAGTGTCCGTGTATAGTGAAGTGGTCTACGGAGAAGTTGCCGGTGAGTGGTTCGTTGTGGGGATCAACGAAGGAGCAGTGCGGTACTTGTGGACGACTTCTGAAGGGACACTGAAGAAAATGTGAGTGAACTGTTAGCATTGGACTGTAGGTAGTAGGGAATCTAGTAAAGTCACTTTATAATTAGTAATTGTAAATAATAGTAGAGAATCTAGGAAAGCCACTTTATAGAGCTAGGAATCGTAATTAAAAGAAGGGAATTTAGTAAAATCACTTTGCAATTAGTAGTTGTAATTGATTGCCATTTATTGATGCCATCTAAGATTGTACATATAAATTAGTTTGACTGTAACAGTAGGCCTAATAGTAAATTGTACTCTTCACAATAGTTAAAGTTAAGGAAATAATCCATTTAATTATAATAAGTTAATTTTATATATTCAATAAATTTAGTAATTGTTTAGTAATCGTGTTGCTTATTTGTAAAACACACATAGGGATTAATTATTTATAAATTAGGACATTAAAAACGTCACAATATTACCGTGTTTTGGCTAAATTATCTTCTAAATATTTGAAAATATACTTTTACAGTTGTGCACTTACATGTTTTGTATGTATATAATTGAAAATAAATCAAAAGTTTTATAAAAATATCAATGGTATGCATTTAAACGTATCATTTTATTTGAAAATGAGCCTACGCTTATATATAGTTTGAGAATCAAATTAATCCTAATAATTTGTATTGAGGCAGTTTATCGTAAAGCTATACAAAATACATTAACTTAAAATACAAAAAATACAGACAATATTTATGCATAAAGTATCTTAGTATCTATCATTACACTTTTCTCTCGAGGATGTCTTATAGTATTGTAACGTAATTTTGCAGGGATTTCTCACACATTCGCTGGCAGTTGGCATCCCTGTGTTACAAACTCCTCTCATCACTATACATGGCATATTCACTCTCAACGATTCCAGAGAAAGCTAAGAGTGTTGCTCAACTGACCCGGCTTGTCCCATCTCATGGGTACTACACAGATGTAAGTTTAGTACCAAGTGTAATATAAGCAAAGTCACTTTAAACTGGATCTACATGGGTATTTGTTCCTGATTAAGGTACAATGTATGCATATTTACACTTTTACTTAGAATCTGTCAACATATTGTTACTCTTAAAAACTCAATACGGTCATTTAGGATTTAAAGTAGGTTTATAGAGTAATTACCTGTGTTTGGAAATATTTCCCTTCGAGAGAATCTCCTGGAAGTGTTGAAGTTTTTCTCATAGTGGAGGTTATCTTTGTAAGGTAATTTTCTTCTTTTTGTGGAAATTTACTTACGTCTGCATATTCTCAGTACTGCATTGATGGTATAGTAATTAATTATGACTACTTTTTTGTTCAAAGTAGGGTGAAATATTTTTAAAGCTATCTAATCTGCACATATAAATAGAGAATGGTTTTATATTTAATCAGATAGTTATTTATAAAAATTAAACTAATTTTTAAACACTTAAATTGTACTGTTTTTAGTTAATTTTTAGTATTTTAGTTCGATGTCAGACAATACGTAACAACTCCCTCCTTCGACATGTACAAACACTACGAAACCTGACTGAAGCTTACCGGCCATCACCATCAAAATGTATTGTTTGAGTTACATAATGTTAGTGAAAGTGGTGGTGGGGGAGCGGCAGGAGGGTGCTTCAACGCTGTTTGCCATGAACTCTCACAGAAGATGTTTGCTAAGTAGGTGCACGTTTCCCCCTGACTAAATATTTCAATTATACAAAAGGCTTATTAAATTGTTTTCTATTTCAGGGAACATTTTTTTACTAAACTGATCAATAATCGGGTTGTTTTCTTTTTTTGGTTTGTCAACCAGGGTTCAGGAGTTAGATGGATAACTAGCTAGTTTAATTATTTCCCCTTTAAGTTTCGGGCTCCCATAATTTTATTTATTTATTTTAATAATGTATAACATAATAATTTCAATAATAATAATACGTCAATTACCATGTTCTATGTTATTTAATATTGATTTGAAAAAAAAAAAAAAAAAAAAATAGGCTTATTCAGTAATAAAGTTTACTGTTTGACTCCCACAGTTCTATTGATTTTTTAAATTATATACCTGAAATTGTGTTATATCTACTCACGTGTGGGATGAGTAGGGGTATACAATTATCATCGTTTATGAACGTTATATTTTCTTAATTTAAACCGATAAACATTAACTAAGTGTGTTGTTTAGTTTTCTTTTTTATTTTGAACGGTTCGTTTTGATATAAAAATGTAATAGTTCATAAGTTTGTAGTAAGTTGTTTCGTTACTATTTATATTCAAAATAATATTTTATATTCGATATATTTTTAATTTAAACTTGTACTCGTATAAATGTCAATAACAATGTCTAATCAGGCTTTTACAAACAGTGTTTAGTTCGTTAAAACAAATACGAGCTCGTAAATGATGGAGCATACTGAATGGTGATGCAGTTGGTTCTTCAGTTCAGAACTGTTAAACATCAAGATGAAAGAATTTTAAATATCACAAATTAAGTATAAGCACATGTAACGCTTATTTAATTCAGCATGAAAGACGACATTTATTGAAAAAATTTTTGAGGGCTGTCCGATTATAATTTTTTAAGTACATTATTTTATAGTCTTACCACGACCTTTAAAGTTAGGTATTCCACGATTACAAGATTTTTTGAATATTTTAATTACTCTCTCCCTTCACTCCTTTGAGAGTCTATAATTTTATATCGATCCATATTATACTACCTCTCATATCAAGGATTATTGCTGACAACTGATTTAAAATATCTAAAATTTCAAAAAGTTAACGGAGTTAAATTAATGTTTTAATCACACTATATAAATCTAGAACTGGTTGTTGAGATTTGGGTCATATGATCTATCTACATATCTACGGAATAGAAGTTTGAAGTTTTTGAGTTAAACTTCTTGTTAAACACACAGAGAAAATAATACAGAGGTAGTTTACTGATTACCACAGCGAACGTCTCTGTGCAGTTACAAGAATATTACAACTGCCAACTTTATCTTCTGTGTTAATGATTACTACGTTAATTAATGAAGATTACGTGGTAATAAAGGAGGAAATTACAAGGTGCTAGTCCTGTCAATATGGAGAGATAGCTATTTGTCACACTAAGTCATCCCACTTTTGGATGCGACATCTCTTTCCTTCTTCTCTGTGTTAAAAACGTTACTGTTATAAGATGGATGTGTTACAGTGGATAAAACGGGCAATAAATATTGGATTACAGATAAAAATGTGTCGAGAAAATAAAATTTTAATGACTCTGCCTCATTGTATCCATTCGTCAATAAAAAGGGATGTAACTATGGGGGATCCCTACCATCTACATTGGTGAGGGTGAGTGTAGTCTAGATTGTAGACAGCAAAAAGTTAAATTGCAGAAAAAGACTAAATATTGACGGACTAAGTTCTTACCAAATAACACATTTAAGAAGCCCAATGTTTCATAAAAAAAGGAAAACTCATGTTCCATAATTTTGTAAGCTTGTCGAAGGTCTGTGTTGAAAAGACTGCACCCGCAGTCTAATGGTGATGAACAGACAATACCAGGTGTATGGTTAATAGATGATATCACGATATCTGCCCAAAATATTTGAAATACTTCACTTATAAAAATTTTAAGTAGCAACATAGAAAACTAGAGGTTAGTTTACGTCATTTGTGAATAAGTTCTTAAAAAAGTGATTATATTGGAAGAAGTAAAGGTGCTGCTACGTTTGTTGCTGGCTTACATCGTAGTGCCGTTGGTCGTGACATTACCAAACTCCTCGCAGTTCCATTATTTGCTGTAAGAGCGATCTGAAGTCAAGCTGGGCCATTAAATAAATACATAAGAGGTGTTGACATAGTGTTTGCAACATATATGAAGGTATGCGCCAGACGTAAGGTGTATGACTATCTCGAAATAATGGTTATACAAGACCTATATTAGGATTATAACTTACACATATAATAATACAAACAGTTCATAAAGCAGAGACGTATGATTGTTTGGACGAAATGACAGTTAAGCTAGATCAGGATAGACCAGAGTGACTCATTTAGAGTTTGTTTTTTAGAAGCCAAAGACACATGCGAGTCAAGTTTATTTGACAAAAATCAATCAATAAACATTTAAAGTGTCATATAAGATGAAATACCTAACTATTATCCTAAATATTACCCATATTTAGATTTGTTCTAGATTCAAAACTATGAACGTATTTAAAAACTAAGTAGTTATATAATTAAATGAGCATAATATGAAGATAATGAAGTAAAACATATTGAAATCAAATTTTAAAAAGATTTACTCGAAATTACAGGCCCAGAAAGTGAAGTCTGTCCTTTTAGCGATGCATAACCATTTTGTTATTGTAATAAAACCAAAGCTATACGAATAAATATACCTAATTCATTGTATTTATTTATACATTTATAATTACAACTACTTACAACAGCTTACAATTCATATCAGTACACATATTGTGTAAACAGTGCGAAACATGTTATAATAGAAAAATGTAACAAGCAATTGACTATTTATAAAGACATTAGTTTTATGTAATATTAAATGAAATGTTTTGTCAATTTTATCTAATAACAACATGTAGCTATATGGAATCATGTATATGGAATTAAATTCACATCTGAATTTAATTTAACTCTCATCTCATAGATAATGTTTCTTTCTTATAGGTAAGCAGGCTGCACTTCCAAGCGGCAAATGATACTATTGCTGTCAGTGCCTGGGGGTTCTTTTATTTCACTAAAACAACGTTTATTGAGGTAAACAGTGACATTGTATTGCCATTGACTAACCAGAGATTTGTTTGTATTAATATTACAGAATATGAAGTCAAATTACAATATTCAATCTATGTTTCTGAGCATTAAAAGAAATATGCATCATTTTTACCTGCCTTATATACAGTTTTGGAGTTCTAGAACTATTTACCAACTATGAAAAGTAATTATCCTTTGGCATTTCCCTTAAAGAAGTATCATGTATATTTTGTACAGTATTAAACATTGACCTTCTTAATATGCAACTTTTGGCGTAAGCCTACTGATAGTTTATAAATACACGTTTATAAAAAAATATCTTTAAAATCTGAAGCAATTATTTTTACCCATTCAATTTTATTTTGATTTAGGCCTTTTTCAAAATATTTTAATTTTAAATACTTATTTAATGTGTTACAATGAATTGTAACTTATCATTATTATTACTTTTTCAGTTAATTTGCACTTCTCTTGCCTATGAATTCGTGTTGATCCAAGTGTCACCCAATTCCAGCGTAGTGCACAGCCATAAATAAAACCAATTTTAGAATAAAATTGGGTAAAGTAAGACGTCAAGATTTGAACAAGCATTATTAAATTTTGATTGTAAATGTAGAACTTAAATATATTCAATAAATAAGTAAAAATAATATAGATGTGTAATTTTCACATGTATATTTCCCTATATACATTTATTTTTCATGTACACTGTTTCTACTCATACATACTAAAATTGAAATGTTTTTATGGAACTTTGAGTGACAATTTTGATTAGTAAACATTTGGTAAGATCCTAGAGCTCGGAGTCCTACTCAACGGAATCGTAGAAAAAGAAATTGAAGTCGTCGCTTAAACTAGAAATGTTTCTATGTTATGACACAACTGCAAACAAATTCTGAGCTAATATGTTCTTACTAAGATGTTTTTAGCTAAAGCATTCTACTAACGAGACTACCAAAAATTTGAATCGTTTCATAACATAGAATCCAATATTATTAAATATTATTTGTTACAGAATGAAAATATTAGCTTTCCAATAGGTAAAACATTACATAGTTTTTAATAGTATGTGATATAATAGAAAATAAAGTTTTCACATGGGTCAGAATAATTTAGATATTGTAAAATATTTCAATATTTAAAAGCTCATAAACCAATTAAAGAGTAGGATCGTTTGGTGTCAGGAGGGGAATCGGGAGAGGGAGAGAGAAAGGTGAGCCTTTAGGGGCCAGATTACTCCATAACAAGGAGTAGGTATTTTTTAAACGACTACGATCAGCATCTGAATCGACCATCGTGGTTCAGATAGGCTTAAATTCTTTGTTAAAGTGCTCTAATAAAACTGGGACTTGTATTTATCAAAAATTAAATTTTCAAATTTTGTGAAATAATATTTTTCTCCAGCTGCGTTTCTGAAGGTGTAGTTAATTGTAGTTAAAATTTTCAATAAATAATACAGTTGCCTAATACAACATGTTGTTTCTAATTATAAAAAATATGATCACAAGTTCTTCTGGAACTTTTTAAAAGTTTTATTTCTTTCTATCATAATTTTAAATATTTATTTATCATACTGTCATCGTTCTTCTAAATAATAAAATTGATTATTTGTCAAGGATAAAGTATTACAGTATTAGCTAATCCACGTCTTTTATGTGTCCTCTATATTAATGCAGAGTCAAAATGTAAAATTTCTTCTGTTTTTCAATCAGTAATTTGATGCAATCAATAGAAGTTATTTATTTGTTAATAACAAATTACATACAAAAAGAGGAAAACCATACGGCTTTAGGGTAAATTATGTTTGAGATTAAATATTAAGTTCACAAAAAATATCACATACAATTCAGACTTAAGTATGTATAAAAAAGAGATATACCAAAGTAATGGAATAAATACTGTTAAGTAGTTATAAGATGTAGGAATCGCCATCCGTAGTTGTATATATTTATATATTTTCTGTTCATGACCATGGTGTAGAAGTTTATTTTTACTTATATGTTCGATAACTTTATGTTCAGTATCTCATATTGTAAATATTGTTCCGCTGTTCCTGGCTGAGAACAGCTGCTAAACAGTAATCCGCCAATTACTGTTGAAATCAGCTGTAATATCCGCTCGCAGGATAGGATCTTCAGGGACTCACACTTCCTTTCGCTCTCATGGTGTGTAGTTCTGACCAGTTGCTACTACGTTTCCATACGATATACGATCGACAAGTTAACTTGCACAGGTAGACGTCTATTTCGTTATATTCTTTGTAAGTAATTAGTTTCATTTTACTTAAATATATTTATATTTTGTACATTTTATTTGCTACGTGTTCGCTTAATAACACTAATATGCTAAGTTAGTTTTTATTAATTGTTCGCTTCTTGCATCTAACGTTCAAGCAGGAATATTCATAACTGCACGTGCAGTTGCGGTGATTTCAATCACTTTCTAGCAAGTTAAATCTTTTTAATATAACTTTTTATTTTAGTTTTTGCACCCAATTAACTAACGTTAGTATTTATAACTACTTTGGTGAAGTTTATCGTACAAGATTAGTAATTTTTTACCTAAATAAATTTCCTTACGTAATTTTCGTATCATTTATATCTACTAACCCGTACGACTCTATACCGACCTAGGTTAGGTCAGACTACATTATTGTTATTTTAGTTATTAATTTATAGATGTAGGCCAGAGTAGTTGCCCCCCCCCTAAAATAATATTATTTTTTTTCGTTCGTTTCTTTGCTAGAGTCGTATAGGGTGATGAGTAGGCTAAATTAGTGGAAAAAGTCATTTAGCGAGGGCGATGATGAGCTTACCCTAATAAGATATTTATTTATCTTAAGCGCAACAACTTAGCCCCTTAATTTGCACAGAAACTTTTTCACGGCTCTGGGCTTACCCAGCTTTCGTACTGAACTTCGACCAGCCTCGATTATTTAAAGAGTCTTTGACTTTTCCTGACGATTATTTTATTCTCAGGATGGTCGAGCTCATTACAACTATATGAAAAAAATCTAATCTTAAAATATGTATTTAAGGATACGGTATTCAAACAATGATAATTTTTAATGAACATAAGTACTTATTAAATGAAGACGGTTATTTAGTATATTATAACATGAGAGTTGCTTTGGAAATAATACAAACACAATAGGGAAATTCAATTCCTGTCAGTGTGCCGGAGAATTAGAGGAACTTAATTCGAAAAAGAATTATCTAAAAATAATAATAAAAAACGCAAAAAAGGATATTTTAAAGGTATATGAGATACTATCTATTAATATAAAATAAATTATGCCAATCACTATCTGGAAGACTCATTAACAACTTTTTTTACGAGTTTTTAAAGATTTATAAGGATACTACATGAATTATACTAAATGGTAATATGATGTAAAATTTAGAACCCAACAAAATAAATGCCTTTTGAAAAAAAATATATATATATGTTGTTGCTATAGGAGTTCTTATTTGGTTCGCAAGCCTAGTATTTGGATAATTGAAACGATCGATTACTACACCTAGGTTGCCACTAACTTTAAAAAAAACAAAAGCAATACTTAAAAACATAACATATATCTGAGTGACAGAATCTAATTGAGAAAAACATGGTCTTGACTGAGTCCTTCTATTCTGTCTACATATTGTTTTAATAAAATATTTTTGTATTTTAATTAGAGGCTGAATATAACTTGTAGATTTACTACTCCAACAGGATAACCCATAATGGAGTCTAGCATGTACAAAAGCATAACAAATCTGTTTAGGAATAACATCAGGACACATAGTACAAAGATAATAACATTTGCGAAGAAATCAATAATCAACATTTCAATTGATTTAATATTTATTTATTTATTAATTAATTAATTTATTTATTTATTTACATGCTTCAATACAGTCAAAACCAATTACACTGAAGCAGTTCATATTAATAAATATATTTATGTTTGTGGGTTTTATAACTTATTCAATAAATCACTTCACATTATAAAAATAACAAAAAATAAGAATACCAAACTGAAATACTATAGATTCAAATATAACTGAAATTTATATGGAACGGAACAATACATGCTTGATGAGGAGGCAAAAAATATAATGACATGCAATTAAATAAAAATAATAACTAATATTAGTATAGACTAGCATTCAGCAACAATAGCAGTAATGAATATTTTAAACAATTAAGAACAATAACAACAATAAATAATAACAGTAATAAATATTTTAAACAATTAACAACCATAACGACAATAAATAATAACAGTAATAAATATTTTAAACAATTGATAACCATAACGACAATAAATAATAACAGTAATAAATATTTTAAACAATTGACAACCATAACGACAATAAATAATAACAGTAATAAATATTTTAAACAATTGACAACCATAACGACAATAAATAATAACAGTAATAAATATATTTTGAACAGTTAACAATATAGAATTCGTAAAAGAATAATATACAAAACAAAATTATGTAGAGCGTTGACTTAAACAAGACAGGCAATTAGCTTTAAATATTTTAAAAGAGTCAAAAAATAGATCTACATTACTATTATCGGAAAGGAGCAAATTATTGTAAGATGTCATGAGGCGGTGAAGGGGGGAAGAAGCATGTGCCGTCGTGCGGCAGTAGGGAACAGAGAACAGAAGTTTATTGCGACTATGAAATGTAGGTACACGGAAAGAGAGGCCCGCCAAGCTAGCGGTATCGTCCACCCCGCCACGCACCAGTCTATACAGGAACACCAGGCCCATTAGTGTTCTCCTCGCGTCAAGACTCCGGAACCCAAACAACACCAACAGCTCATCATATGGAACCGTGTACGTGTAAAAATTAAAACATTTGTAAAAAAGAAATCTTAAAAATCGCTTTTGAATTCTTTCAACCGCTTCTCGATATGTTGAATGAATTGGATTCCATATGACAGCCCCACTCTCCAACCTCGACCTAACGAAAGCATTGTAAAGCATAATGATGGTTAAAGTGTTTTGGAAACTTGCACTTTGTCTAAAAATGAAACCCATCATTTTACTGGCTGAGGCTATGCATAATTCGATATGAGGATTAAAAGACAGTGAATCATTTAAGTATACGCCTAAATCTTTTATTTTATTTACTCTAGCTATTAAAACACCATTCAAAAAATAATCATTTTTGAAAAAATCTTGTGCCCTTGTAAATGTCATTAAGTGGCATTTTGAAACATTGAAAGTCATTTTATTTAAAACACTCCAAGTGAATACATTGTCTATATTACGCTGTAAACAGGCGGCATCATCAAGATTTTTAATGTATTTAAACATTTTCAAATCATCAGCGAACAACAATGTTTCAGCGAAGCGTACGCAATCTATAAATCATTAATTAAAATGGTGAACAGGCAAGGCCCCAGGTTCGAGCCCTGAGGTACGCCTGATTGAACGTTAAAAGTTGATGATGAAAAGCCACTGTAACGAACAAATTGTTTCCTATTAACTATGTAAGACTTAAAAAAATGTAAAAGATTTGATGAAACTCCGTAGAAATGTAATTTTTTCAATAAAATAGAATGATCGACCCTATCGAATGCCTTCGCCAGGTCGAGGAATAAAGCGTCAGTCCGAGTCCCAGAATCAAGACCCGAGGAAACATAGTTTGTAAAGTAAAGCAAATTAGTATTGACAGATCTTCCTGGTACGAATCCGTGCTGCTTAACAGTAATATGCTTTTCAAAGTGACTGAATAAATATTTATGAATGACCATCTCAAAAATCTTCGCTGGTACTGACAACACTGCTACTGGTCTATAATTAGTAATTTGGGATTTTTGACCACTCTTAAAAATTGGAGTTATTTTAGTGGTCTTCCATTTATCAGGAAAAACATTTGTTCTTAGGCTCAGATTAAACAAAAATGTTAGAGGGTTAATCAAATGTTCTGAACATCCTTTAAACAAATACTGCGGAAGTAAATCTGGACCTGTAGTTCGTTTTGACTTTAATTTTTTAATAGCATCCTGTACATCCTGCGTACTTAGGCGGGGCAGAGTAAGGCACGACACACCAGCCATACACGGACCCTTCTCCGCGCACTCCACACTCGGCTCCGTCACATACCGCTCATACACGGAACCAAAATAATATGTTCTCTCTAATTTAATTTCTCGATAACTAAAATCCCAAGGTATTTCACACAGTGAGTTTGAGGAAACTACTACAATTACAAACTATTTCATTACATCCAAGAGTATGAAGAATAATACTACTATCAAATACAAAGCTTCGTGAAACATTTATTATAAATGCTTTATTAACATTTAAATATAACTTATTGTATGAAAACCATAATGAAATAAGTTTTACATCATGTTAAATATTACTTTTTAGTTCAATAATCGAAGCAGTTCCAAAGGAAAAAGCATTGTCATCTGGAAATACTGTGATGTCACCCTTAAATGGTCTCTAATATATATTAAAAATAATATATGTCCCATCACAGACCCCTGAGAAACTCCACACTGAACTATTCTTCTTTCACTATTAATGATACTAATAGAAATATTTTGTTCTCGTTTGTTCAAATAATATTCAAACTACTTTAAATAAATAACTCTAATTCCAGCTCGTTCCAATTTCATTAGCAAAATATTATGATTGACAGTATCAACTGCCTTTTTTATATCTAGTAGTAGACCAGTAACTCTATTTGATTGTAAATTATTAAGTTTATTGTGAATTTGTCGCACGATATTTTTAAGAGCAATTTCAGTGTTTAATCTTTCTCTAAAACCAAACTGTGATTATGTCGAATCAAAAAAGGTAAATAATTACTTTTAACAACTTTCTCCATTAATTTAGAAAATATTGAAATTGGCTAAATTGGTCTAAAATTTTCCACTGAATTAACAGAGACCTTTTTTAAAAATTGGTACAGATTAGATTAGATACACCGGGTTGTGGTCCGGTCACCAAGCCCACTGCGCCTAGACTCCATGGCCCTTTGCGCCCCGAGACTGGCGACAGTGTCACAAGAGACCAGTCCCCCTTAAGAGGGACATGATCTCCCTGAGTTTAGCCCTTCTAATATACTCTGGTTCCAGAAAATTGGCACCCAGAGTCCTATACCTAAGAGATGAGAGAGCTCCACAATGACAAAAGATGTGTATGGAGCTCTCCTCATCCTCCTCACAGAGCCTAAATGTGGAGTCCTCTGATAGGCCCATAATCTTCATATGTCTGTTAAGAAGATTGTGTCCGGTCAGCATTCCCGTAACCGCCCTCACCTTGGCCCGGTTACAGCTCAGCAGATCTCCGCTGTACTTGCGATTCGGTCCCCGGATAAGAACACGAGACTTACTGAGCCCGGACTCGGTCCTCCATCTACCATCGTGTTCCTCAGAGGTCCACCTGTCAATTCTTCTTTTTACCTTTTGAAGAGGAATACCAAGAGCCGGCTCCGGCCCCAGCAGTGGGCACTTTGCCCCTCTCCTAGTCAGTGCATCGGCTCTCTCATTCCCATCAATACCAGCATGCCCAGGGATCCATATGAGTCTCACCTGTTTATGCTGGCAAAGAGTCTCCAGGATCCCCTGGCACTCCCATACCAGCTTAGAGCTGGTATGAGGTACCATGATCGCCTTTATCGCCGCCTGGCTGTCCGAGCAGATTGAGACTACTCCTCCGAAGCCACCTAGACGCATTTCTTCTTGTGTGGCTATCATGATAGCCATCACCTCCGCCTGGAAGACAGTTGCATGGGCCCCTAGAGGTACAGACAGAACTTTCCGTGCCCCCCTCCCGTACACCCCCGCACCCGCACCTTCTTCTATAAGTGAGCCGTCTGTATACCAGACGCTTCCTTTGACTTGTGCGGGCTCGATACTCCCCATCCACTCATCTCTGCTTGGTAGGAAGGCCCTAACCCGCCTGTGAATTCTATACTTAGGTATCATTAAGTCTGTTCCCATCGACATCAACGGGTCCAGACCAATGTCCCCAGATAGTATAACCCCATGGAGTCCTGGTTGGTGAGACAGCCAGCCACCAGTCGTCCTTATTCTGAAGGCCGCTTTACAGGCCTCCCCTTTTACAAACAGGTCCATTGGGCGGAGCCCAGTGAGAACTTCCATCGCCACCAATGGGGTTGTTCTAATTGCGCCTGTATTTCCCAGGCACGCCATTCTCTGACATCTGTCTAGTGTTAGCCTTGCACTATTCTGTGCCATGGCCGGCCACCAGACAACAGCCACATAACATAATGAGGGCCGAAGTACACTCGTGTATAGCCAGTAGACCATCTTTAGTTTAAGACCCCACGTTGTCTCAATGGCCCTCCGACAAGCCCAAAAAGCCATTCTGAACTTCCTGGCTTTCTCCTGAAGGTGCTTGAGCCAGTTCAGTTTAGCATCCAGGATAACCCCCAGATACTTAACCGACCCTGTAGCTCTTAGCTCCATATTTCCCATAGTGGGCATGTATAGGCCATCCAGCCTCTTCTTCCTAGTGAAAAGTACAATTTCTGTCTTGTTAGGATTAACAAAGAGCCCCTTGTTCCTACACCACCTTTCTAGGTATCTCAAGGCAGCCTGGACGATGTCTGACACCGTGCTGGCAAACTTACCAACGCCCAGTATACACACATCGTCCGCATATGCCTGAGCATATAACCCCATCCCATTCAGCGCCCTTAGTAGGTCATCAACCACCAAGTACCACAGGAGAGGGGAAAGGACGCCCCCTTGGGGGCAGCCGCTTCCGACTACAACCTGAACTGACGCTTCGTTCAATGTTGCCTTAACCATTCTGCTGCGTAGGTCGGCTTCAATCCATCTGGCAATAATGCCCTTGACGCCCGTCCTAACGACAGCATCGATCATAGACTGTAGGGAGACATTATTGAACGAATAATGCCCCCTGTATGTCCGTGAAAACTCCCATGGCTAGCTCCTTCTGCCGAATCGTCCCCTCAACCCTCGTGACGAGTCTATGAAGAGCCGACTCCGCAGATCTCCCAGCCATGTATGCATGTTGCTTTGTATGGAGTGGGTTATCTCTCAATACCCCGTCCCTCATATGCCTGTCGACCAGCCTCTCCAATGACTTTAAAAGAAAAGACATGAGGCTGATCGGTCTGAAATCTTTAGGTCTGGAATGTGTACCCCTTGGTACAACTCTAGCAAGTTTTAGGTTATGTGGAGATATACCACTTTTAAGAGAGACACATTACAAATTTGTGTAAAAATTATAATTATAAAAATATAAACATTCTTTACTACACTAGCCGAGATCCTATCTGCGCCAGGGGCCTTTACTCCAGACAAATTAGTAATTAAATGCTTCATCTCAGATTCTCACACGGGGTACCAAAATATAGAGCCAACAACAGGGTCAAGTTTAATTTTTTCTCGTAACTGTGTTCCTGATCATGGCTAACATTTCCAAGCTAACTTGCTAAAGAAAAGGATACGTCAACAAAGAAATTGTTAAATATATCAGCTAGTCTTCTATAATTTCATTATTAACTGAAGATACGTGTATAAGGACTGCAACTCTACCACATTCAACGCTATCTCTACCTGCTCGTCATATCACATAACTATCGCATACTTGAGGATTTTTACAGTCCTGACAACTTACTGTGAACGTATATTACTTCAACAAAATGTTTGCTCATATTCCACTTCAGTAAATATTTTATTTGCATCATAATATTAAACTAAACAACTTGAAAACTACATTTTATTTTGAAATGGTTGAATATTATTTTAGAAAGTAGTGTAAATCAGGGAAAAGTATTTAAAAAAAAAGCCCACATTGAAAACTGAAAATGGTTCTAAGAATTGTATAACTCTTATATAATATAATAAATATATTTTTATTAATATCTTTCTTCTTTTTCGCTTGGTTGTATAATATGTTTTGGACTGTTGACGATGAGTTTAAATTATCTGAATATACTTAAAATTAAGTGTAATGTCTTAGAAATCGCTTACTGAGAATTTAGTTTATATGAAGAAAAGCGCTAGTTTCTATAGATATGGAATTGAGGCTATTAAATAAAAAAATTAAAAAAAAGCAAATGATTACAGGAAATTAATTGTATAGATTTTTTAGTCAAAAAGTTTTTTTTTTAAATAATCCTATTTTAGTTCAAATATGTAACGCTTATTATACAATAGATATTATTTAATACTATTTACCATTAAGATTTTAATATACCAGGTTTTGGCTGCAATAATGACTATTCCATAACTTCTCAATAAATTAGGTTAGGTAAATAAATATTTGATTAGTGAGGATCAATATAATTTTCAAACTTATATACTGTGTATGCCATGATTGAGAGCAGCAAATTGGTAAAATACAACCCTCCTTCCATTTAAGGAACTATCTTTATCCTTTTGCTAATAATAGGCTTTAATTTCTTTATTATAACATATGGTTAGGTATATACATTGATAACTTTGATAAAAAAAATAAAGCTCCCTTAATCCATACATTAAATAGTATTATAAGTATTAAAAGAATTGGCCGTTTACGTCTCATTGACCTAAACTTGTTATACGATGCGTCATTTCTTAACTCGTAAATTCCGTAATTTTGTTCCAGCCAATTTAAGATGCTAGTTTTTACATATTGTTTTTAAGGCCCATACAAATCACCTGTTTTCTAGGGTATGAGAAGTTAATCACCTGTATCATCAGGTTGTGTACGTTATCATCAATTGGGAATGGCCAGCATATCACCTGCACCTTGGTAGATTTCGTGTTCCATCAACTCGTGTAAGTTCTCGTCAATTCACGTTTAACAAGTGCCGTCAGTGTATCATAAAGCCTTCAATTTTTACGAATTTTAGTTGATGATAATAATTATAAGTCATGACTTTATTAATCATGTGAAAATGTTAATGAAATAATTCCTAACTTAAAAAGGTGCCACATGTAGGTCTTTATACTTAGAGTGTTTTTGAAGAGTCGTCAGTTTGTAAGTATTTTATCTAAAAAAAAACTTTGTTTAAAAAAATTAGTAAACTAATATAGTATTCTTCTCATATTACCCTCAAGTAGTATTACGAGTAACTATGCGCTTATTATATAATATACATTTTGTATAATACAATATTGATATTCCTAACCTATAAAACTTAGATTATAACGTAAATTGTTACTTATAGTAATCTTTAAACTTCAAATAACAATATTCATGAACCTGGGCGTTTTACTCTCCTAAAGTGTTTGAAAAGGAGCATTACGTGGTCTGTAAAACTTTACTGATATTACAGCGCTAATGTACATTTTACAATAAGTGGTGTACTTACTTAAAATGAAAAATAATAGTGCACTTACTACGTGAGTCATTAGGCCTCACTTAGTACACAACAGTTGTATATTCCACACCGTCATTCACATGAGTCAAGTCACGTAGTTATCACATAAACCTGGTATTGTTGCAAAATGCGGGTGAACTTTTCTCATAGACAATACATTCGTCAAGGTAGGTTAGGTTATTACTCGGCAATAAGATACTATATTATATTAAGATTATAATAATATACATCTAATAATTATAAAGAAAAATAAATTAGTTTTGACCAAGTGATTAACCAAGACTACACATGGGTTTAACCTTAAAGAAAACATATTTCCACTAAATTATACAATTACTATTTGGAAGTCCCTGACACAAATGTATTTATCCGCTGTTATTAATATAAAACCTATTAGCTTTTAATCAATCATATGTAAATAAGACTATTGCTACACATATATCACTATAACCTAAAATTACTTGATAATATTTATAGGACATTTTTAAACAATAAGGTATTATCAATAATAAACTATAGCTATTTTGATTGCAATAAATATATAAAAGAAAGTCACAGTGTTATATTTTACACACTACAAAAATATTTAAAGAATTTTATAAATTCTTTAAAGGTTAAAAGAAATCTATTTGTAGATGAAAGACAATTTATTTATTTGTAAATAACTTGGCTTAGTTAAGTTGGTACTACTGATGGATGCATCACTTTATATTTGAATATTTTAAATTTCATAAAATAATATATCACGTTATAGTTCGTCGATTTCAGTTAAATTGTATACAAAAATTTAAAATAAAACATTCAATTATATGCTATTTTCAAGATTTTATTCTTAATAAAAAAAATTCTCTTGACAAACATTATTTATTTTTTTGTTTTGCACTAAAGAACTGTATTTTGAATGAATTTGCATCCTCGTGAATTTAAAAATAGCCAACATAATAACACTCAAGAATGTATAAGATTACACTGGGTGTCATGAAATTAGCAATATGATTCATAGATGTAAATTGAAAACATTTATTTTTATAAACCGACAGTATAGGTATTGTTTGTCGAAAAAAAGCCTTGTCGATTATCATAAGGCCTTGTATATAACTGACACTTCCATTCAAAACCGAAGTTATATAAATTTTTTAGTATTTACTAACAGTATGTTAAAATATGATAGTGATAAATAAAAAATATCAATTGTTTTAATATAGAAACATTATAATTAACTTAATTATTTAAAAAACCTACGAAAAGGCATATGAAAGTAGAAATAAAACAAGTTGACAAATTGGTCAATTGAATGCTAGATAAATATGATCCTTTTATTTATGTTTCAATTTTTACCATTCTTGTCCTTAGTAGGTATTGATCTTAACAAAATAGCAAGATGTCAGCCCAAATTGGATTATGCAGACAGTTTCTACAGAGCTCTACGACCCATCCTGCTGGCCAGTCGTTGTTGTGGGTTGATGCCTCTTCAAGGGCTGACTTCCAGCGACCCAAAGAAACTGCGGTAAGACCAAACTAGACATCGTCAATCACTATGCAATCAAAAGTCATATGGAAACGTATATTTTCAAACAGAAATATTATATCATTAAGTGTGAGCGATTTTTGTTATTCATAAAATGGAGAGGGTATTCTCTCTTTTAAGTCTACTTTACTCATTTTCCATTGACTATTGATCTGTGTTGGGGTCTTATAAGACAGAGTGGGGGGAAATCCACAACATAAGAAACGTAACTACAGCTATATTTCACAGAACTGGGAGCCAAGGAAGTAGTGTTACCATGAGAGTGCCACTAATAGATCTCATAACCATATTAAGATGAACATTGATCGCTTTAGTGTGTACACTACTTAGCTATACGGGAGTACTGTATTCAGCAGCTGAACAGACCGGTGACAAAACAGATGAACGCAGGACGTGTGCGTTGGCTCCTCAAGTTTTTTTCGGCAACATGATGTAATACAATTGCCCTGGTTTTGATTTTAGCTGCTGTCTTTTCAAGATGACTTTTAACTGTCAGCAATCGATAGTAGCATAATAGGGACTGAGCGAGACCCACTTTTCCAGAAACGGATCCAAGATGGCAGTGGTCACGTGACCGGATCCAAGATGGTGACTGGAAGTGGATCCAGTATGGCGGCCGGAAGGGGAAGCAGTGGTACCTAGCCCCCCTTCCCCCTCCCAAAATTTCCCTCCAAATTCCCAAATTTCCCTCCAAATTCCCTTGTTATACTATATAAAATACACTCTTAACCTAACTTTTCCCATGTTATACTATATAAAATACACTCTTAACGTAGCTATACTATATAAAATGCAAAAAGATGGCGGTCTTTTATATATGTACTATAATAAATGGCTAGTCTGACGCGCATGCGCGGGGACTTGCTACTCTGTGGATTATTTCATATATACACTATAACAAATGTCACAGTGCACCTGGTGGCAAAACTTAGCAAAACTAAGCGCATCCTTTCGGAAACATGGCGCCTTCGAAGGGAAGTCCCTGGTGGTAATTCCCCTTATCAAATTTCCCTCAAATTCCCTCGTTATACTA
The DNA here is from genome assembly GCA_035578905.1 of Stictocephala bisonia. Lineage (NCBI taxonomy): Eukaryota > Metazoa > Arthropoda > Insecta > Hemiptera > Membracidae > Stictocephala > Stictocephala bisonia. The sequence goes on along the minus strand of JAQJVL010000605.1, from coordinate 167,801 downwards.
TATAAAATGTACTTTTTCCAAGATGGCGGCCTTTCCCTTGTTATACTATATAAAATGCACTCCTAACCTAACCTTTCCTCCGTTATACTATATAAAATGCTTTCGTGTACTTCCGGCGACTGTCGGCTATCTTCGTACGCTCTTAGCCTACGATGCACCGTCGGCTACTGGTCTGGCGCGCATGCGCACCCATATGCTACGCTCTGATTGGTTGCCTCCCTCCCTACTTTACAAGTAATCTTTCTCACATGCACTGTTAGCCTACCTATTTAAATTAATTTTGAATTTAATTGTTCTGAATTTTTAATAAATACACTGTTAACATGCGCTCTTACTTTCGGGTACTCCCACTCATCTACGGCTTCCATTAACAAACATCGTTACCTACATATGCACCCCATGTACTTATCTATCTAATCACAGTTCATCCTCAAGTCCCTACTTAACACTCTCAGCAACCCGCAATACACGTTTTAATTAATTATATGTTTAAAAATGAACGCGCTACCTACAATACACGTTTTTAATTAATTGTTTATACAAAAATGAAGGGGCAATTCTTTTTATTTTATCTGTTTATAATTTGTAATACACTGTTAGCCTACCTATTTAAATTATGTTTTTATTTAATTTTTATCAACTTTTTAATAAATACACTGTTAACCTAGCTTTCTTATATAACATACACTGTTAGCCTACCCATTTAAATTAATTTTGAATTTAATTGTTCTGAACTTTTAATAAATACTCTGTTAACATGCACTCTTAACTTCGGGTACGCCCACTCATCTACGACTTCCTTTAACATACATCGTTACCTACCTATACTTCCGTTAAAAATATCTAATCACAGTTAATTTCAACCGGCTATCATTGGGTATCCTCAAGTCCCTACTTAACACTCTAGGCAACCCGCAATACACGTTTTATTTAAAAATGAAGGACAGCTATTATTTATATTAATTTTTAAATAAATTTTTTTTGTTTTTATTTAATACACTGTTAACTTTTTGGTCCTTTAACTACCATCAACTACTACCTTCAGCTACCCCTCTCCCATCTACTTTCGGTTAACTTCGTTTGGATACCTTCGTATCAAACACACCCGGCATCCTCTAAACTTAATACGCTAGCTTAACTTAACTTCGTATGCTCTTACCCTAGAGCCCTCATGCCTACCCATCTTCGGACTATCCAACCTAAATTACTTTAACTGTACTTACGAGGTCTACTGGTGGCCGGACTTTATCACATCCGCTTCCGTTATTGGTCACAAGCTTCACATCTTAGTATAATATGTTTTCTTTCATTAACTATCATCATGTACTATAGCAATTTCTTATTTTCGCCCACCTTTGCGTGTACTGCACATGTTACCTAGGCCAGCTTCATACATTACTTACTCTCGGCTACTTTCATTATCAATTCTGTGGACTCCCCCCCTCTACCTCACTTCCTATCCACGTTCCTATCCAGAACCCATCAGTCCCCCTACATAACGAAACTAGAACACCTAGCCTCACTTCCTTTCCTCAAAAATTCCTTCCTTTGTACTATAGCGACAATCAAGGACTAATTCACTACCACTTCACAAACCGTATCTCACTTACTGCCTCTGCTCGGTACACTGGCAGTCCAATAGTTCTCGCGCACTTTTCTTATAGAAACCACTTCCATTACCACAAGCATTGTTTTACATCCCGTATGTTGTCTTTAAAAAAAAAAATTTAAAAAAAATTTTTTTTTAAAACCCAAATTAAAAAAAAAAAATTTTAAAAATTTTTTTTTTTTTAAAAAATTTTTTTTTTTTAAAAAAATTTTTTTTTTTAAAAAAAAAAAAATTTCCTTTCCTTTTTTTTTTTTAAAAGTTTTTCCCAAACCCCCCTTTTTTTAAAAAAAATTAAAAAAACCCCAAAAAATTTTTTAAAAAAGGGGAAAAAATTTTTTTTTTTTTTTTTTTAAAAAAAACCTTTAATTTTTTTTTCCCCAAACCCCCAAAACCCGCCCCCCCCCCCCCCCCCCCCCAAAAAAAAAACCCCCCCAAAACCCCCCCCCCAAAAAAAAACCCCCCCCCCAAAACCCTTCCCCCCCCCAAAACAAACCCAAAAAAAATTTTTTCCCCTTTTTTTGGGGGGGGGGTTTTTTTTCCCCCCTTTTTTTTAAACCCCCCCAAAAAAAGGGGGGTTTTTTTTTAAAAAAAAAAATTTAGGCCCAGGGGGTTTGGAAAAACCCCCAAAAGGGGAAAAAAACCCTTTCCCCCAAATTTTTTCCCCCCTTTTCCCCCCCAAAACCCCCCCTTTTTTTTCCCCCCCCCCCCCCCCCCCCCAAAAAAATTTCCCCCTGGGGTTTTTTAAAAAATTTCCCCTTTTTCCCCCGGGGCCAAAAAATTTAACCCCCCAAAACCCCCCCCCCCTTTTAACCTTTTTTAAACCCCCCTTTTTTTGGGGTTTTTTAAACCCCTTTTTTTTTTAAAAAATTTTTTTTTGGGTTTTTTTTTTTTTTGGGGGAAATTTTTCCCCAAAAAATTGTTTGGGGGGGGGGGGAAAAAAACCCCCCCTTTTTAAAAAAAAAAACCCCCCAAAAAAAAAAAAAAAAACCCCCCCCCAAAAATTTTCCTTTTAAAAAAAAAAAAAAAAAATTTTTTTTTAAAAAAAAACCTTCCCCCCCCAAATTTGGGGCCCCTTTTTTTTTTTCCCTTTTCCCCCCCCTTTTCCTTTTTTTTTTTCCCAAAATTGGGTTTTTGGAAATTTTCCTTTTTTTTAAAAAAAAAAATTTTTTTTAAAAAAAAATTTTTTTTTTTTTGGGGGGGGGAAAAAAAATTTCCCAAAAAAATTTTAAAAAAACCCCTTCCCTTTGGGGGTTTTTTAATTTTTTTTTAAAAAAATTTAAAATTTTTTTTTAAAAAAAGGCCCCGGGGGTTTTTCCTTCAAAAAAAAAAGGGTGGCCCTTTTTTAAAAAGGGGCCCCCCTTTTTTTTTCCCTTTTTTTTTTTTTTTAAAAAAAAAAAAATTTTTAAAATTTCCTAAAAAAAAAAAAACCCCAAAAACCCCCTATTTGGTTGGGCCCCTTTTTTCCAAAACCTTTTTTTAAAAAAACCCCTTTGGGGGGGGTTTTTTTTTTTCCTTTGGGCCCCAAAACCCTTTCCCCTTTGGGGCCCCTTTTTTTTAAAAAAACCCCTTTTAAAATTTTTTTCCCCCCCTTTTTTTAAAACCCTTTTTTGAAAAAAAAGGGGGGGGTTTTTTCCCCCCCAAAACCGGGAAAAAACCCCAAATTTTTTTTTTTCCCCCCTTCCCCCCAAAAAAAAACCCTTTTGGGTTTCCCCCTTAAATTTAAAAAAAAGGTGGGGGGGGGGTTTTTTGGGTTTTTTCCCCCCCGGGGGGTTTGGGAAAAGGTTTTTTTGGGAAAAATTTCCCCCGGGTTTTTTTCCCCCCGGGTTTTTAATTTTTGGGAAAATTTTTCCCAAATTTAAAAACTTTTTAAAAAGGGGAAAATTTTTTTTTAAAAAGGCCCCGGGAAAAACCCCTTTTTTTTCCCCCCTTTTTGGGAAAAAAGGAAAAACCCCCCCCCCAAAAAAAAAAAAAAACCCCCCCCCCCAACCCCCCCCGGTTTTTTCCCCCGGGGAAACCCCCCCCCCCCCGGGGGTTTTTTAAAATTTAAAAGGGTTTAAAAATTTTTTTGGGGGGGGTTTTTAAAAAAAAAAAAAACCCTTTAAAAAAAAACCCAAAAAAACAAAAAAAAAAAAAAAAAATTTTTGGGGGGTTTTTTAAAAGGGTTTTTTTTTAAAAACCCCCCTTTAAAAGAAAAATTTAAAAAAAAAAAAAAAATTTTTTTTTTTTTCCCCCCTTTTTTGGGGGGGGAAAAAAACCCCCCTTTTTGGGGGGGAAAAAGGGGGGGCCCCCCTTGGGGGGGAAAAAAAAAAACCCGGGTTTTTCCCGGGGGAAAAACGGGGAAAATTTTTTAAAAAAAAAAAAAAAAATTTTTTTCCCCCCCAAAAAAAATTTTTTTTTTTTAAAATTTCCCCCCTTTTTTCCCTTTTTTTTTTTTAAATTTCCCCGGGGCCCAAATTTTCCAAAAAATTTTTTTTTTTTTTTTAAAAATTTTTAAAAAAAAAAATTTTTTAAAAAAATTTTTTTTTAAAAAAATTTTTTTGGGGGGTTTTTTTTTTAAAAATTTTTTTTTTAAAAATTTCCTTTTTAAATTTTTAAAAGGTTTTGGGGCCCCCCAAAAAAAAAAATTTTTTTAAAGGGGGAAAAAAAAAACCCCCCCCTTTTCAAAAATTTTTTTTTTTCCCGGAAATTTTCCTTTCCCCAAAAAATTTTAAAATTTTTTTAAAAAAACCCCAAATTTTTAAAGGTTTTAAAAAAAAAAAAACCCTTTAAAACCAAAAATTAAAAAAAAAAAAGGGGTTTTTTTAAAAAACCCCAAAAAAATTTTTAAAATTTTTTAACCCAAAAAAAAAAAAAAAAAAATTAAAAACCCCCCCTTTTTTTTAAAATTTTTAAAAAAATTTTTTTCCAAATTTTTTTTTTTTTTAAAAAATCTTCAAAGGGGTTTAAAAGGGTTTCCCCCCCCCAAAAAAAATTTTCCCCTTTAAAGGTTTTTAAAAAAAAAAAAATTTTTTTTTCCCCCCCAAAACCCTTTTTTTACCCCAAAAAAAACCGAAAAAAAAAAAAAAAAAAAAAAAACCCCCCCCCCAAAAAAAATTTTAAAACCCCCCCCCAAAAAAAATTTAAAAATTTTCCCCCCCCTTTTTTTAAAAAACCCCAAAAAATTTAAAAAAATTTTCCTTTTAAAAATTTTAAAAATTTTTTCCCCCCCCCAAAAAAAAAAAAAAAGGGGGGGGAAAAAACCCAAAAAAATTTTTAAAAAAAAAAAACCCCTTTTTTTTCCCCCTTTCCCTTTTTTTTCCCCTTTCCCCCGGGTTCCCTTTTTTTTTTTAAAAAAATTTTAAAAAAAATTTTTTTTTTTCCCCCCAAAAAGGGGGAAAAAATTTTTTTTCTTTTTTTTCCTTTTTCCCCCTTTTCCCCCCCCCCCCCCAAAAATTTTTAAAAAAAAAAATTAAACCCCTTTTTTTTTTTAAAAAAAAAAAAAGGGTTTCCGGTTTTTTCCCCCCCCAAAAAAAACCCCCCCCGGGGCCCAAAAAAGGGGGTTTTTGGGAAAACCCCTCCCGGGGCCCCCTTTTTAAAAAACCAAAACCCCCCCCTTTTTTTAAAAAAACCCCCCCAAAAAATTTTTTGCCAACCCCCCAAAAAAAAAATTTTAAATTTTTAAAAAGGGGGAAAAAAAAAAAATTTTTTAAAACCCCAAAAAAAAAAAAATTTTTAAAAAAGGAAATTTCCCCCCAAATTTTTCCCCAAAAAAAATTTTCCCCCCCCAAAAAAACCCCCCTTTTTTTTAAAAAAAAATTCCCCAATTTGGGGCCCCCCCCCCTTTTTTTTTTCTTTCCCAAAAAAACCCCCCCCCCTTTTTTTTTTTAAAAAAAAAATTTAACCCCACAAAAAAAAAAATTTTTTTTTAAATTTTTTTTTTTAAAAAAAAATTTTTTCCCCCCTTTTTTTAAAATTCCTTTTTTTTTCCCCTTTTTAAACTTTTTTAAAACCCCTTTTTTTTTTTTTTCCCTTTTTTTTCCCCCCAAAATTTTTTTTTTTTTTTTTTAAAAAATTTTAAATTTTTTTAAAAAAAAAAGGGGAAAAAAAAAAAATTTTTTTTTTTTTTTTTTCCCCCAAAAAAAAAAATTTTTTTCCCCATCCCCCAAACCCTTTTTTTAAAAACCCCCCCCCCCCCCTTTTAAAACCCAAAATTTTAAACCCCAACCCCCCCTTTTTAAAAAAGGAAAAAAATTTACAAAAAATTTTCCCTAAAAAAAAAAAAAAATTTTAAAAAAAAAAAAAAAAAATTTTTCCCCCCCCCCAAAATTTTTTCCCCCCCCCTTTTTTTCCCAAAAAAATTTTTAACCAAAAAAAAAACCAACCCCCCCAAAAAAAAACCCCAAAAAAAAATTAAAAAAAAAATTTTTAAAAAAAAATTTTTAAAAAAAACCCCCCCAAAAAAACCAAATTTTAAAAGAAAAAAAAAAATTTTTTGAAAAAAACCCCCAAAAAAAAAAAAAAACCCTTTTTTTTTTTAAAACCATAAAGGGCCCAAAAATTTTTTTTCCCCTTTTTAAAAAAAAAAACCCCTTTTTCTACTTTTAAAAAAATTTCCCAAAAATTTTTTTTTCCCCCCCCAAAAAAAAATTTAAAAAATTTTTTTTTTTTCCCCCCCCAACCCCCCCCCAAAAAAAAAAAAGTTTTTTTTCCCCCCCCCAAAACCCCCCCCCTTTTTAAAAAAAATTTTAAAACCCCCCGGCCCCCCCCCCCCCCTTTTTTTAAAAAAAAATTTAAAAAAAAAAAAAAAAAAACCCCCCCCCAAAAAAAAAAAAATTTTTTTTAAAAATTTTAAAAACCCCTTTTCCCCCCCCCCCCCTTATCGTCCCCCCCAAAAAAAAAACCTTTTTAAAAAATTAAAAAAACCCCAAAGGAAAAAAAGGGGGAAAGGGGGGCCCACCAAAAAAAAATTTTTTTTAATTTTAACCACTTTTTTTAAAAAAACCCCCCCCCAAAAAAAAAAAAAAATTTTCCCCCCAAACCCCAAAAACCCCCCCCAAAAACCCCAAAAAAAAAACCCCAAAAAAAACCAAAAACCCCAAACAAAAACCCCAAAAAAAAAAACCCAAAAAAACCCCCCCCAAAACCCCCCAAAAAAAAACCCCCCAAAAAAAAAAAAAAATTTTTTTTTTTTCCCCCCCCCAAAAAAATACACAAGATTTTTTTTTTCCCCCCCCAAAAAATTTGGGGCCCAAAAAAAAACCCTTTTTTTTTTTAAAAACCCCCCCCTTTTTTATTTTTTAACCCCAATTTAAAAACCCCTTTTGGGAAAAAAAAGGGAAACCCCCTTTTTTCCCCAAAATTTTTCCCCCCAAAACATACAAAACCCCTTTTTAAAAAAAAATTTAAAAAAAAAAAAACTTTTTACAAAAAAAACCCCCGAAAAAAACCACCCCCCAAACAAAAAAAATTTAAAACCTTTTTAAAAAAAAAAAAACCCCTTTAAAAAATTTTTTTTTCCCCCCTACTAAAAAACTCTTGATTAAACATTTACCTACTGAAAACACAGTTCTTTGTTTGAACAATTACCTTCCCCCCAAAAAAAAGAAATTTTTTCAGACTATTTTCTTTTAAATACAAACTTACACACATTCTAAAATCGAAAACCCCCCACCTACTCAACACACACAGTTTCCCCTCGATAGAAAACACTTAACCCAACCTTTACATAAGCCTTTTAATTTACTCACAATCCCAACATTCATTAAAAAACCAAACCCCCAAACCCAAAGACTTTTAACCCCCCACAAAAAACAAAACCCTTAAAGTATAAACCACCTATTTAAAAAAACAAACCAAAACCCCACCCTAACCCAAACATGACTTAACAGTCCACCCACCTACCAAACACAACATCTCTTTTATGGAAACCCTATGCCCACAATTACTCTTTATTAAAAATCATCCACCAAAACCCTTACATAAAACCTTCGATTGACCACCAAAACACAAGAAAAACCTACCTACCTCCTACCCTAACAAATTTAACCCCCTCTTGACTTAACCCCCCACCCCTACTCAAACCAAAAAATACTCATGATAGACTACGTAACTAACCATTAATAAAATCTTAGATTTTAAAACCCAACATTAAAGGTTGACCTACTACCAAACCCCCAAAAACTTGATTGAACCCCCCACCTACCCACCCATTTCTCTTGATAGACCCAAACAAACCCCCCCATAAAAAGACTTTTCAACTAAACAAAATTTAAAAAACAAGAATCTCCATTGACCATACACTCTACTCAACACAAAAAGAAATAACCCACACTCTACACAAAAACCAAAACTTGGTTGGTTCTTTACCACCAACATACAACCCCCCTCAAAAACACCATTCCCCCCTTGAACAATTTCATAAAAAACCCGTGATATTCCACCCAATCAACCCAAAAACAAAATGACTCTTAAAAAAACCAATTCCACCAAACCCCTGCACACACGATTTCTTGGGGCACACTCTAACCCCCCACCATCCTACAACAAAACTCCTTGAGAACAAACCCCCCCACCAAAAAAAAAACACATTGCTTCATTAAACATTTTTTTAAAAAAACATTATTTCACTGTAAAATAGGTTTAATATAGCTAAAGCCTAAATGTTTCCAAAAAATTTTGTTTTTTTTTCTCTAGAAATATGAGAGCCGTTGGTTTAAAAAAAAACCAAACAAAAATAGAAAATAAGGGAAACAGCTAAAGTTTAATAGAAAAATTCCCGCTATACAACTAAAAAAAAATAAAAGAAAAAGTTAGGGTTTTTTTAAAAATGAACACAGAAAAAGTTAGGTTTAAAAAACAATTTTAAAACCCCGAAAAAAAAAGGTTTTTAAAAAAAAACCGAAAAAATTTTTAGTTAAAAACCAAAAAGGGGTTTAAAAAAATTTTAAATTTTGGAAATTTTTTAAAATTTTTAAAAAAAATTTTTAAAAAATTTAACCCTTTTTTTAAATTTTTTTAATTTTTTCTGTTTTTATTTTTGTTAAAAACCCAACCCTTTTTTTGTGTTCATTGATTTTTAAAACCCAATTTTTCTGTGTAAATGTTTTTTAAAACCCCAACTTTTCCGTTTTTTTTTTAAATTGTATACAGAATTTCTATTTAAAATTCTACGATTTTTTAAATTTTTATGTTTGGGTTTTTTGTTTTCCCCCCAACGGCTCTCATATTTCTAGAGGGAAAAAAGAATTTTTTGGAAAAAACTAGGTCTTTTGCTATATTAAACCTATCTTTCAGTGTAATAATTTTATTTTAAAAAAAATGATTTTTTATGAAGCAAAAAATTTTTTTTATGTGGGTGGGTAGTTCTCTAGGGGTTTTGGGCTGTAGGGTGATTTTGGGTGTAAAGTGTGTCCCCAAAAAACGTGTGTGCAGAGGTTTTGGGGGATTTGGTCTATTAAGATTTATTGTGTTTGGTGATTTTGGGGGGAAAATCACAGGTTTTTATGTAAAGTTCAAGGGATGGTGTATTAGAGTTTGTATGTTGAGTAGGTGAGCAAACCCAAACCCAAAAGTGTTGTTTTTTAAAAGTGTGTTGGGTTTGTCTTTTTTGTGGTAAAAAGTGTATGGTCAAAGGAGAATTCCCGTATGTTAATAGAAAGTCTGACAAAGTCTTTTTATGGGAAGGTTTAATTTGGGGCTATCCAAAAGAAATTTTGATGGGGTTTGGTGGGCGTCCCAAACAAGTCTTTGTTTGGTAGGTAGGGCAACCATTAAATGTTGGGTGTCAATCTAAGATTTTTGTAATGGTTAATTAACGTTTGTCCAACAAGAGTCTGTTTGTTGAGTAGGTGGGTGGTAAGCCCAAAAGTGTTTTAATGTTTCCCTAGGGAGGTTTGGAAAGGGTTTTTTCATGTTTTTGGTGGCTATCAAAAGGGTTTTTTGAAAAGGTTAGGGGGATGATCTAAACCAAAAGTAATTGAAGGGAAATGGCCCTCAAGAGAAGTGGGGTGGGTTTTGGGAGGTGGGGTGGGCTGTTAAGTCCCTGATTGGGATGGTGTGGTTTGGGCTTGTATGTTAAATAGGGGGTTTTAAAAAAAGTCTTGTTTTTTTTGGGTGGTCAAGTCCCTATTTTTGGGGGGTTGGTTTTTTTCAAGGGAAAGTTAGGAAATTATGAGTCAATCAAAGGCTTTAAAGTAAAGGGTATTAAGTGATCCCAATTTGAAGAACGTGTGTGTTATAGGGGGGGTCGATGGGAGAAAGTGTGGTAAATCCCTTTTAAGTTAAAAAATAGTCTGAAAAATTTTTTTTTTAAAAATTTTTTTCTAACAAAGAAAAAGTGTTTCAGAAGGTAAATGACAATCAAGAGTCTTTTGTTTTTAGGTTTGGGTGGGGCAATCAAAAGTCTTGTTTGTACAGTGTGGGTCATTTTGTATCTAAGTAAATTTTAAAAAGTCTTTTTTGCTTATTAAGGGGGTGTTTTTTTCAAGGGACAATTTTTTGTAAAAGGGGGGTTTTTAAATTTAATCAAGTTAACCCGAGTTATTTTGGGGAGGGCCAAAAATGATTTTTGTTTTTAGATAGGTGGTAAAAAAGGGCCCTTTTAACCCCGTTAAAAAAATTGGGCGGGCACCTACCCCGATACGTCCCATCAACAGGAAATTGTAATAGTAAGTGGACCGTCAAAATAAATAAAAAGCTAGGGGTGGAAAAAAATAAAATTCATGTTTTGTTTGGAAAATAGGCCCTCCACAAGTTTTAAAGTAATGGGATGGCAATCAAAAGTTTTTGTAATTTAGTATGTGAGTGGCTAAACAAAGCTTGAAAAACGGTGTGTTGGGCGAAAATAGGGTTGGGGGGGGTATATCAATAAAGGGCCGTTTTTTATGGAAATTGAAGGAAAAATTTAATGTTCCCGAAGATGTGTAGTTTGTTTATATGATTTTTTTAAAGGGTTTTGGGAATGTCCCCCCAAAAATCTTTTGCTTGGGGAAAGGGGGAGTGAAATGCGAGGGTTCTGTTTGATAAATAGGTGTGGATCAAACAAGGTTTTTTTTGTGTATTGAGTAGGTGAGTGGGTAATTAAACCCCCCCCTAAAAGAAAAAGTGTATGGTCAGTCTTTTAAAGTTAAGTAATTTGGGCTGTTTAAAAGTTTTATGTGCGGGAGGGGTTTATTTGGGCCATCAAGAGGACTAAAAGGGTTTTGGGGAGGCGAGTAATTAACCAAATGTCTCACTTGAGTAATTGGGGGTCTATAAAGAAACTCCCCTTTTTGGGAGTGGGTGGTTTTTAATTTTGTCCCGTAAAAGTTTTGTGGTTGGCCTAACAAAGTTTTATGTTTTGGGGGGGTGGGGTTTGGTTTTATCAAAAAACTCTGTGAAGAGTAAGTTGGGGGTTTAAACATAGCTGTGTGTTTATTTTGGGAGTGGTCCCTTTTAAAAAAATTTTAAAGAAAAAGTGTTGGTTTTGTCCCAGTAAAAATTTAATTTTGGTAGGGGGGTCATCAGATGTCTAAAGTGTTTGGGGGGGTGATTTGGCCCATCAAAAACTTTTTTTGTTGAGTAGGGTTAAATGTTTTCAATTATGAGTATTTCGTATTTTGGAAAAGGCAAAGGAAAAAAATAAGTTTTTGAAATAGGAACATTTGGGGAGGTGGTTTAAGTCTTTATGTAAAGAAGGTTTTTCTGTTTAATAAAAAATTTAAAGGGGTTTGGGGGGGAAGTTTGGGCTGTAAGATAACGTGTATTTGGTAAGTGGGGTTTAAAATTTTTAAATAAAGGAAGGTAGGGGTTTAAAAAAGCTTGGAAAGGGTTTTGGGACATTGTGTTTGGGTAGGTGGAATGACAAAAAAGCCTTTTGAAATTGTCCCATTAATGGAAATCTTGTATGTTAAGTTGGTACCCTTTAAAAATTTAAAGTTCGGTATGGTTAAAGGGATATAAAAAGAAATGTGTGTAGGGGAAGTGGGTAGGAAGGGGCTTAAATAAATGGATTGGAAGGGAAATTTGGCTTGGGGAAAGGGGAAAATTTTTTTCAAGTGCTTATGGATAGGTAAAATGGAAACAAAAACCTTATTTGATTTAATAGGAAGGTGAACTATCAAAATTTCAGTGTTGATAGGTAGGGGTTAAATCAAAAAAACTTGTTTTTAACAGTTTGTTTGTGGGAAGGTCTTTTTTTGTTTAAGGGGGAGATCCCTTTAAAATCCCTTTTGTTTTTTTGGGAAAGTAACTGATCTATAAAGAAAACCCGAGGGGTTTTTATGTGGGGGTCAAAACAAGAGTTTGAATGTTAAATTGGGAGGGGAGGTAGGTTGTTCATTGTTTGGGTGGCCCCATCATAGGTTTTATGTAATGGTTTGGTGGGGGCCCCATCAAGAGTAAAGTTAGGCCCTATGGTCCATAAGAGATGTGTTGTTTTTTGGGAGGGGGGTGGACTGTTAAATCATGCCCGTTGGTTTTGTTTGTTCTTTTAAGTTAAATGGTGGTATATATAAAGTCCTTTTTTTTTGGGGGTATAAATCGAAAGTTTGGGGAAGGGGAGTGGGGGGTTTTTTTGAAAAGTTGGGAATTGTGAGTAAATCAAAAGGTTTTTTTGTAATGGGTAGGGATGTATCCTTTAAGGGGGCAGTGTTTAGTAAGAAGGTTTTTCCCTTTTTTTTGGGGCCTGGAGTGGTGATATTTCTTTTTTTGATCGAAATATATAAAAGCCAAAAGAAACCAAACTTTCTTTTAATACCAAAGTTTTTTACAATAAAACACATTTCCCCCTAACTGTTCGTTTATTTGTTTTTAAAAAAATAGTGAAAATAATCAATTGCACCAAATTTTGTTAAAATTAGCTTAAAATGTGAACAATTTTAAAAGAATTTATTCCTTTTTGGCTAAATTTCACTTTACCAAAAATTTGGAGTCCGTAGTAGTAAATGCAAAGCCCAAATAAATAATTTCTAGGGTTTAAAAAAATTAATTTTTAAAAAAAGTTAACATTAAATTTTTTTAAAAGTTATTTTTTAGCTCAAACTAAATTATAAAGGTTCTATAAGAGTATTTTAAAAGGTTTTTTTTAAATTTTTGAATATTTTTTTTTAGTTTTTATCCCAAAAAATATCATTGTTTTTGACACGGAAAATTTTTAAAACGTTTAGGGGAAAAAAAAACATATTTTTTACACAAATATCCCTTTTTTAAAGGGCATTTTTAAAAATCAATTTTAAGGGGGTTTTGGGGACTACTAATTTTTGGGAATTTTTCCCTTTTTCTGAGACTTTTTTTAAAAAATTAAATTTTTTTTTTTAAAATTACTAATTTTTTTCCCAAATTTTATGTATCTTTTATTTTTTTCTTACTTTTGAACAAAATTTTCCCTTCCTTTTGAAAATTTTTTAAAAATGCAAATTTGTTTAAAATCAAATCAATACTACGTGGTTTGGGTTTCCCTTTTAGTTTTCCCCGACTTAAATTTTGTTGTTAAAATTTAAAAAAAATAAATAAAAAATTTTAGCATTTTGTTATAAAAAATAACCGTTAAATTTAAATTTTTACGAATATTTAAGTTTAAGGGGCCAAAAAAATAAATTTTTAAACCCCTTTTTTTTTTAAAATAAAACAAAATTTAAAAGTTTTTTTGGGAATCAATTTTGGGGTTTTTTTAGATTTAAAACCCCTTAAATTTATCCCCCCTATTTTTTAATGGTTGAAATAATTTAAAAGTTTTGAAAAAATTTGGTTTTTAAAAAAAAAATTGGTAAACTTTTTTAAGTTTTTTTCCCCCTGGAAGTAAAGGTTTAAATTTAAAGTAAAATTAAAGGGGGTTTAAAATTTTTATTTTTTATTGGGTTTTGGGAATTTTCTTTGTTTTAAAGGGGAATTTGGAAAATTTTTTGTTTTTTTTTTAAACCCATTTTTCAATTTTTACTTAATAAAATTTTAAGGGGGTGGTAGGTTTGGGGTTGTTAAAACCCTTCTACTAAAAAGGTTTAAATGGTTTGGGGGAAAAGTAAAGGTTTTTTTTTTAAAAATTCCCGTTGGGGCATTTAATAACCCCAAACAATGTTTAAAGAATGTAAATATTTAAAAATGTTTTTAAAGTTTAAAATTTTACAAATTTTTTTAAATTCAAAAACTATAAAAACAATTAAAAATAATGGGTAAATTTTGATAAGGTTTTAAAGGAATTCCTTTATTTATTACCGGTTAAAGATTGGGATATAAAATTTGGTTTTTTGCAAAAAAGGGGATTAAACCCAAAGGGGAAATTTTACCCCCCCAAAACAAATAACCCCAAAACCCCTTTTTTAAAATTAAGTTAACCTCGTTTTAAAAATTAAATATAAAGGACAAAGTAAATTAAAAAAATTTATGCCAAAAAATTTTCGTAAGGAATAATTGGGTTAAAAATAAACAACAATTTTTAAATTGATTTTTTTGGAAAAAATGTAATATGTTCCCAATTAAAAAAATTAATTTTTTTAAAAAACCTTTTTTTTGTTAATTAAAAAATTTAAATTTAAAAAAAAAAGTTTTTTCGCCTTTTTGGGGTCAAGGATTTTCGGTCCTTTAAAATTTTTACAAACCCCTTTATCAACGCTGAACGCCCCTTGGGGGAAAATGGTAAATTAAGGGTTTTTTTAATTTTTTAAAAACAAAAGAAAACCCAAACGGGTAGTTTTGCCCAAAAACCCAAAAAACCCCTAAAATTTTTTTTTTAATTTAGGGAAAATTTTAAAAAATTTTTTTGTATTTTTGATAATTTTGTTTTTGGGTTTCCCTTTTGGTTTTAAGTAAAGGGCAAAAAAAATTTATAAATTTACCCCACCTTAACCAAAGGGTTTTTTTAAAATTTTTTAATTTTTTTTTTAATTTTTTTTGGTTTTTGAATTTTAATTTAAAGGTTTTTTTTATAAATTTTGTTTGGTTTTTTTTTTTTTTTAGTTTTGCCCTCCCTTCTTTTTAATAAATTTGGGAAAAATATCAAAATTTATTAAATTATACAACCGTATTTAAAAAAAAGGCCAAACGCAAAATCGGGGTTACGGTGGTAAAAAGTTTTCCCCAAAAGGGTGGCTTTTTACTGACTTTTGGGGACTTACGGTTTTAAAGGTTGCCTTGGGAAAGTCCGGAAAGGAAATTTTTTATTTAAAAATGGGCCCCCCAGGCCTTTGATGGGGGGGGTAATTCCCCAGGGAAAATTATAAGGAAATTGGAGAAGCCCCCCAAAATTTTAAAAAAGGGAGGAAGGAAAAATTAAAAGTGGCCATAAAATTATAAACAGGGGAAAAAAAACTTTTAAAAATTGTTTTTAAAGGTTAAACTAAAAGGAAGGTTTACCAAAACAACGGTTAAAATTAAATTAAAACCCCCCCTAAGTTTCCAATTTAAAAAAAAGGTTTTAACCCCAAAATTGGGGGGCCTGAGGGGCTAGGTGACTTACTTTGTTTAAATTTAGGGTATTAAATTTGGAAAACCGGGGGTTTTTTTAATTCCCAAACAATTTTTTTGGGAAAAAAGGAAGGGGGGGTTGAATTGTAATTGATGGTTGTAAAGGCCCAAAAAATTTTCCCTGTTTAAAAAAAATTTTAAAAAAAATTAATTTAAAAATACCTTTCCTTTAATTTTAAAAAAACTAAATTACGGGTTCCCAAAGGTTAATATTACTTTAGGAACCCCAAAAAAAAACCCTTAAAATTAAACAATTTAAATTTTTCCAACCCAAAAAAGTTTGGGGGGGAAAAGTTGAAAAGGGTCTAAAGACCACCCAAGTTTAAGGTCATGCAACCCCCGGATTTAAATTAAAATTTAAAAAAAACCAAAAAAATTTAAAAGGGAGGGGAAAAGTTTTTTTTATGAAACTGGGAAAGTTTATTTAAAAAAAGTTTTAAAAATTAAAAAAAAACTTTTTTAAATTTGTTGGAAATGGATAAAATTTAAAAATTTAAAAATAAAAAGAAGCCCATATTTTTTGTATAAAAAATTAAAAAAAAATTTTATTTTGGGAAACCCATTTTTAAAAATTTTTTAAAAAAAACCTTTTTCCTTAAAGTTTTAAACTTAAAGAAAATTTATTGTATAAGTACATTGAAATTGGTAAAGAAAGGTTTTTTTAAAATTTTTAAATATACCCAAAAAATAAAACTTAACCCAAAGGTAATTTTTTAAAAATTTCAAACCAAAAAATTCCCAAAAAAAATTTTAAAAATGGTAAAAGTGTTTTATAAAAATTAATTTGAAAGGAAAATTTTGATAATTTTAAAGGATTTGGGCGAAAAGTTTAACAAAATTCCAAAAAAATGGAAGTTGGGAATAAAAAAATTTAAAAAATAAAAAAGAAAGGGGAAAGGAAAATTTTAAAAGGGAAGGGTTTTGCAAAATCATTTTTTTTTTTAAAGGGTTTTTGGGGAAATCTGAACAAATTAAAGGGTTTTGGGGATTTTAAAAATCCTTTTTATTAATTTTTTGACCAAGGGGAATTGGCATTTTTATGTTTTTTATTGTTTCCCCAAAAAGTTTGGAAATTGGGTGAGAAATTTAAATTTAGAAAATTTAAAAAAGTTTTTGATTTTTAAAAAAGTTAGAGGTCATTAAAAGTTAATTTTTTAATTGTTAAATAAAATTTTTTTTTAAAAGGATTTTAAAAAAAAAGGGAAATAAAAAATTTGGGAATTTTTAAAAAATTGGGGGGGAAGGGGTTTGGAAAGAAAGGCCCCCCAAATATTAAATTCCAGTTACGGGGCCGGCAGGTGGAACGGATTTTTGGGGTTTTTGGAAAAATTTGGGGCCCTTTTGTCCCTTTTAAATACAAAAAAATTTTTTAAAAGGAAGTATATGTAAATTTTTCCGTAATAAAGGGGGTATTTCCTTTGGGTAGGGAACCTTTTTTAATTTGGGGGAAAGGGGGTGTTTTTTAAGGGGGGTTAAGATTTGGTTTTTTTAAAAAAACCGAGGCTTTAAGATCATTTGTTAGTATTTCAGTGGTACACAAAATTGGAGCAAGTACAGACTTCTGTGGCAGACCATCCTTAGATGTCTATAAGAGCTTTCTTCCTGACTCAGGTAAACTAATATTAGCCTGCCACTAAGTATTGAAAATCAGTTCTAATTGAATGTTACTGATAAATACTAACGGTCAAGGCCAGGATCAGAACCAGAGCTATCTCTAACTTAGATACCATGTTCAGACGCTTTAAACCACTTGGTAAGTGAGTATTCAAAAGGTTTAAATGATTTTAAATGGATGTTTGTGCTGTGAGATGGTTGACTATAACTATAGTGAGTAGGGAAGACACAATGGGATATGGCATATCTTATACTAGTAACACTTCCAGTCAAGCGTGATGATCATGCCGTTATGGTGACGACTGTAGTCTATCGAGATTTTTAATTTAATAGATTAAATATGCATCACTTTATATGTACATCTACTAAATATGTTTACTAATAAACAATCCGTAATAATCTAGTTTACTATATAAGACGAGATTAATAAAGATCCTTTGTCAGCACTAAAAGACGCAGGGTTTTAACCAAGCTGCTTAGGAGCAAAGTATTGCAGATATAGTAGGTAATATATTCTGTTCTCAGTCATCTAATAGTGACATGTCGTCTGCCAAATGGTTGCTATCGAAGTAAACTACCAAATAATTCTGAAGTGTCCATATTGGTTGGTAATTTAGCTCCGGATATTGTGTTAGGAAGTGATATGAGCAAGAGTTAGTTGATAACTAGACTAATACTACGAACAGCTGCAGGTTCCTTAGTAGGCCTGACTAATACTACGAACAGCTGCAGGTTCCTTAGTAGGCCTGACTATTGCTCTTTATGAGGAACAGCCGAATTAAGTTAGTATAGTGACTATAATTATTTATATAGACTCATCACAATTACTTGCCCCTTTATTCATCCATACCTCATCGATCAGCATGTTAACGATTAATAAAATATAGTAATAATCAAAATATTAACATGAACACGTTCACGTATTTGTATTTCAGCAACATAAAACTGTATGTTTGTATGAGTAATTGCATTAAATTTGGACTTTCAACCAATGTTTTGTATAATGTTGTACCAATGTACGCCCATACACGCACGGTGGTATTAGCCATGTCGTCTATTCATTCACGTACAGTGATTATGCAATATCATTGTGCGTGTATGGAGGTCTAGGAGGGTCAATACCATTGTACATATATGGGTGGGTGGGTAGCTGAAAATCTACCCAGCCGTGATTAACAATAGGATTAATTAGTTGTTCATGAGATCATTTATACGGGTTGTAAACTGATCTCATATTTTGTTTTTATAACATAGAAAATTATTCTATAATACCTAGAAAGAGTGAGGTTTTGAAAATTATTGAGTTAGTTTGAAATAGCTAGATGAGATATCAACTAAGGGACCTAGTGTGATATGTGGTATGGAATCCACGTAAACATGTAGGTCCTTAGTTACCCCTGCTATTGGCCTGTTAATAAATAGCACTTTCTAAGGAGCAGTCCACTTTAGCTAGTAACAATAACTCTACTCGTTCAACTAGACTCATCACACTCATTCCCCTTTCATATCTCACCAGTAAATCTATGACAGGCGTCTTAATAATGAACGTATTAATTTTCAATTTACTAAACTATATTTGTAACAATACACATATGCAATGTTATATATTCAGACTTTAATGTAATACAGTATTTGTATTTGTTACTTATATATATATATATATATATATATATATATATATATATATATATATATATATATATATATAATTACATTTGTATGGTTATATGTTTAATATTAAAATGTTTAATGTACTGAAGTATTCCTATGCAGGTTTAAACTCATGAGTGGCTGGACTGCTTACTGCTTCATTGTACAATGTTCCATTGCATTGCTTACTTTGAGCAGGCTACATGAAAATGAAATAAGTGACATCCGTGTTCAAATAGGTATGTGTAATTAATTAACAAGTTAAACAAACTAGAAGGCATAACTTATTTATTGATTATAATTATTAGGAATAACAATTTAACTCGGTTCCTTAAGCTCATGAAATATATCATTCATATACTTTAAAAAAGTAAAAAAGATGTAAAAATATATTTATTCAAGACAGAAATGTTGTACTTCAAATAAAATCAGATTATTCAACCACATTTAACAAAAAATTTGCATTAGCAAAGTCAAATTGATAAAAATAACAATGGCTATTATACTACTGCAAAACATATTAAGTATCATATAAATAGAATTATATCACTTCAAAAGGCTGCAGCCTTCAATAAATTCCCGGACGCTGGAACATGAAAGATTTATGATGTAATTTTTAAGCAGTTTTTTTTTTTTAATTTTGTAAGGTTTGATTCTACTTTGAGAGATACGGGTAACTATTAAATATTAATATACCATTGATTGGTAGCTTAGTTGGTTAAATCCCAGCTTCATAAGCTTGAAGTTCTCAGTTCGATCACAATCAGAGTCATGTCACATTTTAAAAGGTACCACCGGCTGTTCATTTGTCTTTAGGCTTCGTGAATTAAGGCTCAAATTCACAGTCATATTCACATTAATGACACTTTCTAAGGAATAGTCTGCCTTAGTTTGTAGCAAGGACTACAATCGCTCATTATCACTCATCACACTCATTCGAAATCCATATTCGCCCATATCTTGACGATCGGAGAGTTAAGAATAAATAAATATCAAAAAATAAATAAATTCCATAGTAAAACAGATTTTTCTTGAAAAAAGAGGTTGAATATTTTGGAATTGTAAGTTTATTCTGGTTTCGTAAAGAATATTACTTTGTAACTGAAGTAGTGAAATCATACATATTCTGCTTGACAAAAGGTAAAACTTTCACGATATAAATAGATATGGTAACGTTAGAATCTTTGATTCCTGGAAATAATCTTTACATTACTTGAATATACGCAAAGAAGAAATAGTTTTAATATCCCAATTTTGCAATTTAAATAAAAAACAGTTCTCTGATATACATATCCCCAAATAGTTACAGCATACTGCTAAAAGCAATTCAAAAAGCAATGTTCACGAGTTTGAAGCTCTGTTACAAGATAATATTTATTTGATTTCGTTTTGTTGTACGAAAACATTTAGCTTATTTAATTCTACGTAATGTAATATAACATACATATTTTTGGTAAAAGTTTACAAATTTGTACAGTGGGTAGAATAAAAAAAACACAACATATTAGCACAACATATTTTTGAGTAAAGCTCAATTTCACAAATTTATAAAACAAATACTAGTAAATATAAGTCAGTGAAACTTTAACTGCATGCTAAAAAAATATTGTTCTTTATAGTATGTCGAAATTCTATAATTTTACTTTTTTAATAAATGATTGGTTTTAATTTTTGTAAACCCTTGCAATATTGAAAATGGCTGACCATACAAACTTAAAAAACAGTAAAAAAATACCGGGTTGAAAAACTAAGTAAGATTATCATATTGTAAAAACTGTAACTGAGATAACAAATCTTGTGATTTTTAGGATGAAATAAAATTCAAACTGAGTATCCTTTAAATTTTTATTTAAATTATTTTAAACAACATGTTTCAACTTAAAAGCCATTTTCAAGTGTAAATTAAATAAATTAAGTATTTAAAATGGTTATATATAACATGATAATTCAACATACATCGATGTGCGATGTGTAAGTAATTCCCACGGCGTTTCAACTGAGCGTTTCAAATATTTTCTATCTCAATTTAAACCATTTTCAATCACCTTTCCTCTTGAGGGTTTAGGACCTCTAACAGCTGGTTTAGTAAATATATACTTACTCTTACTCTTACTCCCAGGGCCATCTATATCGCAGGTGATATTTAGCCGCACCAACAAAGCCTCTCCAGATTGACTTGTCCTCTGCATTCTCTTCCATGGCTCCAACTCGCTGTATATCTAGCCTAACCTGGACCCACCATCTTTGTTTTGGCCTCCCACGAGGTCGCCTTCCCTCAGGGTTATTTTTGCAAACTTTCTTTAGTTGGGACTCTTCTCTCCTTCTCAACACATGCCCAGCCCACCTTATAGTCTTCTACTTTTGACCTCACTCACAATGTCTGCGTCGTTATACAGGTCTCTAATCTCCCTGTTATGTTTCCTTCTCCACTCCCCTTGGTCATATGTGGGCCCATATATCTTTCTCAAGACTTTGTTTTCGAAAACAATTAGTTTTTTTCCTCTTTCTTATTATTTAGTATCCACGTTTCAGATCCATAGAGAAAACTGGGATGACTATTGATTTGTACAACCTAATTTTTGTTTTGTGTGACAATGACTTGGAAGATAGTAATCTATTGCATGCATAAATGCATCTGTTGGCTGAATTTATTCTTTGCTGTATCTCAATTTCTTCTGCGTTTTTATTTGAAATTGTGACTCCGAGGTATTTGAATTCCAGTACTTGTTCGAATTCATGACCATCAACTCGTAGGGGGTCTTGGGTGTAATTTTGGTCTCTTGTAAAGTGCATGAATTTGGTTTTTGGATCGTTTGTCTTCAGCCCTATTTTTTCTGCTTCTGTTATGAAGACCTTGGTCAGCGTAGTTAGATCCTCTAGCTTTTCTGCCATTATAGCTACGTCGTCTGCAAATGCTATAATGTTCAGTTTTCCTCCGACTTTAACACCCAGGTTCATTTCTTTTGTCTTCTGAAGGGCCTCCTCTAGAGCCATGTTGAATAATATTGGGGAAAGGCCATCCCCCTGTCTGACTCCTGAGTTTACTTTGAAGGTTTCGCTGTTTTGTCCATTTATTCTCACGGAGCATCTTGACTCGGTAACACTCATTTTAGACAGTTTTATCAGTTTTCTGGGGACCTCACATTTTTCTAACTGTACCCATAATCTTTCTCTGTCAATGCTGTCGTAAGCTTTTTGGAAGTCAATGAAGATGGCATAAAATTCTTTTTTATATTCCCAGTACTTGGCTACAATTTCTTTCAGTAAAAATATCTGGTCTGTAGTGGACCTACCTTTGATGAAGCCTGCCTGGTGTTCTTCAATTATTTCGTTTGAGTAGCATTCAAGTCGATTTAGAATAATTTTAGTCAGGACTTTATAGGGGATACTTAGCAATGAGATGCCTCTATAATTTCCACACTCTTCTTTTTCTCCCTTTTTATGTATGGGTACAACTACTGCCTCTTGCCACTCAGTTGGCATTTCTTCCTTTTCCCATATTTTAAGTATTAACTTCCACAGTTTCTCAATTACTACATTTCCTCCTTTTTTTAGTAATTCTGCTGTAATTTCATCTTTTCCTGGAGCCTTGTTATTTTTCAGTGTCTTTACTACGTTTTCCACTTCTTGTTTGGTTGGTGGTTCCAGGTTTGGTTGTACTTGGTAATAATAGCTACATTCATTGTCTTGTTTTGTTGTTTCATCTCCTCTGTTGAAATTAAGTACATCACTGAAATATTCTTTCCACCTTTCAAGGACTTTTTGGCTTTCCATAATTAATGTGCCATCTTTACTCTTAACTCCGTAAGAGCGGGGGGTGAATCCTTTTTTGAAAAATCTTACTTTTCTAAAGAAGTCTCTTGAGTTGTTTGTTGTGTTATCTTCTTCGGCTTTATCCAGCAAGCTATTTATATATAACCGTTTTTTCCTCTTCAATAACCTATTGGTATCCCTATTTGACTTGTTGTAACTCTCTCTCTGTGTTCTATGCTGTTACTATTCATCCAGGTCTTTTTCCTAACAATTCTTTCTTCAACCATTTGCTCACATTCATGGTCAAACCATGGCTTTTTGTTCTTTTTCTTCTTCTTTATGCCACATACTTCTTCTGCCGAATCGAAAACTGCTTCCTTGAAGTTGTTCCAGTTATTGTTTATATTATCATTTTCGTCCACCTCTTCTAGAAGTTTGAATCTGTTTTCAAGTTTAAGTTTAAAATTTTCAACTATACTGTGGCATTTGAGCCTCTCGGTGTCTATAAGTCTTTCCTCTTTTCGTCTCTGAGTAGCTATTCTTTGTGTCATCTTCACTACAACTAATGAGTGGTCAGTTCCACATTCTGCCCCCCTAACACTCTTAACGTTCGTTATGCTGCTTTTATGTCTTTGGTCAACTAGCACATGATCAATTTGGTTTTTGGTAACTCCATTTGGTGATGTCCAAGTGTACTTATGTATGTCCTTTCTTGGAAACATCGTGCTTGATATTTTGTAGTTATTTGCCAGGGTGAAGCTTGCTAATCTTGTTCCATTATCATTGGAGTTTTGGTGAAGGCTTTCTTTTCCAATCGCTGGGCTCCAGATCTCCTCTCTCCCTATCTTAGCATTTGCATCTCCTAATATAACTTTGGTATCAAAATTTGGTAACTTCCCCACCAACTCGTCTAGTAGATCATAGAAATCATCTTTTTCGTCTTCGTCTGCTTCTTCCGTTGGAGCATAGATACTAACGAAAGATAAGTTATTAAATTTTCCTCTTATTCTAATATTGCACATTCTATTGCTTACTGGTTAAAAATGTATCACCGCTTCAGCTAATTTTTTCTTTATTGCAAAACCTACTCCTCCATAAAACCTATTTTCTTCACAGCCACTATAGTAGATCAGGTACTTCTTTATGTTTATCCTCCCTGCCAAGGGCCATCGGGTCTCCTGTAGTGCTACGATGTCCATTTTGTATTTATCCAGTTCTTCTGCTAATATGTCACTAGTTCCAGGTGTTGCTAATGTCCTTACATTCCAAGGGCCAATTCGTAACTGTTTTAAACTAAGCCGGGTCTTAATCCATTTCTCCTGTCCAATTTCCGAGGCTATTTTTTGTTGGTGTTTCGTAACATTGTGATTTTTTATGAGGCGGGTTGTCAGCCCAGCGCCCAACCCCCAACCTGGAGGGCCAGGAGTTTGTGATCAGAGTCTTCTTATCCTAGGCCAATTGCTTTCACTGCAGCTTCAAGACGTTGGCCTGGCCTCGGTGTTACATCAGAGTGACCTTCTCCTAGCCTTCGGGTACCCAAACCCTATCGTACAAGGCTGTGCGGGCAGTGCTTATTTGATGGCGGCACTTCCTCGCCATGGCACAGCACTATCATCGGGCTCATGTGGACTTGCTGAGTGTGACCCCGCCACAGATCACCCTCCCACGCCCTCCGGTGCTGCCGCCTCGGTCCGGGAGCTATAGTAAATATATAACTCTAAAAAAATTGTAAAATAAAAAAATAAATTATCTATAGTTTTTAAAATTATATTAAATGTAACAAACTAAACGTAACTTAAAAATAAGAGCGACCCATTATATTTGTGACTTGAAGAATGTACTTATCACATTTCTAGTAACTATCAATGAATCATCAGCCTATAGCTGTAACATATCTATGTGTTATTCATATTTAATAAGTCCCCTAAAAAGAAGTGGAAGTCCAGCTGCATGAAATGGCAACACCGCGTCCAGTGGCCCGACTGGTCCGCATAAACTACCGCACATTGATGTCTCTTAAATTATCATGTTATATAAAATCATAAGATTTTTTTGTATCACACTTACCGTTTTATAATCTAACTTTATTTTTTAATCCGGTATTTTTAACTGCTTTGGAAGTTTGTATGATCAGCCATTATGAAGATTGCAAGGGTTTACAAATATTACAACAAAACATTAAAAAACCGAGTAAATAATATAGAATTTGGAAGGACTAATAAAAAAATTGTTCTTCATTTGTCACTAAAGTTTCATCTTCTTATCTTTAGTGACTTTTGTTTTAGACATTTTTGAAGTTGAGCTTTACTCTAAAAGTGCAACAATTTTATGATTTTTTTATTAAATTCTACCCGATATAAAAAAGTCTTTAGGTCTTAAAAAACATGTAAGTTATATTATATTACATAGAATTAAATAAGCTACATTTTAGTGTTCAACACATGGAAATCGCATTAATATTTATTTTTTAGCAGAGGTTCAAACCCAAGTACATTGCTTTTGGAATCTAACAGTAGTCTTTTTGGGGGTAGATTGCCGGAAGAACATCAATATTTGCTTAGTTTTTTAAACTAGTCCCTAAACAAAAAAAATTTCCAGAAGTGATTTTTTAGTCTTTATCGATATGTCTAACGTCTATGGAAATTGAAATTCTCGTCCAGGACCAATCCCAATAAACGGAGGCTTTGAAACGGAGGCTTTGAGTTGGATGAATCTCAGTTTCATCTAAAAGTAGGCTAAAATCACTAGCACGTATGTTAATCAAGCAAAAATATATTAATTGGGTTTTTTTTGGAATTAATAATAAGACATTGTTGTCAAACCATCGAATCAAACTATTGGCTTCAAAGAAGTTAGCCTTTGATTTGATCTCCTATTTTTATTTGAGAATTTATTTAATTAAACATGTACCCAAACACTGTAACTTAATGTAGTATGAAATTTATAACTTAAGTTATTATTGAAAAGTTGTAAGTGGTAACTTGATTTATTGTGGTTAGATAATTAGACAAAAACTATTTAATATGAATTTTCCAAAAACTGCGTTCGTTAACATTTAAAAAAGTATGATTTCGTAACTTACGATACAATTCCTTAAATATAATTATTTAAACATAAAAACTAGATCTTCAAATACCATAAATACAGTAACACATTATAAGTGTGATGAATTCATTTGCGATAAAATGATTAACTTTAATTTGTATCTAAGATTAACCTTTTTCTGCAGCTACACTGCACTGTACATACACTGCTAACGTAACTTTGTATTTCAGGAAAACTCTTCCTCACATTTGGCACAACGTTTCTTCAATTTCCAATTTTTATCCAGATATCAATGAAGTGGTCTCAATATATCAAAGAATGGGATTCCGTCGAAAGACAAATGTTCTACTCAATTGGGCCAGTGAACAACTTATCTAGAGATTGTTTTGTTCTCTTCGCCTTGCTTTCGATCACTCATTATGGTAGGCATACACACCAAACATTTGTTTGTTACTAGTTCTATTTAATTGATTATCTCTCTTGTAAATATCAAAAAGATTCAATACACAACCTGTATTTGGTTTTTGATTTCTTAAACTAGTAGTACGTATTCTAACACGTTTGCCGTTTTATTGCTTGTATTTCTAAGTGCCATATGGACAACACAATATTTAACATTCAGTACCACAAATGTCAAAATACATTTTAAGGAAGAAATGAAATCATTACTAAGGCTTTAATAACATTTTCCAAATTGTCTTTAATTTTTTCTATAAGGTCTTGTTAATACAGTGAACAACGGAAATATGTGTCTCTATGCATATCAAACCAGGTTTTTGTTTTTATTTAGAAGGTGCTAAGAATTTTACCTCTCTGCAGTAAAAAATAGCTAATATAAATAAGAGAAAACATTTCAAATAAAAACATACTTCTCTGAGAATGTACAGGCTCTGATGAAGTCAAATCTGTTGGCTTGGTTTCTGACAAATCTGGGTGGCATAAACGTAACTGTATTTGAATAACTGCGCACGTTTGGGACTAAAACCACAGCCAAATCCAGGTTACCAGCATCCCAAGCTGATAAACGAGTGCTAATTAACCAGAACATGGTTGGCTACCCAACTTGTTCACGGATGATACCCTCACTGATACCTAAGTTAATGATAGGGGCTACTGTGTTTGATGATGGTGCTACCTAAAATGATCAAAGTTGCTTCCTAACTTGATCACAATTGGCTACCCAAGTTGGTTATAGGTAGCTACGCAAGGTGGCCGTGATTGTTATCCAGGTAGAGCATGGTCAGCTCCCTAAGATGATGAGTTACCGAATCATCTAATGAGGAGTTACCGAAGTTAATCATGGTTGCTACACAGGTAGTTCATGGTTGTCATAAAATTAAATCACTGTTAGCTACAGGTGTAGACCCTGGCTAAAAAAGGTTGGCTACGTAAGTTTTTAATGGTTGTTAGGGTGAAAATAGGTGGCTACCCAAGCCGGTCATGACTGGCTAAGGAAGGTTGCTACCGAAAATTTTCATGACCGGCTGGAAGGTAATGATGGTTGCTACCCAAGCCGATCACGGGGGGGGGATACCCATGATGATTATGGTCGCTAACCAAACTGATCATAACTGGCTATTGAAGTAAAGACGGTTGTTACTGAAGCTGAACACGGGATGATATAAATTGTATCTTGGTGGCTACCCAAGCAGATCACAGGTGGCTAACTAAACTGATCACGGGTGGCTACCCAAGATGTTCACCGTTACTAGTAAAGCTGATGACGAATGAACTCAAGTTGTTCATGGTTGATATCCAAAATAATAACGAATGCTTATGGACGTTAATTACAGTTGTTACCCAAGCTGATTATGGCCAACTTCACAAGTCGTCGTGGTTGGTACTATTTCTGATAACGGGTGACTACCTTTACAGAATGAGCTGGGCTGTTAACCTCATTGATTTTCGTGTCTTCATGAATTTGTCGATCATATCCTAAATGTATATTTAGGTATAAAGTATCATACTATCTGACGCATCATACAGTGGACAAAGCTGTCTGCAACCACTATCCCAGAACAAAGCTGCCCCTCCCTTGATGCGCATGAGAGTCCGTACTTTTATAGTGCTTTCATAAAAATGTTTAGGCGTAAAAGATTGACACCAACTTAAACATAAAAACTGTATAAAATTTAATGGTTAGTTTAACTAATAAGTTAAGAACAACATATTTATAGCCTAAAATGTACAATTAAAATTACTAAATTACTTCCTATAATAATTAGTTAAATTTTATATGATAAGACACCTTTCATTAGAACATTATAATACAGAATAACCAACTTCATCACTTAAAGATGTAGAAATCGTATGCTTGCAGGATGCAAATGCACCCAGACAAAAATAAAATTCTTCACTGTAAGTGTTGAAATGTGAGTTTTTACTTTTAAGCCCTATTAAAAAGATACTATAAGTTGTACATGATGTTTTGTGGATTCATTATTTGCGTGATCACAAGAGTATAAGCTTTTACATTTAATGTCATTTGATGCTGATTATTTTCTTTTACATAAAACAATCAACTATTTAACTTAAAAAAAATTTTTTTCAGGCTGTAAAGTTCCACTTCTCATACGGAACATTCTAGAGTTGCAATCCAGGGGAGAACCAATTACCCCTTTAGTTGTTATCTCCATCAATGAGAGTGCTGGAATACCAAGAATTCCTTTCTCAATGCAAACCTATATAGTTTTTCTTTTAGACACTATTCAATTTCTTCAATGGCTGATAGGCACTGTCTTTGTTATACTGATAGCCAAATGTCTCAATGCCAGACTTGAACAGTTCACTTCACATTTAGAGTCAAAAGTTTCTCAGGTAAACAAATAATATAATTAATTATTCATTTCATACTTTTAGTTCGTAATGTTTAAGTGTTGACCATGCATACATATCGTATAATATATCATGTTATTTACTTCTGACAGTAGACGTTGGTGATATTTTGTAATCAACTTAAATAATAGAATTGCTAGATTGGGAAAGTTAGAAACCCACAAACTATATAAAATACACATAAGATAGTATAGCCTTGAAAATAAATACATTTATATACCAGTATAATATTTTTAGTATTAATGGTAAAAGAATGTTATTAATATTGACTGTTTTTAAGGGAATATTTTTGCTAACATTTAAGTTACAACATTATTTTTAAAGAACTTACATTTTGTGAGCTGCAAAACTCTTGAATTAATAGGGAAGAAATATTTTTTTTACATATTCCACCATTTCGTGAAAAAACCCTATACTAGGGTTTAAACTGTTTTAGATGTAAATTAGATATATTAGTTGAAAAGCACTAGGGTTGTAAGTAGATCGTCGTATACAGAAAATTATAGAAACCATCCAATAATTCTTGTCCACCTTATAATAAAATGCATCAATATAATTTGTTTTAAATATTATTCTTTATTTTGTTTCACCGTCGTTCACAGTAGGAGTTCAATTTTCAAAATGTTATTTAATTGAACAAAGGGCCTATTAAAATCTTTAAATGATAGCTCTTGATGCAATAATGACTTTCAATTCTTCATTTGAATCGTTATATGCGCATGCATCTTTTAATATCCTTTTGGTATTGTTTTTATGCAATAAGATTAAGTTTATTTTTTCTTAGTCTTAGTTAGTATTAGCCCTTTCGGACTGTTTTTGACTTGTTTTCCCATACAAAGGCAGATACCCTTGCAGGGAATCAATTTCATGTATTTTTTAAAATATACATTTGTTTGTATTTTCATAAAATAATAAACTAATTTTCAATTTAATTTCATTTTTAATTTTTTCATTCTTAGTTGAATAGTTATCATTATGGATAATATATCAATGTAATATATCTTTTTTAATTACTGTGGCTGTTACATACGTATAAGATTACAATAAAGTCTTGAATCCCCTTTTTAACTTTGAAACAAAAACAAAGAAAAACGCCAAGGTTAACACATCATGGTGAATGACGCCTTTGGGGGACGTCTACAAAGAGTCACAAGAAGACATCTTTATCGGTGTTGGGACAACAGCAACCCGTACAGGAAAGATAAAATTCAAAAACAGCACCCACGAAACTTAATGTTTTGGCAGGTATTACTGGATATTATATTTTGGGACCATTTTTTAAGAAATGTTAATTTCATTTAGTTCATCGATACATTATTATAAGAGTTACACTTTGTGTTCACTAGCTGACATAACGGGGCATAAAATATTATGATACGATTTTTTAACGTGAAACTAAATGAAAAACCTTTTCCGTGTGCATAACAAAACCCACTGAACACTTCCGTGCAGCTGCTAAAATAAAGATAGCATCCGTTAAATTCAAAGTCTAATTCGTGGAAAATCCAAACAGCCTACTTGTATTTTCTAACAGTGGTCATGTTTTTGGTCATGTTATTCATGAACTCTTCTTCATTTAAATTAAAACATTATCATACAATGAGATTAGGCCATTTTGAACACTTACTTTTATCTCAGGTTTAAACGTTATTTTAACTCGTAACAATTAATGCGTTACACATCTGAAGAGTTTTAATATTTAAACAGCAATAACTACTGATTAAATCAACCTTTTGAAATCCGGTTTGCGGCACTATTTTAGTAAACCAAGACGTTTCAATTTATCTACATTTTAGTATAGGCTCTCATTAAACATGTTCTTTTAACTCCTTGTGGCCCGTCCCCCAAAGGTGTCATCCGGTCGGTAATTAAACAGGTATGTAGGTTACTTCAACCAGTAATTATGTACGAACAGTGGCGATTTTCCCTGTTGTGATTTAACAGTTAAAAATGGGTTCCACATTCATTGTCACCTCTAATGTTTCAGTAATTTCTAATAAAAAGAATATGACAAAATTCTCTAACAATTTAAATATAATGGCCATCTGTACACAAAGACTCTGTAAAAATTATTAAGTTATATTATTCATTTTAAGTTTTTACAATGCCTTTAAATTTTCCACGATTAAATTTTAAGTGATATATAAATTATTCCTCATTTTAAAAGTGTAATATTTCTGAAGGTCCAAACTGAAGAGTACTGGTCTCAGATGCGTGAATTATTCTCCTCTTTAGCAGAACTGGTGCGTTCTACGGATGATGTTATCTCAAAAACAGTTTTCTTGGTATTTTTTGCACGGATGTGTATTGTTGTGATGATGTTATCATCTATCTTAAGGTAAATTAGAATGTAACGTATTATAGACTGATTAAAAAAAATATATGTTTAAGTGTACTAAATCTAGGCCTTACCAAGTTATGCAACATTTGTTGGTGAGGTCCTATAGTAAACAAGAAAGATAAAAAATCTGTACAAAAATACATGCATATATATATATTTACCATTTTATAGTTTCTATTATCTTCTAGAAAAACACTAAAATTACGATCTATATGCTAATTTGGTTGAATCCACATTTATAAAGAAAGAAAGCCAAAGACAAAATTTTCTCAGCTTTACACTTGTACAAATTTCAAAGGGAAAATAAGCTCTTGTACATTAACGAGAATGAAATTAATCACTTTACATTATATCTCTATTCTTGATTAAAAATAAAATAACATAACATAACAGAAAACTGTCAAGACTGACTAAAATACAAAAATACGCACGATATAAAAACTGTAAGAGTATCTATAGGTTCAATATTATTGAATAATAATAACTTTAAGAGTATTCAATAAACAAAACCTCAATCTTAAACGAATTGTACAACTAGCAAAACTACTATACTATAGTTAAAATATAAAAATGAGAAAATTTATGGCCTCAAAGGTTAAACAAAATTTGATGATCATGCTTCATACATGTCCTATAATTGTATTTGTACTTTACGTATTATATTTACGTTTATATATACTTTAATAAACCGTAGATTATATATAAATCAGCGATCAAAATAATTTACAACTATTAAAAATTATATTTGTTTATTACATTTAAAAGTACAAAACTTGTCGGTGAGGTTTTAATAGTAGACAAAAAAAATAAAAACGCAGTACAAAAATACATTATATATATATATTTTTTTAAAATAAAATAGTTTAGTAATTATTAGGTGGTTTAGGGCAGGCACCTAATTTTTTAAATAAAAATGCAGCTTATAATGTGGCGTAAATATGCATTACAAAAGAAGGTATGAATACAATAACTGCTGACTATAGCTACAACAGAGACGCCAGGTGAAAGTTTGTAGATAGTTTTATCCTGTTTGCTAACAAATTTCTGTTACTTTTTTGATTTAGTAACCAATACCACTGTACGTGTATGGGTGGGTGGGTGGGTCAATACCACTGTACGTGTATGGATGGGTGGGTGGGTCAATGCCACACTACGTGTATGGGTGGGCGGGTGGGTCAATACCATTGTACGTGTATGGGTGGGAGGGTGGGTCAATGCCACAGTACGTGTATGGGTGGGTGGGTGGGTCAATACCACTGTACGTGTATGGGTGGGCGGGTGGGTCAATACCACAGTACCTGTATGGTAGTACATATGCCGCTCAAAAATTCTTTTTACAGCTTGCTTTGTTTATACAGATTGTATACTGCTGATCGAAGATATGAAAACAATCACAATTAACAATTTGAGCCTTTTAACAAGTCACGGGTTTAACACGAATCACGAATGTTGCTATTTCTCAGCAACACTTGGATCGGCAGTGGGTGAAGTGTAATGTTGTACTGTAAACAAAACAAAGTGATATAACCTTAGCATGTTTTCTTACTGTAATTTAACAGTGCAGTGTATGTGATGTGTTAATGTCATCTTTATTGTTTGGTACATTGATATAATATATCATTGTATATTACACAAAATTAAAAAAAAAATGTGCTAATACTTTAAGCTACTTTTTTCAAACACAAGCAAAAATTACAGCTAATAAAATATATTTTTGCTGGTTAATAAATAAAATAATTTCGTTAATAAAACATAACGACTGCATAACAAAGAAAAATTTATTGTTTCGAATTTTGATTACACACATACTTATTAGCAAATATATATACATGTACAAACACACACATACTAAGAGCGTGTAAATATCCCCTAGCATACATACATACATACACACACACACACACACACACATATATATATATATATATATACATACATACATATATATATATATATATACAGTCATATATCCTTGTACTTCAGTTTAAATTTATGTTTCTATTGACGATAAATGATAACAATTTTGTACATTTATAAGCCAAATTCTTGGATTTAAAAAACATTACTATATTTAGAGGTTTTATATGCCAGGTATCATATTATAAATCCTCGGTGCTAAAAAATTAGATTTTTGCAAAAAAGTCCTGATATAATCTGAATAAAGATGATTAAGATGAAAGTGATTATTTATTGCCATATATATATATACTACTGCCATGGTACTATTATTTATTTTAAAATCGAAGGACGAGAATGATTTCTAGGAGGCTTTCTCAGAATCAACCTTAGAAATTATTCAGTTTGGCTGTGAACTAAAGAAAGGTACAGCATTATTTAAATGTTTTAATTGTAAAATGTCCTTCATAAACTAAACATCTATAATTTTTTTAGATTTGTATATTTTCAAGGAGGTATTTAGCTATTAATTTTTCATGTAGCAAATAGTAATCATGTAAATTATGTAAACTTCTATAATATTACCTTTGGGACTTTAATTATGTAATAGTATATTTAAATACATCGTAAAAATACAATGTTCATTAAAATTATTTTCTTTCATTCACGTTTTCAGTAACCAGAATTAATTAAATTTTAACTTGTTTGAAATATTTTGCACTTTTTAATCTTATTCTTTCATATAAGATTTTGCCCCTTTTATTTGGCATTAAAATAAAATGATCATTAGTTCTTGTTCATTTGTATTTTTATTTGTCTTAACCATAGAACAGTAAATGTACATATTGTATAA
The DNA here is from genome assembly GCA_035578905.1 of Stictocephala bisonia. Taxonomy (NCBI): domain Eukaryota; kingdom Metazoa; phylum Arthropoda; class Insecta; order Hemiptera; family Membracidae; genus Stictocephala; species Stictocephala bisonia. The sequence continues at coordinate 134,789 of JAQJVL010000605.1, read as the reverse complement.
TAAAATGAATTAGAAATAGTTATATTTATATATCATCATCTTGTACTTCGTGTTTAAATATACCTTTACTGTCATGTACCTGCACATGGTGTATTGTATATTATTGAAAATAAGTCAGTATAACTACAAAGAAAACTCAATACACGCAAATAAATCATTATAATAAAACAATTAAAGGTCTAAGAGAAAATAAAAAGAGATAATAGTAACAAACTGTTGAGAAATAGATAATGCTAAGTAGTAAGTATTAGGCAGACCTTCATAAAGCTATATGAATACATTAACTTGAAAAAAACGGACATTAATAATTTACGAAGAAGTGCTTGGTAACTTTAACAAAATGTTAAAATTTTGGGGATGCCTCAAAGTAATATACTGTCAAAACTCGCAGGAATTTATATATCACTCGCTGGATATTGCCAGACTTTAGTCACCTGATCATATCATCCCTCTACCTGGCATACTCACTATCAAAGATTCCAGAAAAAGCCAAGAGTGTTGCTCAACTGACCCAGCTTGTCCCACCGTATGCGTACTACACAGATGTAAGTCTACTATCAGGTTATATACAACTATACTCACTATCATAGATTCTAGAGAAAGCCAAGAGTATTGCTCAACTGACCCAGCTTGTCCAACCGTATGCGTACTACACAGATGTAAGTCTACTATCAAGTTATATACAACTATACTCACTATCAAAGATTCCAGAGAAAGCCAAGAGTGTTGCTAAACTAACCAGGCTTGTTCCAACGTACAGGTACTACACAGATGTAAGTCTACTATCAAGTTGTATACAACTGTACTCATTATCAAAGATTCCAGATAAAGCCAAGAGTGTTGCTCAAGTGACCCAGCTTGTCCCACCGTATGCGTACTACACAGATGTAAGTCTACTATCAAGATATATACAACTATACTCACTATGAATGATTCCAGAGAAAACTAAGAGAGTTGCTCAAATGAACCGGCTTGTTCAACCGTATGCGTACTACACAGATGTAAGTCTACTATCAAGTTATATACAACTATACTTACTATGAATGATTCCAGAGAAAACTAAGAGTGTTGCTCAAATGACCCGGCTTGTCCCACCGTACGGGTACTACACAGATGTAAGTCTACCATCAAGTTATATAAACCTATTCTCACTTTCAATGATCCCAGAGAAAGACAAGAGCGTTGCTTAAGTGACCAGGCTTGTTTCACCATATGGGTACTACACAGATGTAAGTCTACTATCAAGTTATATTCAACTATACTCCCTATCAATAATTCCAGAGAAAGCCTAGAGTGTTGCTCAACTGACCAGGCTTGTTCCAACATATGGGAACTACACAGATGTAAGTCTACTATCAAGTTATATACAACTATACTCCCTATCAATAATTCCAGAGAAAGCCTAGAGTGTTGCTTAACTGACCAGGCTTTTTCCAACGTACGGGTACTACACAGATGTAAGTCGACTATCAAGTTATATACAACTATATCTTACTATGAATGATCCCTGAGAAAGACAAGTGCGTTGCTGAACTGACCAGGCTTGTTCCAACGTACGGGTACTACACAGATGTAAGTCTACTATCAAGTTATATACAACTATTCTCACTATAAATGATCCCAGAGAAAGACAAGAGCGTTGCTGAACTGACCAGGCTTGTTCCAACGTATTCGTACTACACGGACGTAAGTCTACTATAAAGTTATATACAACTATATCTTACTATGAATGATCCCAGAGAAAGACAAGAGCGTTGCTGAACTGACCAGGCTTGTTCCAACGTACGGGTACTACACAGATGTAAGTCTACTATCAAGTTATATACAACTATTCTCACTATCAATGATCCCAGAGAAAGACAAGAGCGTTGCTGAACTGACCAGGCTTGTTCCAATGTATGGGTACTACACAGATGTAAGTTGACTATCAAGTTATATACAACTATACTCACTATCAATGATCCCAGAGAAAGACAAGAGCGTTGCTGAACTGACCAGGCTTGTTCCAACGTACGGGTACTACACATATGTAAGTTGACTATCAAGTTATATACAAATATTCTCACTATCAATGATCCCAGAGAAAAACAAGAGCTTTACTAAACTAACCAGGCTTGTTCCAACGTACGGGTACTACACATATGTAAGTCTACTATCAAGTTATATACAACTATACTCACTATCAATGATCCCAGAGAAAGACAAGAGCGTTGCTAAACTGACTAGGCTTGTTCCGACGTACGGGTACTACACAGATGTAAGTCTACTATCAAGTTATATACAACTATACTCACTATCAATAATTCCGGAGAAAGTCAAGAGCGTTGCTGAACTGACCAGGCTTGTTCCAACGTACGGGTACTACACAGATGTAAGTCTACTATCAAGTTATATACAACTATACTCACTATCAATGATCCCTGAGATAAACAAGAGCGTTGCTCAACTAAGCAGGCTTGTTCCAACGTATGGATACTACAGAGATGTAAGTCTACTATCAAGTTATATACAACTATACTCACTATCAATGATTCCAGAGAAAGACAAGAGCGTTGCTGAACTGACCAGGCTTGTTCCAACGTACGGGTACTACACAGATGTAAGTCTACTATCAAGTTATATACAACTATACTCACTATCAATGATCCCAGAGATAAACAAGAGCGTTGCTCAACTAAGCAGGCTTGTTCCAACGTATGGATACTACAGAGATGTAAGTCTACTATCAAGTTATATACAAATATACTCACTATCAATGATTCCAAAGAAATACAAGAGCGATGCTCAACTAAGCAGGCTTGTTCCAACGTACGGGTACTACACGGACGTAAGTCTACTATCAAGTTATATACAGCTATACTCACTATCAATGATTCCAGAGAAAGACATGAGCGATGCTCAACTAAGCAGGCTTGTTCCAACGTACGGGTACTACACGGACGTAAGTCTACTATCAAGTTATATACAACTATACTCACTATCATTGATTCCAGAGGAAGACAAGAGCGATGCTCAACTTAACAGGCTTGTTCCAACGTACTGGTACTACACGGACGTAAGTCTACTATCAAGTTATATACAACTATACTCACTATCATTGATTCCAGAGGAAGACAAGAGCGATGCTCAACTAAGCAGGCTTGTTCCAACGGTCGGGTACTACACGGACGTAAGTCTACTATCAAGTTATATACAACTATACTCACTATCATTGATTCCAGAGGAAGACAAGAGCGATGCTCAACTAAGCAGGCTTGTTCCAACGTACTGGTACTACACGGACGTAAGTCTACTATCAAGTTATATACAACTATACTCACTATCAATGATTCCAGAGAAAGACAAGAGCGATGCTCAACTAAGCAGGCTTGTTCCAACGTACTGGTACTTTACGGACGTAAGTCTACTATCAAGTTATATACAACTATACTCACTATAATTGATTCCAGAGGAAGACAAGAGCGATGCTCAACTAAGCAGGCTTGTTCCAACGGTCGGGTACTACACGGACGTAAGTCTACTATCAAGTTATATACAACTATACTCACTATCATTGATTCCAGAGGAAGACAAGAGCGATGCTCAACTAAACAGGCTTGTTCCATTGTACTGGTACTACACGGACGTAAGTCTACTATCAAGTTATATACAACTATACTCACTATCATTGATTCCAGAGGAAGACAAGAGCGATGCTCAACTAAGCAGGCTTGTTCCAACGGTCGGGTACTACACGGACGTAAGTCTACTATCAAGTTATATACAACTATACTCACTATCATTGATTCCAGAGGAAGACAAGAGCGATGCTCAACTAAACAGGCTTGTTCCATTGTACTGGTACTACACGGACGTAAGTCTACTATCAAGTTATATACAACTATACTCACTATCATTGATTCCAGAGGAAGACAAGAGCGATGCTCAACTAAGCAGGCTTGTTCCAACGGTCGGGTACTACACGGACGTAAGTCTACTATCAAGTTATATACAACTATCCCGTTTAGGTAATCAACAGTAAGTGTATGACTTTTTCCCCACGTCTAATACCTGTTTAAAATAGTGTTTTTGTTTTGTTGCTGTAATTTTATGCTGTATGAACGTTACTTTTAATGTATTGATGACATCAAAATTAGGATCTCTTTGAATTATCACGCAAGAATTTGATTTTAAAGTGATTTAAACTGTAAATATGATTAGAGAACATTATTTTACTTCAAAATATCTTAATATATTTTGAATAGACACAAACATTGCCTTTTTCAGTTATACATCTCATCGTCATTGAATTTTATATTTTCATAATAAAATGTTTTAACAAGTGTATGTTAAATGTGAAACATTTCCTTGCATTTTAACATAAATACATTTTAATTATTTTAGATGAAATAGTTAGTAATTGTGTTTAATGAATTCGTTAGTTTTTAATTTCAAAATATCTAATGTGCTTAATATAAGCTATATTTTCTATGAGAAATGTAACATATTTGGATTTCAAAAATTTTGGTAAGACATGCTATATTCTCATAAGCAACTAAAGCGTTAAAAAAAAGAATAGTGTGGGTTTACGTACATTTAATAAAGCACAATACCAGATCTCAAAGTTAACAATTCTGAACTAAACATGTTCTTTTTTTTAAAGTTTTAATTTTGCACTTTATTGTCCACGATGATATATGGACATGACAATATAAATATAATTTGGAACCGTTAACTTAGTACTAATTTTCTTTACCGTATTATAACCTCTATAGAATTTATTTTTTAAAAACCACTTAGATTTTTAACTGCACACAGGATAAAAACAAATTCTTTACTACTAATTGTACTTCACTTACTTGATACACAGTTAACTTATTAGAAAATGAAACTCACTAAATCAGTTAATAAACTTTCAATTATTTATCAATAAAATAATGATGTACAGTGTACAAAAGTAAACACATTCTGTAACTCGTACACAAGTGTTCTTCGGATAAGTAAGGAGAACATATTGTGGAGGTTGTAGGCAATAGACTCTATGCTCGGTCCTCTTAATACCGACACAGCGTCCACTCAATGGTTGCTGTTTACGTAGAAACTACTAGAGACGTGTAGGGTGTCCATGTTGGGTGGTAGTCAGTGTTCAGATATTGTGTAGGAAAGAGCACTAAGTATCAGGCGTTTCAATCGTCTAAAAATCAGAGCAATAGTACGTGGTTCGTATTTCACATGAAGCTGCAGGTTATGTCTATTGGACGTAACTAATTGGTCGTTTAACGTCTAATTGGACTATAAAAATTTCCCTTAATGAGCATATATTGAACTCAATTAGTCACCAGGCTACAAACATTCATTCATACTTATCCTACACTTGTATACTATACATTCAAAATAACCTTAAAATACGCACAAGATATGTCGGCGTCTCATATCTTAGGATAATCTTAAGATCTAAATATCCTGGCGAGATTACTGATAAAATTATAGTTATATACAAGGGATGGATGAAAAATATGCAGATACATATGGAGATATGCTTTAATGATTCAAGGCAAATGTTGTTATATTTACTAACAGATATCATATTCAGTAGTGGTAGATAATAAAAATGGTATAGTAATTAATGCTTATTAGTTTAATACTATTTATTGACATATATTTTTTTATTTTTGCAGGTAAGCAGGCTGCACTTTCAAGCGGCATATGACAATATTGCTATCAGTGCCTGGGGGTTCTTTTATTTCACTAAAACAACATTTATTGAGGTAAAAATAAAATAAATAAAAAATCATTTATCTTCATTGAGAACTAAATAAGTTAAGAACTAGTAGATTTTTTCGATTAAGATACGTCACATAGATATCATATTGCTTTCATGGGATTTCCACCAAATTAATAAAATACTAAAAAACAACACAATTAAAATTGAAGAAAATAATATTTACTGTACAAAGTGCTTGTTTTTTATTGTTTAAATATTGATAGTTATGATAATCTAAACGTAGTACTGTATTTTAAATTGGTTTGCAAATTCTTGAATCTTTTAGCTTTCTGGACTCATTATTTTAAAATAAGTTTCATTAGGAATATCTGTGTTTGAAATAAATTATTATTGTTTTATTTCATTTGTCCATAGTTATGTGTGAAATATACCTGATTATTTAAAGTTTGTTTAATTTTCATCACTATTTTTACTTTTCAGATTATTTCTACTGCATTTGCCTACGAGCTCGTGTTGATCCAGCTGTCGCCTTATTCCACCGTACTGCTCAGCCGCAAAGAAAATAACTCCACTGTGTAAATGAAAACTTTATGAATTAAATCAGCATTTTTGAATGTAGGCAGCAATTTAGAACCTAAAAGTACTAAATAAATAATAGAAATCCTTTAGAGTTGTAATTTAGACAAGTGTATTTACTTATCTACATTCATTTTCCTTATGCTCTGTTTCCCTTCTGACGTACTAGGATTAAAAAACTAGTCCAAATTATAACATTTACATGATAAAACTAGTTTACTCTCCTAGTTGTATTTTAACTACGGAATATAATCCCTTTTTCCTACTTTTAGCATGACTATAAAAACGTTTAAAGAAAAAAAAAACAATTGTGTAAAACTGTCTTTCTATGGTTTGTAATAGTTTAGTTATTCTTCAGTAAAAAAAGCATGTCAACAACTACATAAAAGTGAAACGTGTTTTTATTTGTTGAACTGACTATCTTCAAACTCTACCATAATAGTTACACTTTTATTTGATAATTACTCTAAGCTTTAATCACGTCATACATTAGAAACCTTTACCCTGTCATAACATTCAGAATGACGTTCCAATAGTAACTATTGCATTGCTATTACAATAAGTGTCATAATACTGGCTGTTTACTGAGCGTTGGTAATATAGTATACTAATGTATTTTAAAATATAAAAATACATGTTTATGTATACGAAGAAAATTTTAAATACATATTTTAGTTCAAAACTAATAAAACTTTTAATGCAACATAAATAATATCCAAAAAAGTGAAGCATTGTTTGAATGGTGAGACTTATATCTACATATTATTACACTAGTGGTTCATTTAGTTATACAATTGTTTATTACATTTGTATCTATCGAATAACATATGTTTTAAAAATCTAAGATAAGAACTATACAACTATACAAATAGTTAGGCATAATGAAACAATTTTATTTTAAATAAGAGTTTATGGTAATTAATAAATAATCAGAAATACTATATGAACGATCCATAGGCCTAACTGGAAAACCAAATAATATGATAGAGATTGTTAGAAATTATAAAATAAAAAGTTATCCTACAATTAACAATACAGATTTAAACCATATCTTACACTTACAGTATATATGTAACTATAATAATTATTGGACAGTGAGATTCAATAAATAAATAAAAATGTCCTCTTATAATAAACAATAACTAGTTAAACAGCACCGAAAAATGTATCCATATAATCCATGGATGTGTATAATGTAATCCATCTTACATAAATGATACAAAACATCACTAACATTTCAAAGCGAATTTCAGAAATATGTTTTAAAACATTTCACTGTTGAATATATGTTTTAGAATAGAATAGAATAATTTTTTTATTGCAAGGACATTTACAGTAAATATATCGCAATCATCGGAATTGAATTAACATTAAAATTAAAGCATCCATTCCTACAGAACTCCAAATTCATACATACATTTTTGGCTCATACATTCTTCACATTCACACCATTAGTCCAAGTTAGATACTCCAGCTTCCAGTGTCAAACCACCGAATTATTGGTCTCTCAGTTATGGAATAAGAAATCTCTCACGGAGTTAAAGGCTTCGGAAATAAGTAACCTTATTAACCATGCCTAGAAAGCCTTCGGCTCAATTTTGCCTTTGTATTCTATCGGAAGTCTATTTTACAAGCGAGCACCTGATTGTGAGGGAAGGTTCTCGTAGGCTACTGTCCTATGTTGTGCGATTCTGTAGTTTTCTCTTTGTCTGGTTGAATAATTATGTATTTCACTGCCTCTGGTGAGGACACACTTGAACATACAATCAGATGCAGCCTCTAAAATATAAATGCAAGGCAATGACAATAGCTTTAACGACTTAAACACGGGTTTTCAAGACTCTCTAGACTTCAGCTTGGACACTTATCCTTACTGCTTGTTTTTGCAGTCTAAAGAGTCTCATTAAGTCAACTGAGGAACAACCACCCCAAAGAACAACTCCATACGACAAGTGAGGATAAATTAGACCATAATACGCCCCAAGCATGACTTTATTGAGATATATCTCGGACATAGTTCTTAGAACGTATATTCCGAATGACTACTTGGAGCAAGCCATATCAATATGATTGGTCCAAGAGAGTCCTCGGTCTATGATAACTCCGAGAAACTTTGTCGCATGAACCTCATCCACCTCTACTTCATCCAAGACAACCCGCGACGATTGATTAATTTGTGATGGGCGTAAGGAGGATCTAATAAAATTAGTTTTAGAAGGGTTTATTATAAGATTGATACTATGAAAATGTTGGACAAAACTATTTAAATCTATAAATCTATTAAATCTCTTTCCAAATCCGAATTCAACTCCTTACTTGTACAGAGGGTTGTATCATCTGCACACTGAATAAGCCGCCCATGACGCAGTGAGGCAGGTGTATCATTAAAATACACCAGAAAGAGCAAGGGGCTGAGAATCGATCCCTGTGGGACCCCCTTCTTAATTCGCTTGGTTTAGATGTTTTATTACTGATATGGAATGCTTGAAACCATTTTGCTTGAAACCAAGCATGGAATGCTTGATATGAAGATTTTAGCCACGATAACGGCACTCCTCGAACACCATATGACTCTAGCTTCCAACACATTTCTTTGTATTAACGTTTTGATTGTATTAACATCAGGATAGTTTACGGAAATTTCATTTTTACTGGTATGTAGGGCAGTTATTTTTATTAGATATCAATATGATTGTGTACGTTGTCGGTTAATATATTATGTCCTAGAATACATAAAGTTATCAGTAAAATAATAAGTTTTCACAACGTATATATCATTATATAAAAACTACATGATTTATAATAACTATTATTTTTCATTTAATTTATTTTATCTTCTCATGTTGTATTGCACAACAAATATATTGCACTTATTAAAAACAAATAATTTTATTACAGTCCTGGTAACAGTTAATATCGAATTTTTCACTAAACTTATCTAGTAAATGCTAACATATAAAAACGAAAATAAATCTCCACAATCCTGTTTTACTACGTTTATAACATGATCCTAATATTGTACCTCAACACATACATTCTACTTTTGATAAAGTTTATATTCTTCGCGTTAAAATTATTAGCTGGTAAAAATTACACTTGTTATAAAAGTTTAGAGAACAAAATATTCGTTTTACATTTCCTTGATATCTCACAATCGAAATCTCCGAATAATTATTTGTTAAATAAAATTGTTAAAAATAAATTCTTTGAATGTTCAAACTAAACCAATACGATACATCAACACGTTTTGCTCATATCGTAGTGTTCCTGTTATCTATGAACTACTATAAGCAGGTATCTGATCCACTCACAATTGTAGAGTGATATTCTCTGTCGTTACGTGTCTAGTTACTATAACTCTACCAAATCCAACGTTATCTCTACTTGCTCGTCTCATTACATAACTCTATCGTACACTTGAGGCTGTATATTGGCTATTCATTGTCGTAACGTGTCTATAACTCTACCAGACCCAACGTTATCTGTACTTGCTCGTCTCATCACATAACTCTATCGTATACTTGAGGCTGTATATTGGATATTCACTGTCGTTATGTGTCTAGATACTATAACTCTACCAGACCCAACGTTATCTGTACTTGCTCGTCTCATCACATAACTCTTACTTGAGGCTGTATTTTGGATATTCACTGTCGTTATGTGTCTAGTTACTATAACTCCACCAGATCCAACGTTATCTCTACTTGCTCGTCTCATCACATAACTCTATCGTATACTTGAGGCTGTTTGCTTGAGATTTTCATAGTCCTGACAACTTAAGATGAACATATATATATATGAGTTTAAAACATATTAATAGCATCGCCACCTAGATTTTTAGTCACTACCTAATAATATTAATAGATTTGTATTGGTATTATAAATATTGGCCATAAGATATAAATATGTTTGAAAATAATATTGGTAATAACATCTCCTTGAAATAACTGTTGCAGCAGGAAAATATCATTAATATGATTTTACTATACGCTTTGATCTTTATCTTATTTATTTTGTATACTAGCCGAGTACCCGTGCTTTGCTACGGTTATTTACTTAATTACTTAGCGGTAAGTTAATTGAAAATAAAAGAAAGGTAAGAATTAATAAGAAATTTAAAATAATATTTTTAACTGAATCCAACAGGAGTAGTAGTATAGGAAAGCGCGGAAGCGGTCTGTAACAGAACAGCAACTGGACTGAACAAACCAAACTGTGTGCAAGAATGTCTGTTATCTGAGGGAGGGAGGTGTGTTATCAGTATTGACCTTTAGACTAAACACAGAAATTCATGACCGAGTCTGACATCAATTTTATGCATCACACCCTCTTTAATTGTTAGTATTATATAAGTAAAAAACAGCTAACTAAACAACCTTCGTTAAATTTAGATCAGTAGCTACTCAAGTGACTACAAAAGTCGTTATATAAAAATTTAGTATAGATAGATATTCGTGCAACGGTTCAATGTCCTAGGTCCTATCATTTTGGACATAAAGTTATTATAGTTGGTCAGAATTAGTAAAGAAATAATATATTATTTTATCCTGGTAACGTTATATTATTCCTAAAACTAATACACTATAAGAAAAAAACCGGCTATAAAAATTAATTAAATTAGACAAATACAGCACTTATGGCCGACATATTGCTTTTCATATTTATTTTAAAAGATTGTTTTTGGGCTGTTCTGGCGCTAAAGCTGTTGAAAGTTGTTGAAAACTACATTCTTTACCGTAATATTATGTGTTAAAAAATTTAAACCAACTAATTATTAGAGAAATATTTGCCAAAAACAGCGTGATTTCCCCACGTTTTGATGACATTTTGGAATTTTGTGCTTTTTTAAGTCAAACGGTGAGAGATATGAAAAAAAAGCCAGAGACCAAAGTTGTAGATAATCTAATTCTATACTCACGACCTTCTGATAAATTTTAAATTCGACGAAAAGTTAAGCCAGTAGAGCCAAAAAAACTGGATCGACTACACTACGCTTTTGGGGCTTTTTGGCACCCCCAAAACCCCCCTTAGAGTTGGAATTTCCCAAAATCCTTTCCTATTGCACGCATTCGGTATGCAAGGAATATTCTGTAAAAACTGTAGCTTCCTAGTTATTACCGTTTGAGCTGTAGTGCGATCAGTGAGTGAGTCAGTCAGTGAGTGGTATTTGGCTTTTATAGATATAGATAGATAAAACATAATTGAAATAAAATCTCATGACTAATAGCTAATAGTCCCTTTCAATTCAACCTTTGTAGAATGAAATTATAAAATAACTCTGGCGATATATAAATCAGAAAATTTCACTTGGAGAGGCTTAACTCTACAAAATAAGTACTACTCGAAATATTTGTATTATTTAAAATATAAGTTGTATTATTACTATATGTTTATATTTAACTATTTTGTAACAATTATTTCCAAACAGTATTGTGGGTAACCAAGCACTAATAATATAACATAAATGTCAATATAAACTTTCCTAGTCTATTTAGTTTCACAAAAATTTACTTGTCAAACAAACTACGGTGCTTTCTAAGAAAACCTATTCAAAAGATATAATCTAATAAAATCTTTTCTTTTTTTTTGGAAAAGAAGGAAAATATTGTATAGGAACTTCTCTCTGAGTTTAATATTGCAAAATGTAATAAAAGCGGCCTTACAAGCGTTTCTCGTAACCATGCCTAAAGCCCTATTCAAGACTGTATTATATTAAATTCGCTCCCAGTCACATAAATAATATATAAAAAATATTCAAATAATCACCAGAATTGAAGGGTATTTTATTCAACATTTGTAATACCTGGCGGATATTGTGGTCAATAGGCAATACGAAGGTAGATTTACAAATGAGATCAATAACACGGCAATCCTTCTTGTTATTAGCATATTTTATTGTGATATTGAGGTAGCTTTACTCAATGAAAATTATTTCATTTTCAAATTAAAACATTTACTCGACACCACCTTATATTTTCCACCATTTTATTTGAAACAATTACAAACTATTCTAAAGATCACTTCAAATGGTGTTTTGGACTAGAACGTGTATCCCTGAGAAACATTTCACTGTATTGCTGTGGTACCTTTTCTTTTATAAAGCGAATCATTTTATGGATCATAGCTTGGTTTGAATCCGGCCTGGAATGGAAGATTTATCAGTAATATTCACCGTTTACTGTACTGGTTCACCCCCTTACTCTGTCTGAATAAGTTCCTCACACAGACAATAATAGAATATGAGGAATGGGCAGAGTAAGGTTAAGAAGGAATTCGGCCTCTTTTTTTATTAAAAAAAAAAAATGCTAAGGAAATATGACATATGAAAGCAAATTCAACCTAATTTGTCACTTAGGACAATTCATGAATCATTCAGTTTGGATTAGTTTATTCAATGTGTTTTAAGGTAATGTAAAAATGATAAATAATGTTTTAATTAAAAAATCTGTTTTACTTTGTAGTTTTAATGTCTGTGTGGTTTTTTTTTATTTGATTAAAGGCTTTATTTGATACAATTGTTCAAAAACATCCATTTTAAAACGATAACCGCTTGAAAGTACTATACATAACTCACCAATGAAATATATATATATATATATATATATATATATATATATATATATAAATCATATCATATCATATATATATATCATTTATATATATATATATATATATATATATATAACATTTAATTAAAAATATTTAGGCATTTCATATAGAATATATGAAAAAATCTACTGAAATGTACATATTGGGCTGACCTTGTAGGTTACCAAATAATTGAGCCACGTTTTCCCTGAATACCTCAATGATCACGTTTACACTGTATTTTTAGCGATATTTTGCTAGAGTGTCAAAATACGTTTATTGGGAAACTCAAGAACGATAAGCAGCCCATTTTTCACTTAAGGCTTAAGAGCACACTTCTACGTATGTAAAATAATGGATTTATCCCCCAGCATCCAAGGTTTCATGACATTACCCCCATGGATTTCTTTTTGTGGAGGTATATGAAGGATCTCTTGTGTTCAACGCCTGGGAAATGTGTCATGTATACTCGATACAATTTAGGAAACTTAGGGGTTATATGAAAGAATAAGACATGTATTGATGAGGAGGTTGAGGCATTGTACTGTGTTAAATGACCAAAATTCTAGGACTTGTTGTAAGTCTACTTCCTATGATATAATTTTACATCCCAAATATGTGCTGTAAATTGCTTTCATTCGATTTAATTAATCATTTTAATTGTAAATTACATTTTTTATTTTTAATAGTTATTTGGACTAAAATACATCAGTTTCCTGTATATCTCAATTAATTATCAATACAGTTAAAAAACATGGTAATAATGTTTTTATAATTACATAAACGAAACAAAGTTGAACTAAACATCTTCAATATATTTAGTGGTTTTATATATTTTAAGAATAACATTTTCCAAACATCTAAAACATTTGTATGTGTTGTATATTTCAGTGTCTCTAGCATGTGAAACATGTGAAACATTAATGTTAATGTCAGGTGACATCCAAAGCTAACACTATGTCCACACATTCACCTGTGGTCCTTCATTTTTATTATAAAACCATTTATTTCTGAGAATACACAAAAAACACAATATTTAAAAAAACTATTAAATCGTTGATTAATATTTATTAACAATGCTAGTAGTATTATTATATATATATTAATAGGTAAGTATTAATGGCATTGCATTTCTGTTAATGCAACAGCTGGATTTTTCAACTCAACAATACATAAACCATTTATTTTTGAGAATACAAAAACGTCATTAAAAAAAAAACTATTAAATTATTGATTCATATTAATTAACTAAACTACAGTCCGAATAAAATAACTTTGGTACTGGCGGAACGGCCTCGCGCCACTGGTCTGAAATGACAAAACTCTGAGCTTTAATTAGCTGTCAAACTTAAAATAAGTAAGCAATAATTTTCAAACTAATTGTATAGTGTACACCATTTTATATTATTTAAGGAAAAATTATGCTGGAGATTTTTCTAGAGCTAATTTGCTTTTTATAGTGATATTTGTATTTAAAAACACGTTTTTATGAGTGAAATTACGCGTGAGTCGTCTTTAACCTGTCACTGTTGCGAGAATAATAATAATAAAATAATGTCTTGTAGATGTATGACAGTTTGGTTCATTGTGATTAGTTTGGAATAAGTCTCAAATAATAATTCAAACAGGTTAGTGAGAAATTAATTTTTTTGTAAACCTTTGCAAACTCGGTAATGACAAACGCTAGACAAAATCTGTTTAAACCTTAATAAATTGTGTTATTTAAGTGACACTAAAATCTTACTCTCGTATTAAAAATAATTTTCTTGAACTAGGAAGAAAGATTCAGGAGTTTTCAAAACTAGATTGTCAACAAGGCGGCGGTGATACCACACGCACAATGTACAGTCACTGGCTCAGCTCTGGCCTCTTCCATTGCAAACAAATCTTGTCAATTACCAATAGAACATTACGTAAAATTTGAAAGAGCCTAAATATTAGAATTGCAATAAACACTGATTATTATATATACACTGAATCCTATAGCATTATTGTCACATCTAAATAAAAAAAATTGTAATATCACTAAAACTAAATAACTGTAATCAAAATAAACTAGTGGTTATACTATACTAAGCACTGTTAAATCGATAAAGAAATGAACACGAACACACCTCAAAGTCAAAAGTCAACTAACTTACCTTATTTATTACTGGAGAAACATTTCTTATCTGGAAATATCGTCGATCGGAATTCGTTTTACGCTTGGGCTGAATATTCAGCCTACACTTTCCCTTGAGCAGAGTATACCTTACGCGTCCGACACAGCCTCGATGTAAACGAACTATGAGTTTACTTCATCAAATCTTCATTATTTTTCCACATGTTTTATTAGTACCACAGTATTATTTTAGTAATACATAAATAACACAGTTAATGTTTGCTCAAAGAAATTTTGTCTAGCGTTTTTCGTTTCAGAGTTTGCAAGGGTTTACAAAAAAATTAATTTCTCATTAACCTGTTAAAATTATTAAATGAGACTTATACCAAACTAATTACAATAAATAAAACTGTCATCCATCCACAAGACATTATTTTATTATTATTATTCTCTCAACAGTGACAGGTTAAAGACGACTCACGCGCAATTTCACTCATAAACACGTGTTTTTAAATACAAATATCACTTCAAAAAGCAAATTAGCTCTAGAAAAATCTCCAGCATAATTTTTCCTTAAAGAATATAAAATGGTGTACACTATACAATTAGTTTGAAAATTATTGCTTACTTATTTTAACGTTTGACAGCAAGTTAAAGCTCAGAGTTTTGTCATTTCAGACCAGTGACGCGAGGCCGTTCCGCCAGTACCAAAGTTATTTTATTCGAACTATAGTAGTACAATAGTATATTATAATGAGTTCTATTTTACAAAATAATAATTAAGTAATAATCACATTGCAGTTCTACCACTATAACAGCTGTATTTTATCAACAATACAATAGAGTTCATATTTAAGGGTACATATTTCTTATTAAATTTACTTTGCATAGATATATAATTGATTGAATTATATTTATAATAATATTACTTAATAATTTTATAGTTATGTGTTGCAAATACAAATACCACTAACATAATACACTTGTGTATTACTTTATGAACAGAGTTATTTTACTTTATAAGAACTGCTGGATTATATTTTCATCGTTTTCGTATTAATAAGAATTTTATTACATCTAAAGTACCATTTTTTATACTTAATCTTAATTGAATATTCAATATTTTTAATTTTTTAACTGTATTTGTAATATTGGCATGCATATAAGTAAAAAGTTTCGGGTGATTCACTTGTAGATAATTATTGAATATAAAGTAGACTATGTAAATGGAAAGAGAAATAGGACGATTTGTGTAAAAAAGATCGGTAGCTTTTTCAATGTTTAACCAGCTATAAATCTTTATCCTACATCGTACGAGTTTTTCTGATGATAAACTTATAATTGTTCACTGACAACAAGATTCACAACGATAGTTAATTATTTTTGTTTTTAATTTACATATTTTACTAATATTTACCTGTATATACCTAGACATTAGTTAGTAAGTTAGTATTGTTAGGATGTGCTGTAAAATTTTTTTTTAAATATTGTATATATTTTCCATCCACTATTTAAAATATATATACTAAAGGACAATATGTACAATGTAAGCTATTCAGATTAACATTTTACTGGTAATGGGATCTCTTAAAATCATTTTACTACGCGGATCAATAAAATTGGACCATCTGTTCCTACTGAAGCAATGGGAATGAAATAATATATCGGTTTCGCATACAAAAATAGGCAATATATCGGACATTAAATAGGCATATTAATTTGTTGATAAAAACGTTTAATATAGTGTTTAATGTTAGATTACAAAAAACTACAGGGTGTCTTAAAAGTAACTTTCACCTCCTCCCCCTATAACGTTTTTAATGTTGAAAAATATTATTTCTGTTTACGGCTACCTTCTTGGATATGCCAGGTTACAATAATGAAAGTATTTCAAAACTTTCTTCTAAAGGGATGGGGGAACAGGGAAGCAACTAAAAATTTTGAATTGGCAGCTCATACTGTGTGACTCCTCTGATTAAATAACTAGGTAAGATGAGAAATTAACTCGAAGGAAAATGAAATCAGACTACCTAAAACAAAATGGTGGGCTAAAGGGAAGTTTCTCTAAATGAACCTTTTGAAACCTTTTTAATGTAAGAATTTATTTTATTTATGCTTCTTTATAATAATACAAAAGCTAATTTTATAAAAAACTATGGATTTAAAATTATTTTGAAGGGGCAACAGTTTTAGAAATATTATTATGCAATAGCTTATGTTATAGGCCTAAGGTCTACGAAAAAAAAACACTTACTTTAACTTTTTAGGTACACTTAAACAGCTCGAAGAGTGAGTGTCTTTGATCCATGTTAAATTTACAATGTTCAACTAAACCCACAAAACAAATGTACTCGACACTGGAACATTTATTGGATATTTGTGTTATCGTCTAGAATTCTGTTTGACGTGATCAAAGGTTATGGTAGAAAAAGTAAATGGGAAATTGATTAGAAATATTTTTTTGATATTACCTTAAATTCAATGCTGCAACAATGCCCTTGAGTTTCCACGCAATATTACAGTCGATGTTCAAATGCAACTCTGACGTGTTGCACTATTTCTGGAAATATTCTTTGGCATTCTTCTAGAATTCTGTTTGGAAGTTTTTATAACGATGCTGGTTTGGTGAAATATACAATCAGTGGATTGAGCTGGACATTCTATTGCATCCCTACGATCTATCCAACGACTAGGGAACTCTTAATCCACGTAAGTTCTAGCATTCAACCCATACTGTAGTGGTGACCCATCTTGTTGGTCCACTATATAGTTTCTGTCAAACGATGTAACTCCCTCAGGGTTGAATGTTGCTGCTACTACGTGTTTTACTGCCGGAACTATTTGATTTTTCAGCATAACAAAATGCAACATTCCAAACTTCAACTAACCAGAAAGGTTCTAATAATTTAAACTTTTAGGGATGTTGAGTATATTTTATATACAACGTATCTCTAAGTACCAATATGGATTTTATTTGTTCAGTATCGACTATTATGTCTGTTAACTACTCCATGTAAAGAAAAAGATGCCTTCTTTGTATTTAGAATATTGATTAATAAAAAAGAGTAACAGATAAAATAAATTACGAACATAATGTAAACACGAGAGAATTAAAAAAGAATTAATGACGAACAGAATAATTAATTAAATTATTCTGTTCGTCATAACTTCACAAAACTGAAGCCTTCTATAAAAGCTATGTTCTATAAGGTCTTGGACAATATGTATTTTTAATGGACGAAATTTGCGCTTTTTGAAGTCTTTTGTACTGACTATCTTGTTAAATTGTGGATTCGTTCCACAGCTCTTACTGATTGCCAAGTATTCACATTGTAATGCACCAAAACACCTTCTCTCCTACTTCTTCCGGACGAAGGCCTGATCTATGGTCGTCCATGAAATTTCCAGTGCGCTGAAATGATTCAATAAAGTTAGTTACCATACCGGGTCTTTTGATACAATACCATTGGTAGATCTTTGGTTTCTCTACTATGGTTTGCCAGGCTGCCTGAGTCGCTCCTGCGCTGTCGACTTGTTACGTTCAGATGGCATAACATACGTTGGATCAAGCGTAGTTTTTAAAAATAAGCCAAAGAAAAAAAATCTAGTACACCAAAGATGAACAAAAAACTTTTCCTGGCCACAGCCAGTTAATAGTTATTTTTATAGAGATATTTATAGTTACTTTCTTAAAATATTTATTTTAGTTTATCTTTGTTATTTATTATCTAATTTGTCATTGGGTAATTTCTAAATGTTTATCAAGTGTTTTAATATTTCATATTCTTTTTACCGTTAAGCTTTTTGAATTGTTTATCTCTGTTATTAGGTCTAGTTATTAAGTTAGTATTTATTTTGGTAGTGTAATGTTAGTTTTTTTTTTTTTTTTTGATAAAACGGTATCGTGCTATATCTTCTTCTTAATTTTCTTCATTTTTAAATTATTGTACCAAAAGTGGATTATTTAATACCATTTTACTTTTCTTCAATTCGGTATTGCCCAGAGATTCTGGCTGACTCCCTGGCCTGGTGGAATCATGGGATGTGGGCTAAATTGCCGGTTAATTGGTTTTGTTCAAATTGCTAAGTTTGCATCGCAAAGTCTTTAACATTTTGTCTTTCTAGTAGTTATGCAGATAGACACATGTATTATCCCATCTATGGTATTTCAACTCTTTCATTAAATGAAACCATTGTTCTGTAATAAAAGAGTAACATAAAAAATAATTTACGAACATAACGTAAACACGAGAGAATTAAAAAAGAATTAAACTGAAAGCTTCTGCTTAATAGTGGTGAAAAGTTAATAAATTGTACAAGTCTTAATATTGACTAGCCAGACATTTAATCATGACATTATTATAATAAAACATAACAGGATAATGACTTATTTACCATTTATTCTTTGTTTAGAGTGGTGTGCACCCACTCTGACTCATGCAACAACACATTATGACTCACTTCTCTAACCTATAAGAAAGCTGTATTTTTCTACACCGTAACAGTGTTTCTGAGCTATTAGCTTCTGTGTTATGAGACGATTAGTATATTTGACGGGATCATACATAACCGTAAAGCTCCAAACTTCTTATAAAAAAGCCTTTTTACCTGTAAATCTTTCAGCAGGCATGTCATAGCACAGAAATATTTATGGGTTATAAAATAACTACAATTTATAAGCTATAACATTCTGTAGTATAGGATTATGAGGTATGGGATCTTCAAAAATTTAGACTAGCCGAAGTGGAACATTAATTGTTCATAAGCATATTTGAATTCCAGTTTATGTAACAGTCTGAGATTATATAAAAGTGTAGTTACATGGTATTTTAAACTAATATATAATGAAAACTACAGACGAAAAATCAAGTGGCCTGATAATGCACAATGCTACACAATAAGCAACAATCGTATCTACACGATAAGATACAAAAAACAACAATTTGAACATATGCGCAAGTACACAATATGCTAAGGTATTATAATTATTTGCAAAGTAACGACGAAAATAATTATATATTATAATTTTTGGTAATTTTTTCTTGTGTTGATTCTTTTAGTTATTTGTATATTTTTCCAACAAATATCCAACAATATTAATTTGCTGGACATATCAAACATATTAATGATCATGAACAATCCAGTGTGAAAAATGTGTTCAACTTGTTTATACTAACCAATATTACTTAAGACACAGAGGAATTTCACTCCCTAACTCTGCATTTTCAAGAGATATTGAGATTTTACACAATTTCAGTCCTCATCCCTCTTTACATATTGCAATATTGCTCAAGGAATCTTGTTAGCACAGGTTCAACGTGAGAAGCTTTGTAGGTAGGTCTGACACATCTATACATAAAATAATATTGACGATAAACAGTGAAACATCTAATCATATTAATCTATTAGGAATGCTTTTTATGAAACAGCAATAAAAAGTTATTCCAATAGCAAAATTACTCGATTTTTAAAGTACATATACAGTACTTTACCTGTATACTACGTGCTATATAAATTAAATTAATCATTCACTAAACTGTGATCAATAAATCATTCTCATTCTCAAAAAAATAAAGTCAGCATATTAGTTATTAAAAAGACATTTGATATTTTTACAAATAATATGAAATTTTAATTCTTTTTGAATGAAAGGATAGTGTTTTTATCATGTATTATTTAGTATTTAAACAAATGTTTATTTTATAACTGTAATAAAATCATAATGTTTGAGGCTACAGTTAGGTTGAAAAAACTTATGCTGACATCAAACTTCTAAATATATTTTTAAAACGGTTATACTTTTCTAAGCAATATATTACCTGGAAGTATATTGATGATGAAAGTTTTGATAAATTGTCAACGCCATGTCAAGCTGTTCTCAACTTTTGACATCGGTATATTCACTTTTATAAATATAGTCTTGATGACTTTAGATCAGCATAGTATAATACATTTAGAAACAACATTCTCTAACATAATTACATTTAAAATGTACGAGCATTACATTAAAAACAAAATATCTAATTAATGTTTGTGTGGAATTAATTACAATTTAAATTGTGTTATTTTAAGTTAATAAAGTAACTAAATGTCAATATGCATCATGTTTGATGTAGAATACTTCTTATATTTATTCAAACTGGTCACAAAAGAGTGTCGTAAAACTATAAGATATATTATGTTGTGCAGTATATATATAACATAATATATTACTGCACAAACTAATACATTAAAACAACAATCCAATCCATGTTCAGCTTTTTGATTGTGATTTAGAGATATTCAATTTCAAATAGTTGGTTATTATAATATGTTTCAGTTACTAACGATAGGGCAATGAAGTTAATTGCTAAAAAACTGACTTAATGAGCTTCTCAGTCGGTATAATGTGAAGTGTAAATACGCCATTTATTGATAAATAAATATATTCATACGGTTTAAGGATAACGTCTAAAATTACATAATGAACAATGATTATCCTATAAAATGTAACAAACTATCTACTTTTTTTATTAACACTATTTAAAGATTTTAAATCAGAAATTATACATTCATAGATTATATTCTTTTTTTGGATAATATGTGTCTTTTTAGAAATAATGAGGGGCATTTGTCTTTTCGTTTATCGAATAATTACACGTGCAGTAGAATTGAAAATACACGTACAGTGGTATTGACCTATGGTATACACGCGCCAATTTTCCATACACGTGTGCCAATGGTTTACCTGTATGGGGTAAACTACCGTATGCCAGTTGTCTGAAGCGGTAGTTTCTGACTCGATCACAAGATAGCAAGGTCAAGTAACATTGAGAGTGGCTGTCCTTGGATGTATGCCCGGTGAGGTCCTTGGACGCAGCACGCTTGCCTTGTCTCTGGTAGTGGTTTGGGAGCCACTTTTAAGTTTTTTAAAACTTTTATTCACTGGTTAAGTTAAAAAAAAGTGCTTCTTAGAACTAAATTTACTTCGTAAAATAAGGTCTCATGTAGGGATTTTAATAAAATGCGTAAAAAATATGGATTGTTATTTCTTTCAAACCAGTAATTCTAGATTAACTGCTTTTGCTGTAATGTTATTCATTTTATTGCTATTTCATAACCTGTACAATTTTCTCTGTGAATAGTATAGAGTGCTAATTAATTTAGTAATTTTTTTTATTATGCTTGAATGTTATGAGTGCAAGAGTTACTCCTACAATGATACTTTTACGTTAGTATTTAATCAGTTTGAAACATGTATTGAAGTTTAATAAAAGTATATAGAATATATTTACATTTCTTCAAATATTAAGTAAAATAAAAACTTTCCTCGCTAGTTTAAATGAGTCCCTAGTCATGTGCGTTCACTGTGAATTCATATTTTATCCAATTCATTTTTATTCATTTTCAACCAGTGAAACACCGACCCTGAACCATCCACAATTTGAGGCCTTAATCACTAAGTCAATATTTACCTATCTAACTGATTATCTACTAAAAACATGCTTTGGTTTTTTTCTTACCTAAATTATCTTACGATTTAAATTTATTTCAGTATAGAAAATTTATTAATTCGTATTCATAATATAAGTTCTATATTTATACATAAGTTGTTGAGATTCAATAACAGTAAAATCAAAACACGATTCTATTTAAACTAGTAACTGGCAAGCAAAGTTGGGACAGCTGATTAAGGTGGGAATGACAACTTTGCTTTGACGTCCAATTAGACTGGGAGAGAGAAGGTCTATAACGATTACAGAGAATAACGTCAATTTTATTTTAGATTATGCTAATTTTTTATACTGGTTATAAAATACAATAAGGGAACATTTTCAGTATTCACAATACTATAAAGACGTTATTGGTTACATAAGAAGTCTTGGCCTGTTTATTCAATAAATCATTTAATATTTGAATTTTCGTTTGTTGTATTCGGGTTTTTTAGTTCTTCAAATTATTTATTTATTTTAAGAACTATGGATTTATTTACAGTTACGAGCTCAAAATGTTTGATGAGATAAATGTGGACACGTTCTGAACGTTACTGATTCTATGTTATGGTAAATTGGCTCACACTTGAACTAGACGTAGTATGGAACATTCTTATGTTAAAATGTTTGATGAGATAAATGTGGACACGATATAAACGTTACTTATTCTATGTTATGGTAAATTGGCTCACACTTGAACTAGACGTAGTATGGAACATTCTTATGTTAAAATGTTTGATGAGATAAATGTGGACACGTTATAAACGTTACTTATTCTATGTTATGGTAAATTGGCTCACACTTGAACTAGACGTAGTATGGAACATTCTTATGTTAAAATGTTTGATGAGATAAATGTGGACACGTTATAAACGTTACTTATTCTATGTTATGGTAAATTGGCTCACACTTGAACTAGACGTAGTATGGAACATTCTTATGTTACAATGTTTGATGAGATAAATGTGGACACGTTATGAACGTTACTGATTCTATGTTATGGTAGATTGGCTCACACTTGAACTAGACGTAGTATGGAAAATTCTTATGTTACAATGTTTGATGAGATAAATGTGGACACGTTATGAACGTTACTGATTCTATGTTATGGTAAATTGGCTCACACTTGAACTAGACGTAGTATGGAACATTCTTATGTTAAAATGTTTCTTGTTGTGTAGTATCTTGTCATTCCTCGATATTAATATTTGTAGAATATATATATGTAATAAGTATTTAATTATTAATATGTGCCAAATTGTACAGTGAAATTCTTAAGTCCCTTTAGTAATATTTTATCGTCTCTTTACGACCTCTTATAGAAACATAAGATATACCTTTCATTAAACACGTTAATGTTTATATGTATTTAAACATTGTTACTATTACCCAAGTATTTTCTTTAAAATTGTTAAGTATTCTTTTTGGTTTAACTAATTACATGTTAGGTTACAATATTGGTGACTATAACTGATAGCCTATCACTCACATTCTACCATAAAATCGTTTTATAATTTTTCATTTTCAAAATGTAAATTTTCTTAGTGATAGTTATTTTTGTAATCCGGCTCAAAATATCTGCTTTCAAATAAAACAGTCACACGTCGAATAAGATTTGGTTGAGTTGGACTGAAATGGTCACAAAAACTTTATTAAATTATTGTCAAGATTCATATAATAGGATTGTGATAAGCAAAATAATTTCAATACATTGAAGTGTATTTTTCTTGTTTGGACAATAAATCATATGAATTTTATTTTATACAATGATTTAAGATGGTAATGTTATGCTATATCATAATAAAGATAACTGTAATTTGAAATTCAAGTGATCTGTGTAGAATACATCAGGGCCAGCTGTGAACGCGATCAGTCTGTTACAGATAGGTTGATGTGGAATCAATAGGTGAACTGAATGGCATGATCGAAACTCCGTTTCAAGCAATGTGGTTGTATGAATATTCAAAAATCTTAAAATAAGGTATTTTACAGTTTCAAATTAATGCTTTTAGAAATTTAAAAAAATCTACGTTTTATACGAAGACACCTTTTATCCAAAATAACATCATTAGATTAAACTATAAGCATTAATATTCAAATTTATATATTTAAGTAAAAGGCCCTCATTAACTCTCTAGACTTTACAGAAAAAATTACTTAATGAAATTTTATTTTTTGGCACAGTTTAAACATGAATATTATTTTAAACATAGTATCAATATGTTTATAAACTATGTTTACGGCAGTATTTATAAACTGGGCTTTTAAAATAAAACTAAATTACAAATAATTCTAATATATTGATGAAAAAAATAGTTGTTTGAAACAGAATCCCAATTTAAATTATTTAACACATTTAAAACAGTTTACTTGGATTATATATAATATTAAAAGTGATAGTGTGAACATGTTAGTCCATTTGCTGTACAAACTATAAAGATTAACGATTATTTTTAATAAATAAGGAACTATGAGTTGAACTAAAAAATAGTAGTTAGTTAGAAAATCTAAATACTCTTTAATTATGCAAGATTTTCATACGTATTTAAGTTAAAAGAAAGAATAATGTAAGAAATTCAATAATAAAAACTACACAAAAGAATGCATATTTTTGTGCAATGTAGATTCAAACGGTAAAATCCTTCGTTTTTAGATAAAGTATATCTTGTCACAATAAATACTATCGGAAAACAAAGAGCACCAAAATAAAAAGGCTGTATTCTTTGTTATTATCTTTTATTTAAATTTAGGTTTGTTTGTGTAAAGGTTATCGGATTTCCCTCTGTACATTCAAGTCAATGGGTGGCGTAATTTATTTATAAAAATTCTACAAAAGCTCTTCTGGCGCAGTTATACCTTTGATGTCGGTATGAGTAAAAGCTAACCATCGTTTATCAAGAAATCTGATTTCATTGTAATTGAAAGTTACTAGCCCTCTACAAACTGAATACACGCAGTATTTTTCAACTCTTAACGTTAAGTTTATACGTAGCTTTCTCTTACCGTCACATAATTTTATATACAATTTAAAATATAAATTTGTTATTGTTTCAGATAATATTTATTACGATCTTTACCACGCATTCTGAAGTCATTTTAAAATAAGCAAAGAGAATATTTCATCAATCATTTATCATGTTATAATATTACTATAAGCGTACTACAGTAAATGTTTCTTTTAAGCATATTACTTTAACTATTTAATTGAGCTCCAAATAACGAAATAAGTCAGTTGTTCGTCATTATTAAGACAGTGTTAACTAAAGGGGAGTACTTTGCTAAACAAAATATTTTTTAATGTTGTTCAGTTTTTCATTGTATAATGTAGATGTTTTTTAAATTAATTAACAACACAGCTTGCATAGTTTTAAAACTAATTTATGTAAAAAACAAGGTAACAAAAAATAAAACTACTCAAGAACGATTTCCTCACTTTGACTCAGCTTTCCTGTCCATAAACAAGAACAAACCTTTTTAATTAAAAATGTTTGTTAAATTAATTGTCAGAGACAGAAATTTTCAACACATACTCTTTCGTAATGTTAGCATATACTTAAATTCAAATTCAAATTCAAAATTCTTTATTCATAATATTTTGTACACATATACAAAGAATAGCGTCTTAATACTTAAATGCTTAAACTAAAATAAAACTACGGGATACATGACTATAAAAAATAAAACAAATAATAACAATAATGGGACTTATTGCATTTATTGGAAGACCAGGCTCTCAGTACTCAAGAACAAAAATATTCATTAATTGAATAGAGTGCTTTTTCAGTTAGATATCTTTTTATTTTGATTTCAAAACTTTTCGCATTATTTTCAAGCTTAATCTCAGTTGGTAACTGCATAAAGAAATATTTTCCAATGTAGCTTGTTTTCTTTTTATAGAATTCCAAGCTGTGTCGATCTAAGGATATTTTATTACGTGTGTCATAATTGTGTTGGGATTGTATTAGAGATTCACTGCAGTTTGACTTAAAAAATTTAATGCATTCAATAATGTATAGGCTGTATACTGTCGGTATGTTTTGTTCGGAAAAAATGTGCTTTACATGATCTATTATATTCAGTTTGAACATTATTCTGAGTGCCTTTTTTTGTAATATCAAGATTTTATCTAAATTCTGTTTAGTTGTTGCGCCATATATACTAATACCGTAAGATATATGGGAATGTATAAAAGCATAGTATATCATTCTCATAGTTTCTGTATTGCACAATTTTGACATTCGTCTTAAGGCATAGATTCCGGAAGAAAGTTTGCGAGTAATGTTGTCCACATGGATATCCCACGATAAATGTTCATCTATAGTCAAACCTAGAAATTTTGTACTGCTGCATTGAATCAAAAAAAAAATCTTCTATTGAAATGTGTGGTTGAAGCTTTTTTCTGGCCTGTTTTGTAGAAAACGATAAAAAGGTAGATTTTGTGGAATTTAGAAGAAGGTTGTTTGAGTCAAAAAATGATTTGACCTCTGATAAATCTAAAAGAGATGATATTTCAATATCTTCTTGATTTTTCCCAGTAACCACCATATTAGTGTCATCTGCATAAAGACAGAGATCACTATTAACTACTTTTTGTGGAAGGCCTTGGATGTAACATAAAAAAAGAAGAGGTCCCAGAATGGAACCCTGAGGCACCCCATGCTTAACTCTTTGAGATTTTGATGCAAATTTTCTTATGTAATTACACGAATGAGTTTCTTCTCTATGTTTAATCTCTACATATTGAGGTCTTTTACTTAAATATGACTCAAACTAATCTATTTCTTTCCCACGTAATCCAAGTTCCTTTAATTTAGTTATTAATTTTGTGTGAGAGACGCTGTCAAAGGCACGTGATAAATCAAGAAAAATACCTACTACGTTCTCACCTTTATCAATAGCACTTATAATGTTTTCAATAAAACTAACACCAGCAGTGATGGTGGATTTTCCAGGCCTAAAGCCATGCTGTTCCTTGTCCAATAAATTATTATTTTCAAGATAATTCAACAGTTGATTATACACACACCTTTCAAATATTTTAGAGAAAGTTGGGAGAAGCGATATAGGACGGTATGACGAAAAGTCTTTGTAATCTCCCTTTTTATACACTGGGATCACTTTAGCAATTTTTAATCTATCAGGAAAATGGCCTGATATCATTGAAGAATTAATTAGATGGGCTAAAGGTTTTGCAATAATTTTTATAAAATTTTTTATAAGTGTAATGGGGATGTCATCAAACCCAGCCGAGTATTTATTTTCAAAACACATAGCAATCTTAATGACATCCTCATCGGTAATTTGAGTGAATGAAAAATAATTATTTGGACGTTGATATTTTTGGTCTTCTGAAGAAAGGTCAGAGGGATTATACCCTAAATTAGGTTTAATATTTTCATCCACTACGTTCACAAAATAATCATTAAAAAGTTCACTAATAACTATTGGGTCTGTTACGAAAGAATTTTCTTTTTTTAAGATGAGATTTGAGATTGAAATTTGACGAGTGCCCACATTTGAATTGATTATACCCCAAGTGGTCTTTATTTTATTTGTGGAGTTTTGAATTTTTCGGCTAATGTTTCTTTTTTTGTATTCAACTATATCATTTTTCAATATTTTCTTCCTGGCTTTAATTTGAGTGCTTAAACAATTATTTTTTGTAACCCTCCGCAATTTTTCTAAATCAATTAACTCAGATTTCTTGTTCTTTATGTCAGATGTGATCCAAGTGTATGTTTTGTTATCTGATTTCTCTGTCACCATTAACTTAGGGAAACAAACATTAAAATGGTATAAAAAGAGTTCATGAAAAACTTCATATTTTTTATCTACTGGAGCCTGGTACATTTCCATCCAGTCCTCCTTTTCAAGACACCTTTTAAAATATTCAGTGTTGTCATCATTGAATTTTCGTACATTCTTTCTAGTAATTTTTACAGAAGAACTACTAGCATCTAGAATTTCCAGCAAAATTGCATCATGATCAGAAATCATGGTTATTAAACCACAAACTCTAGTTTTATCATCAGAAAAATTAACTCGGGTTGGGAATTCAACTTTGTAGGAAAAGTTATACATTCTCAAAATATTATTAAATTTTTTAAATGTGTTATCTTTTTTAAGTACATCAATGTTTATATCACCAGTTAAAAGGACATATTTGAATTTTGAGGAAAGAGCATTAATCAAAATTTCCAATTTATTGAGAAATGGGTTGGTGTAACAGTGATTCGGTGAACGATAAAGGCAAGCTAAGACAAAAGAAATATTACCAAATACAAACTGTGCCAAGCAACATTCAAACTCCCTCTCAACCAACATCTCTTGTACTACGGACAGTGTAACTGCATTACTATTTAAGGTGCGTTTAGCCAAGATCATGACTCCACCGCCAAAGGAGTTTTTCCGTGCTAAATGTGACCTGATAGAGTAACCCTGGATATTTAAGCGTGATATTTCATCATCTGTCATATTCACTTCAGATAAAGCTACAATATCAGGCTTAATTTCTTCGAGGGTGATAATAAATTGATCTAGGTGAGGTGGAAGGGTTTGAATATTCTGGTGCAATACTGATAAGGATTTATTTTTTACTTTTTGCTTAGAGCAATCCGCAGTAAAAGAGATGTCATCTGGAACTGAGGGGCCCTCACCCAGTATACTTGGTATAAAATGTTGATTTTTTAAGAATTCGGAAGGGGAGGCCAGCTGTTTGAGTTTAAAAGATTTTTAAAGGTATCTGTGGCAATAGTATTTGGATTTATCAAGTATGGAGAGGGAAATGGCATAGAAGGGCTAGATGATGGTGAAATTACTTGGTGGAGCTGTAGACTCGCCTCGCTGTTGCTCTCGACAGTCAGGGTGGAGATTTGGTGGCCATTTTTTCTGGTTGAAGCAGAGACAACAGCCAAGCAAGGCGGGCTCGCTGGCGGCCGTTGAACAGAAGCAGCGGCTCTCGCCAGCTCCGCTGACGAGGGCTGTGACACCGCCCGTACACCAGTCTCCCCGAACTCCGCAAGCCTCGTAACTCGCAGCTCATCTCCATTACGGCTGTCCATCGTCTCAATGCATGCTGCTATTTTCCTACATAATTCCCGTTTTCCTCTTGAGTTCATATGCAAGCCATGTCGGGTGAAATTTATCCTTTCCATGTCGTGAAGATTAACGGTGTTGTATTTACCGCACTTAAGAGAGTCTCTTTTTAAACGCGAATTTACATATCGAATCGTCTTGTTGGTGTAGTGATCCGATCTTAAGTCATGTCTATGAGGAACTTGAACCACGATCCAATTTGTATGCTCATTTCTCCGTACGAAGTTCCACAACCGCCTGAGCAGAGCATCTGCTGGCCGATTATTGCGTGGGCAAGACTCCGTTAAGTCATTGGTACCAGCCAATAGTATCCCAACATCCTTCTTAGAGAAATTCGAACTAATGTTTTCAGCATTTTGTAGTATATATTCACTTTTAGCACTTGAGTTTACTAGAACGAAAGTTTCGGCATTGTTTTGAAGGGCGTCATTTAACGGCATGTGTAGGTTTTTGCCATGGCTATCAGCATAAACAAAAAGTTTCCTTGTCACGTTTTCATCTTGTATATTTGAGTCATGGGATTGTTGGCAGTTTCCATTTTTATTTTTATTTTTTGGCTGTCTTGGCAGTTTAGTGGGAGCAGGTTTCTTCTCAAGACGTTTGTTATGGCTAGCTAAATGTTGAGTATTTATTTCATTTACCAAAGCGTCAGGCAGAAAATCTTGGTTAAGTGGCGAAAACCTGTTAGCTACAGGTAAAGTTGGGTGGAATTCTGGCTCCGAATCGGAAATAGAGAAGGAACCGTTTTTAGTGAGATTACCAACGGTTTTTTTGTCGGAAGATACACACAATTGCCTTTGCAGTATAGAATTTTCTTCTTCCATGACTCGTAGAGTGCTTATTACATTAGCCATTTCTTCTTTATAAATAGTACATAATTTGCATTCCTGTTTTGACCTATCTTCCATCTCTTTTAACAAGTCATCATAGGCTTTATTTGCTTGTGCAAGATCAAGCTTCATAGTCTCGTTAAGATTTGTAAGTTTATCATTTTCAGATAGCAAATTTGCATTTAATAAATTCAATTCAGTCCAATGATCGTCTTCTTTATTACATATAATTTTAGGACTATCCTTAGCGCACTCTAATTGTTTTTTCAGGTCCTGTATATGGTCAATGAGACATGACTGTCTGTCGGTTAGTTCGTGCACCCTGGCGACTAGCTCATCCTTGGTCTTTAACACCTCTCCATCGGTCTGCGTGAAGGTGGTGGTGGTGATCTTGCGGTTGTACAGTTGCGACAAGAGCGGCGTGGTCTGCGGCGTGGCGGGGCTCCGGCCGGCCGCCGGCGACGGCGACTGGCTCAGCGAGCGCATCGTCACCGGGTGCTCACCCGTGTGCTTTTCGTTAACTGAAATCAATTTGGTCTTGGTGGTATTTGTTTTTAGCGACGCTCCACATGTCCTTCCAAGACATCGCCAACTAATTTCGCCGTTTTGTAGGACTCTATTTTCTCTGTATTTGCTTTCATTGTATACTAAGCAAGGCTTCCCTTTTTTAGTTGTCTCTATTAAAAACGACATTTAATTGGCTTATTTTACTATAACAATTTATTCATAATTGTTTTTGTATTTGACACACAAATTTGCATAGATTATGATTACTGAGGGGGCTTTATTTTGATAATCTTTTTGAGTGTAAGATTGTAGTTTGAAGTCGATATTGTCCAATCGACGGCGGCCGACTTATTGTGAACTGGCTTATCAGCAGACCAGCCGATTGTTGTCAATGTCAGATTGGGTTGCTGTTCGTCAGAAATCTTCCGATTGTTGTCAGAATTGATAAGAAATTATCTGTTGAGTCGCTAGTTGGCAGCAGCGACTGGGAAAATATGGCAACTAGTGGCGATCATACAAATCAACTTAGCAGTTGGCTAAAAACAGTATTTTATGCTATTAGGAGTCTGAATCAGTGGTCAACGATCAATATTTTCATAACCTAAAACATGTTAGTACCAACTGTATTTAACTGTAATTAGTTGCTTCCACCTATATTTACATACTTGAATAGATTCTCTGCACACTACTATCGTTACACTAGTCAAAAAACACATACATTTAAGAAAAGCTTCGAAAAACTATTGATTATAAGCATAAAACCAAGAGCAATGTGAACTGTGTACAACTAAGCCAGGCGGCTATCCCCACTCTCTGCCCACTATGTTAACTTCTTAATTTAGTGTATACAACTATATTACAAAATATTTAAATATAATAATAATATCATATAATAATCGTATTAATAACGGTACGTACATTTATTTTAAGCCCTCCTAAAAGGGCTACAGTATATTGTGTAATAAATAACGTTGGAAATATTTTTTAAATGGTCTTTTTATTTGTAAAATAAATTAGTTAAAATTGACATATTTAACGATAGGAAGGAGATTTCGAAGTGCTCAAAAATTGTAGTGTGTTTCGCGTACTCAAAAAAATAATCCTAGGCTAAGATACAATTTACTGAATACAAAAATATCAAGATAATTATTTCTGTTCGACAACATCTAACCCCAACATAGAGTTATTATATGAACATTATCATTGATAAATCAAATTTATATAAAGACATTCGGTGATTATGGATTTTAGAGGGGGTTTCTAAGAAAATCTATCTGAAGTAATTACATTTTTACAGAACTAATTCACCTTTTTAATTCATAATTCAACGAGAAAGTTCGGTAACTTATTAGGAAAAGTAAGTCTTAGTGAAATGTGTTTGCTTAATAATGTATTGTAGTGTCTTCTTAATGTTGATGGTAAATGTAATAAAGTTTCCTTTTGAATCCAAATCATTAATATTAGAATTTTTTGCTAAAATATATGTTGACATTTAATATTTTGATTAACTTTTGAGAATATGTTAAAAGAAAATATTAACAAAACTGAATTTTACGCTTGAACCACAAAAAAATATAATTATATTACAACATAAATAGTTTTTTAATTTGGATAACACAAACAGAAACTACACAAAATTAAAAGATTATCCCCACAAAAACTAAATATAGGTTTTGATGGTGTTATGTATAACTAGCATATATAATAATATGATTCCATGATTATTAGAGATGTAAAGTTCATGAAATATACTAGTTATATATTACTTACATTATAAAAAACATTTGAATGCGAATACACTTAAATGTTTAATTCTTTTACTGTATTGAGAGAGAACTGGGTCACTAGTATTATATATCTTTTTGGTAGCTAGTGCTGTGGATATTACAGGTAATCATCTTAACATAGAAGTAATGTTTGTTCAACATTTAATCAGTGTGAGGTGGCCCACAGGTAGTCTAAAGTGTAGGTAGGAAAGGAAAAGAACACATTTCAGTGTTTTATTTTTGGTTACAAAGGTAACATGAAAAGTATAGTTAAATGTACTAGGCAAAATGAAGATTTGTTATTGTGAATTGTGTTATTTAATGCTTGGTATCTCTTTATATTTATTCATATATATCTAACTAAACAGATCATGTTGTAACTGAGTTCCTTATTTTTCTGGGCGAGCCGGTGTACGAGCGCTCTAAGGCGTCAGGACTTTGGACTTGGGTTATAGATAGCGCTGGTTCGAATCCGACCTAGACTGGATGTATTTATCAGTAATGACCACCTTTTACTGTACTGGTTCACCCCCTTACTCTGCCTGATTAAGTTCCTCGCACAGATCAATAGTCTATGAGGGGAATGTGCAGAATAAGGTTAAGAAGGAGATTGGCCACTCCGTTTATTAAAAAAGTATAGTGGTTAAAAATACTTATCCTCAGGTTTTTAATAATAAATATAACTTCGTAGGGACCACACTATATGAGTCCCTATATGTATATGTTTGGATAAAAAAATACTACATAGTTTGTGAACAACATGTATTGTAGTTTATATTGTAATAATATTACTTGGAACGGATTTATTATATAAAACCCCGAATGGAGGGCTGTAGAAATGGTTACCAGCTTGCCATAAAAGGTATATTTTATTACATTTTGCAATATTAAGCTTGAAAGGGAGTTATATTATAATATACCTCTATAAACATACAAGAAAAGCTTTTAGTAAGATTTTGTTATTTACAGGTTTAAATTTCTTTTAGAGTGCCGTTTTATTTAATTACATTTATGAGGAAAATAAATTCAAATTTTACATGTTTTTACTAGGATTTATTTCGAGGTATGGATTTATTTATAAATAATTAATGTTAACACATCATTTGTTTCGATAACATTTCAAATAATATATTCATTGCTAAAGCCTCCTGAGCTGATATTATAAGAAATAAGCCATGATGCCATAAATTAAATGATAAATCTACTAGAAACTGTTTTAAACCAGAATTATTTTTAATTTGGTAATAAATACTATTTTCAAAACAATAGTCTGGCCATGGGATCCCTTCTCTCAAGTGTCTTATCTGAAATTTATCTAAACGACTTTGAGAATAAACATATTTTTTCTGAGATTAACAAGTTTTTATATAATATTTCACTTTACCACCGCTATGTAGATGATACAATAGTCATTTTGAAAGGAAATAAAAGGCAACTAGAATTTGTTCAAATAATACATTTTCAATGACAATAATACTAAATAAAGCCATACCCAGTTTTCAAAAGTTGATAGATTGTGCAATAAAAAGAATTTATGGAAATCAAAAACTGTCTGAAAACAGCCTGAATATTTTTCAATGTTTTCATTTTTATTTTTGTGAATAGAAAAATAATTAAAAAATCTATTACCTGTTATTTTTTCTAGGGTTAAAAACATGTTTATATGTAATTGAAATGAAAAATACTAATTTATTTTACAATTTCAATAAAATGTGAAATGATTACTATTAGCAATTATTTTTTGTGTGAAGAATGTATGAATTTAAACTATTTTCCATGTTCTTTATAACAACATTTATTTATTTTTCAAACTGGTTTTCTTGCATTACTACTGAATGCCTGCATCAACTCAACTAATTAAAATGGATGATAATAGCCCAGCATTGTATTGAAAGTACAAAAGTAATCTTAACCCACAACTCGAATACATTTGCACTGGACTTTTTAATTACATGTGCTGTAATCCGTTTTCACGGATCAATGTTTACAGAGAAAATACTACATATAAATGACTAATCATAACAAATAAATTCAATTCAACGTGTAGGGCATGATTTGAAGTGTTACATGATTTTTGTCGATTAGGTTTGTTAAACATTCACTAGGCAATAATAGAAATTTTTAAGATTACAAAATATGTTATTTTTGTTAAATTAATAAAGTATTACTTTGTTTAATGTTTAGTTATGTTTAAAAATACACGCTTATTATAATAATGTTATGGACAGTCTGTTCTAAATAATAAGGAAATCCTACTTTGTGGCTCCATTAATTACACTCACAAAACTAATAGATTATACAATGCGACATGATTATAAATATAAATTATTGCGCACTATAATAGCAATAGAAACAAAACAACTCGTGTTTACAATAATTATTAATGTCACTTTACTCCTACTAGTTATTTTTATTCAGTATCTAAGACTCTTAGTGAACTGTCACTGCTTAGCACATTTCACTTCACTGTCACAAGTAAAGTTCCACTACCGGCTGGATTTTTACTAGCCGGCTGAAGGGTGTCCTTCTATAAGGTGCTACTGCAATCCAGATGTTTCAAAAGCTGTTAACTGGAGAGTCCTGACCTATTGCTATAAGAGTATAACAATACCCAAAAGCCTATTAACCACCGTAGTAGACAAGTTTCAAACCATCTAAGAGCTTCTCTATTGGCCACGCAATCGGGTCAAACTCTGCCACACCCCGCACAGAAAGAGGGTTGCAGCATTTCCAAATCGGCAAGGTGTGTAAAATTACAAATTGTCTTATAGAAGTTTTAGATTTCGATGGCAACACAAATATATCAGTAGGTATGCCACCTTCAACCATTACGATTTTCACTTTAATTATATTCTAATAATTTATTGATTTATTGCAACGGTCTTAACCACTTTAACAACTATATATATAATACTAAAATAATAACATCAACAGAAGTTTTTTTATAAAACTGGATTATCTTACATATACTAACAACAAATTATAAGACATGCTCTGAGCAGCCACTGTGCTTCGTTTATAGTGATATTTGAAAGCATATTATTCCTTGACGGGCTTCAATGGGCACTGACAAAGCATAGCAATATTGTCCTTCTACAGACCCTGCCGATTAACTTTGTCTCCTTAAAGTATCCTTAAATGTTTTGTGTACTCATGATAAATTAACATAAACAAATTTCAAGTTAAAAGATAATTAAAATATTGGCAATTAAGTGGTGTAATATGAGAGTTAAATTTGGTAATAGAAACTAAAAGAAAACCATTTTGAATATGAATAATTTAGGTGTTGATATGATGTAGGTTTAAAATATTATTTGGTCTAACATACATGAAACCATTGACTTCTTGGAAAGGCAAATTGCAGATCGACTCTCAATACAAGTGGGTATTGACAGTTCAAACGGACGTTGGTTTTTAATTGATTCCATTAGAAGTTCAGCACTGATTCATTTTATATTGAATACTTTTCTTAATGTTGAGGTCTCATTTCTATAACATAGAGTTGTTATTTCGATACATATATTAAGAAAATATGTTAGATTTATTTAGTTTATACGAGCATATGCAAGTAACTATTAATGTAAATGATTAAAGTCATTGGTATAGGTAGTTTTGCAAAATTTTATATAATAACAAACATATGTAGAATTTCACATTGCATTCGAAAACGGTATTCTTTTTGCTGGATTATTGATAGTAACGCCTTAAGATTAACTTTTCGAAAATTTAGAATTCAGAATTTTACCTATAAATATTTTTTAAAAAATAATAAATAGGAAATATGATTTCTATACAGATACAGTTAATCATTTTACAATGACATTTACATATTCCCTTTCAAAATAGTGGTCCGTTTCATAGTACATTAGTATTACATTTTTTTAAATAAAATTATGTAGTGTAGTATTAGAAAATAAAAAAACAACTAAATATAAACATTTTTAGCTTTTGAAACTGAATTCTTTGAAATAGTCTAAGAAAATAAAAAAATACAAAATAAAGTAAATAACTCTTAAATCTGAAGAAAACAGTCTTTATATAAGACGTACCAAGTATTTTGTAATAAATAAGAAAAAATCATAACAACATTTATTTTTGCTATACGTTATATTTATTTAAAAATCTATCAAGTTAAGCATTATTATTAACAATACAATCCTAATAGTTGTAGCCAAAGGCTATTTGAAATTCAGGCAACTAAAGTTAAATAAATGTTATTCAAATTATTATAATGTTTGTTAGTACAATATAACAAAGATAAAAGAATATATTACTAAGATTGACCTATTGGTAGAGAATTTAGATATGAATAAATATTTGAGCAATACTTAAATAGAAAAAATATAACAATACGATGTTGTAAAACTTTCTCATCCTAAATACTTATACTTTCTCTTAATTATTTAACCTTAATGACTCGCTTAGCTAGTGTAGGAAACCATGACCTGGATTAACTATTGTAACTGGTGAAAGTACAACACAAATTTATTTTCACAATATATCATCTTGACACTCCCTATCAAAACATTACAATTATCTTATCCTATTTTACACTATACACCTCCTTTAATATACCCTTATCCAATAATACACAGTAGACATTATTCATTTTAGAAATCTTCAATCAAATTACTATTAACCTTGGCTTCAATATACAGTCCGTTAACCAATAAATTGAAGAAATATTATTTACAACAAGTGACAACAAACTCCTATACTATTAAATCACAATTCTCTAAATAATGATATAAACGTCACATTAAGCATCCTAACTAAACAAGTATTATATATACAAAACGTCTATAATAACAAGTAAAAATTATATATTCAATTACAAGTTATACTATAAAAATAATCAATAAATTATTTCCAATTAAATTTAACAATTAAAGAATAATATACCGACCTTACTAATTATGACGACCTAATCAATTTACCGATTTAAGTTATATTATTTTATAAATAGCTTTTAAGAGACAAATTAATCATATTCAGATGGCCTTAGTTACTATTACTTTATTCTTTCCAAGAATTATCCAACATTTATGGTTTAAATATTCAATGCAATATTTTTTTATCTACTATATATTTATATCAATCCAAAACAATAACTTATACGGACTATGATCAATTACATGGATTTAAGTATCTATATATTTGCAATTTAAACTAACAGTCTCAAAAAAAAAAAAAACTTATAACAGACTCAATCCCTTCAATCAGTGAATTATATTTTATTATTAAATTACGATTATTATTAGCTTCTTATATGAGTAATGTACAGTCCGTCAGCTTACGAGTTGGTGTAGGTAAATTGTAATTGAACGGCCTTACAACATTTCCTTTCGTCTAAAAATGTTATATTTTCGTTTCCCTTTAATCCTGGAGGTGTTAAAAAAACTTAACATACCGCTGAACTCTATGTCTCCAGCAGGCATGGGATGTCCACGGGCCGTAGTGGATTCGGCGTCCGCTTGTCCCTCAGGGTCAGGTGGGCTGGTTGGGTCTGGAGTCACTTACAGTCCCTTGGGGGTGGGTGGAGTCTCTTGCTGTCCCGTGAGGTGGCTTATCTGGGACTCAGGATAGGCTGCAAGTCCAGTCGTCCCTCAGGTTCAGGTTGGCCGCTCGTGAAGTCCTCTGGGGGTCGATGTCGCAAGGGGTTTGACCGTGGCTCCAAGTCCTCCTCCTAGCTCATACCATGTTTGCTCTGCAGGGCGGATTGATGAAGCCTAGGTAGTTGGACCTCCAGGTGCTGGTCCTCCCTATTGGTCTATTTCCCGAAGTTCTATACCTTCCAGATCTCTCCTCAGACTCGCTTTATCTTCCCCAACTCTTTCCCTAGTATCTTATCCTCCTATCACTCACTGAACACACCTCCAATTAGTATTGGTAATCCTTTTACGGATCACCCTATAGGCCCGTTCGTTTCATGATGGGCAGGACCGTCTCCTTCCTGGAGCTTCTACT
Organism: Stictocephala bisonia; assembly: GCA_035578905.1. Lineage (NCBI taxonomy): Eukaryota > Metazoa > Arthropoda > Insecta > Hemiptera > Membracidae > Stictocephala > Stictocephala bisonia. The sequence goes on along the minus strand of JAQJVL010000605.1, from coordinate 96,183 downwards.
GATTTTCCACCGCATCTTCATTTACCGGCCTAATTTTTGTTGAGTCTAAGTTTTATTATTCTGATTATTATGTGTATGGTGCTGACCCTGCTTCCTGGACATCCGATCCCCTGCTTGCTTAGTTAACACTCTCAGGATATCCTACTAAAAATTGTACCTAATCCACTTCCTGTACCGTATTTCCTGTTGTAATAAAAGTTCTTTCACATTCTTACTGTTAATCTTATTTTTTTATTAAAATGTTATTATGCATGTTTGTAATTATGAGGGGAATTTCGTGCCATCTAGTTTTTCAGTTAAATAAACCTCAAAGGTTTACAATGTAAATAGTATGAACATACAAGAGTGTTGACTGTATATATAGTGATATATGATGCACTACAGTGATACGTGATAAGGTCTCTGAGATTAAAATCATGTAAATTAAAGAGATTAAAGAGCGGCTAGAGAAAAGAAGCAATGCCTCCCTAAGTAAACTTCTATATTCAAATATCAAGGTACTGCTACAACGTCTTAAAATATGGGCTCGCTGAAGCAAATAAGTGGTTATTTTACTAATATGTAAGCCCCCTTCTAAAAGCCCCCCTTTAAAATTGTTTTTGAGACAGTTAATAGGTTCAGTTGAATACCCAATTCTTATATTTTACTTTCAAGAGTTTATTATTTTTTAACTGTGAACACTTGCTCAGTAGGACGCAAAAACTATTGCCCTAACTCATTTAATAAGATTACTTAACGATTAGCTACAAAACATAACGGAATAATAGTAATTACGGTTTTGGAATGAGTGCTGTAGAAATATATAGTTTTTATTTTTGCAAGTTAAGACTGACTTACGGATGGGACTCATATTGTGAACGTCTTGAGAATGTCACATTTGATTAGGTGAAGACTAACGTCCCAGTTGGGACTCATTCTACAAAATATGACACTGCGATACTGTTATTTGTTCTTGGAATGAACGACAACATCCACTCATGAAAGATAGATACATTGGGAACGTCTTGGGAATGTCACAGGTGATGAAGTGAAGACTAACGTTCCAATTAGGACTCATTCTACAAAATATTACACTGTGATACTGTTATATTGTTCTTCGAATGAACGACAACATCCAATCAAGATGAATATATATACATTGTCAACGTCTTGTAATTGTCACATGGAATGAGGTCAAGACTAATGTTCCAATTGGGACTCATTCTACAATAGTTGACACTGCAATACTGCAATATTTTTTTTAATGAACGACAACATCCACTTATGAAAGATAGATTCATTGTGAACGTATTGGGAAATTTTAAGAGGTGAGTCTAACGTTCCAGTTAGGACTCATTCTACGAAATATGACACTGCAATACTGTTACATTGTTCTTCGAATGGACGACAACATCAACTCAAGAAAGATAGATACATTGGGAACGTCTTGGGAATGTCACATTTTATGAGGTGAAGACTAACGTTCCAGTTGGGACTCATTCTATGAAATATGACACTGCGATACTATTATATTGTTCTTGGAATGAAAGACAGCATCCACTCAAGAAGGAGAGATTCATTATGCACGTATTGGGAATGTCACATGTTATGAGGTGAAGACTAACATTCCCGTTGGGATCCATTCTACAAAATATGACACTGCGATACTGTTGTATAGTTCTTAGAAGAATTGTGAAAGTATATACAAGGTATTCATTAATTATCTTAATTGATAAAGGTACTTTAAAAATCTAACACCCCATATACATTATTATCACATGTAAAGTATTATTATAGATTATGCACTGCCTGAACACATAAGTATATACATTTATTTGTCACAGCTAAAACATCAGTTTATTTAACAAATTTATTTATATTAATTTTGTTGTCATTTACTAACCAGGAAATTTTTTGAAAAGAAAAAGAAAAAATATATGCGGTAGTTATAGTGTAGCTTCCGGTGTAATACGTTGTAATAATTTTATTTAAACTTTGGTTAGTTGTGTCATGTTTAGTAAAACTTGTACGCAATAACCTATTATATTTTTTGATTATCTACAAACTGTTACGAACAAATATTCGATTTAAAATTTTATTTATCCTCCTCATACTATGATTTCCTGTTCTAAACAAGGATGAATTTATAAATTAGACTTTTTTCTAAATTAGAGATTTATCAACCAAGCTGGGGTATGTAGGGAGAGTCTCACAAATATTACCTTATGCTGTAATACATCATCTGCTTCAGCAATTAAGCCAGCCTCAGCTGTGTACGATATGAATGTGCTGACAGCTTTCTATCATTGCCATAAACTTGACAGTAACTGTTTAGTATAAGTCTGAATAATAATAATTAGGGCATTTATTCTAAAAGGTAATAAATTCAAGCTTTGAGTATTGTAACACTATTGTGAGAACATTTTCTTAAAATTCTTAATTTTTTGTATATAATTTGTAAAAATATTTGTTTTGGATTAGAATTTTATTTAAATTATATCATGCTCTTGCTTATTTAATTGACACACTGCCTACAAAACCATGTTTTTATTTTATTTATTTCCTACAAAATAAGGTAAAAATGTGTTTAGATGAAGACTCATTTTCTTCTCGTTAATTTATAGATCAATCTTAACAAATACCACATAAAACCTACTCACAGTATTCATTACGTGTAATTTTGTTAATTCGTGCACATGGGGGAGTTATTGATGCAGTGCGCACTACTCACACTATTCATTACATGCGAGTTTGTAGATTTGTGCACATGGGGGAGTTTTTGATGCAGTGCGCACTACTCATACTATTCATTACATGTGATTTTGTAGATTTTTGCACATGGGGGAGTTTTTGATGCAGTGCGCACTACTCACACTATTAATTACATGTAAGTTTGTTAATTCGTGCACATGGGGGAGTTTTTGATGCAGTGCGAACTACTCATACTATTCATTACATGTGATTTTGTAGATTTTTGCACGTGGAGGAGTTTTTGATGCAGTGCGTACTACTCACACTATTCATTACATATAAGTTTGTTAATTCATGCACATGGGGGAGTTTTTGATGCAGTGTGCACTACTCATACTATTCATTACATGTGATCTTGTAGATTTTTGCACGTGGAGGAGTTTTTGATGCAGTGCGTACTACTCACACTATTCATTATATGTAAGTTTGTTAATTCGTGCACATGGGGGAGTTTTTGATGCAGTGCGCACTACTCATACTATTCATTACATGTGATCTTGTAGATTTTTGCACGTGGAGGAGTTTTTGATGCAGTGCGTACTACTCACACTGTTCATTACATGTAAGTTTGTTAATTCGTGCACATGGGGGAGTTTTTGATGCAGTGCGCACTACTCATACTATTCATTACATGTGATCTTGTAGATTTTTGCACGTGGAGGAGTTTTTGATGCAGTGCGCACTACTCACACTATTCATTAAATGCGATTTTGTAGATTTGTGCACGTGGAGGAGTTTTTGATGCAGTGCGTACTACTCACACTATTCATTACATATAAGTTCGTTAATTCATGCACGTGGGGGAGTTTTTGATGCTGTGCGCACTACTTACAAATCTCTTTTTATTTATTAGAGTGTAATATAAATAGAAAACGACTGTAAATTTAGTTATATCGAGATACATGGATAAGTTAACTCTACTTTGAAAATGTTTTTACAAATAAAATATTGCACAGATTTTAAACTAAAAAAGGGGGCCAAATACAAATTAATGGTACCTTTACTAATAGTGCAGTTATTATTGGTGCGGTTTCTATTGGGACACTTACAACTGGTGCACTTTTTAATTGTGAACTTACTGAACGTACACTTACTAATTGCCCATACTAACGATGCACTTACAAATGGTAAACATAGTAATAGAGCACTTACGCTTAATAATTGTGCACTTACTAATGTTGTACTTAATAATACTGAGTTTACTAATGGTACACTTACAAATAGTGAACTTAGTAATAGTACACTTACTAATGGTGCACTACTATTGGTGCACTTACTAATTGTGAACTTACTAACGGTGCACTTACTAATGGTTAAGTAACTAATCACGTACTTCCTAAATGAACCCTTAAGACTTCGCTTAGTACACCACAGGTGTTGAACATGCCACAAACACGTGTGCATGACCTAAGTCACGTAGCTGTAACTCTGAAGATACTAATCGTTCATTTACAAATGGTGCACTTACTAATGGTTAAGTAACTAATCACGCACTTCCTAAATGAACCCTTAGGACTTCGCTTAGTATACCACAGGTGTTGAACATGCCACAAACACGTGTACATGACTTAAGTCACGTAGCTGTAACTCTGAAGTTACTAATCGTTCATTTACAAATGGTGCACTTACTAATGGTTAAGTAACTAATCACGCACTTCCTAAATGAACCCTTAGGACTTCGCTTAGTACACCACAGGTGTTGAACATGCCACAAACACGTGTACACGACTTAAGTCACGTAGCCGTAACTCTGAAGTTACTAATCATTCATTTACAAATGGTGCACTTACTAATGGTTAAGTAACTAATCACGCACTTCCTAAATGAACCCTTAGGACTTCGCTTAGTACACCACAGGTGTTGAACATGCCACAAACACGTGTACATGACTTAAGTCACGTAGCTGTAACTCTGAAGTTACTAATCGTTCATTTACATTTGCCGGCGTGGTGGCTCAGAGGATAAGGCTTCGTATTGCAGAGGGCATGTCCAAGTTTGTTATCTACACTGAGCCAACTATCAGTACTTCATTTGTTGAATAAAGTTCATGCACAGCCTTGTAGGCCCATGTGAACTAGCGAGTAAAGATAAAATAATAATTGCATGTTATTTTTTTCTATCGAATAACTGGTTGTACTTATTTACAGAGTTTTATCAAACCGTTCATAAATAATATTGTTGCACATACAAATTGTAATAAATTAAATAAGTTGCCAAGATCAATGTATTTATAGATTTAAACGTCTTAATATTGAACAAAATCTAATATTTATTTCTGATCAATATGTACGTGACACAATTTTAATTAAATGCCGTAAAATTAGAGAAAGGATTTATTACCTCCAGGTTTTCCGATTAGCTTTGCTAGAGAGACAGTGATGAAGAAACATCGCCTTGATGTAAACAAATCACAGACACACGTTGGGCAGTTTGTCTCAGTCGGGTTTTCATTTAGTTTCAATTTCCTCAGCACGTATTTCTGAAGGAACTGTAATTTAGATGCGTTAAAAAGAAGAGTATAGTGAATGAAAGTTATATTCGTTAAAATAATTTATAAAAATAAATAAATATGTTTAAATATATATACAAATAAAACTGTGTGTACTAAAGGATAGAAAATATAAGAAAATCTTTACATAAGCGGTTGCCTTTTCTACAATGACAAAATCTAGCCTACAGTAATATTATGTCTTCTTAATAACATATGAATAGAAATATTCCATGAGTCTATGCTCTTAATAAATTTGTCCTTTTTTATACAGAGTGCTTTAGCTCCCCCTCCCCCTTTAACCTTGTTTTCTGTATAGATTAAGAGATTTACATCGGAGAATTATTTATATGGCCAAAACACGCTTGAGTAGTCTTTTGATGTATGAAAAATATTGACCCACAATTCCCCTCCAAAAATGAGTAGTTTACGTGTGATTAAAAATGTTGAAATACGATTCCCTAACAAGAGAAAAATAATATTAAATGGACTTTGAAAATAATAAAATGTTCACAAAATAAGTTAGTTACACTTAAAATACTTTTTATAGAGACAGACATTCACTCAACTTTTATTTTTAAAACTAGATTTTTTTAGATTATAATTTTGCTGTTGTTAACATTGTATTTTCATACCTTGGTTCAACCAAATGTCTTTGGAACTCAATGTTGCTTATAAAAACCTAGGTTGTTAAGGTTAGCTGACTACTTCAGAGAGAGAGAGAAATATTTGGCAAATGTCTTATCCATTGTATCAGGACTTCTTTAAGAAGATGTAAAGCCAAAAATATTAAAAAAGTAATTTATTAATAATTTCATAGTATTAGACAGTAGATTTTATTCATACTATAGACTTTTTTCTGACAATATTATGGATGTTAAAAATCTCGTGTCTCCTATAAACTTTGTTGGGAAACTAATATTGTGGCTCCTATGATCTTCAACATTCACCAGACTTTTGACTTGATATATTGGCTGACATATATTATTTTAATTCTGTCTCAATATTGTTTATTCAATGTGCATACATGTTTTAAGTACTTGAAGCATATAATTTTATTTGTTCCGAACAAATATTATTTATTTATATCTCCACGTAGTATAATTCAGATAAATGATACATATGTGAAAAAAACAGACGTAAAAACACTGTTGTGAACTTCTTTATCTTTTATATTTTAGGAGTTCCAAATTTTATATTTCTTAAATTTGGCTTTTAAATGAATAAATGGTACTTGATTAGATCCTTTTCTTGATTTTATATAACATTTTACAAAGTTTTTATAAACAATACCAAACTAGGTTTTAGAAATGTTTCACAAAATTAATGTTTTGTTTTTCATTTATTTTTTTTTTTTTTATTATTTCATATTATAAGATTTATGATTCTTAACAAATAATATTACAAACTATGGTTGTAACTGAAATTGCAGAACTTTGCTTTATACAGTCTGAAACATTAATAAACTGTTGAAAAGCAACAAATACTTTTGTAATTAAAACTTTGGTCAATGTAAAACCATTGTTTTATAGAGAAGGAAATAAAAATAATTTCTTATGGGTTAGCTGATTAGAGCTAGTAGTTGACGGAAACCTAATGAGACATTAAAGCTAACCCCTAATGAAGCCGTAGCTCGTGATCTATGACACGTAGAGACTTAACGTAAAACTTGGTTCATCAAGAGCCACCTGATGACACTTCATATCCACTACTTCAAGTCTTTTAGTAGATATACTAATTGTGTTAACAGGTTATTACCGACAGAATTTTATATTATCCTGAATAGTTATACTATAATTGTAAATATTATTAAAAAAAATTATGAGATTTAAAATTTTAATTTGTTATATTTATTTGTATATATTTAAAGTATAGTTGTTAGTGAATTTCTGGTGTGGTTCTACTAACATCCTCAAATCTTTGATTATACCCAAAGGACTAAGGAGAGGAGCTTAATTTTAGGTAAATGGTTATGCTCTTCTTAAATTAGAAAATATCGTTTGAAAATTGGTTATATTAACTGGTTTTCCATTAAATAAATTTAACGAAAACAAAACATTTAAATGTTTTAAAGCCTTTATTTAGTAATAAAATAATGCATACTGTAGATTAAGTGTAAGAAAACTAAGGGAGAATAATTGTAAAAACAAACTGTGCTTCTTTTTAAATATTAAAGAATGTAAAAAAATTGCCTACATAGCAGTTTAGTGCTGCGTGGATCCTAGTTGTAAGTTACCACATATATTATTAATAGTCTTTAGCTAGTGTCCAATCCCACGAAAATGAATTAATTAGTTAAAATTCAAACACATTTCAGGCTCTTAATTCCTTTTCGTCAACATTGAATAATTCTAACTCTCAATTACCCGAGTCTATTTAAAATATAAAAATATAGTTCACTCGTGCCAATGAAGATAAATTTATCGTATTCGAACTTTGGTATATAATAAAAAAGAATATCATGTAAAAAGAATTATTGGAAAATTTTACAGTTTGCTTAGTTGTAAAGTATTCTTTTGTATTGAATACTGGTATATTTTATGGAGTCTAGTACGTATACCTATAATCTATTTGTATTTATATTTGTATTTTAGTCTTATAAAAGAATCATCAATGATACAATAAAACAATGATAAAAGTACCAACAAAACACAGCTATCAGTAAATTGTTTTGGTCGTGAAGGGTAAAACAAATAAATATCAACAGGTAAACAAAATATATCGATAAAATAGTATGTATAGTTGATATTCAAACTGATTGATATGATATTGAGACAATTAATATAATTTTCCAACTAATTGTTTATAGCTGTAAAGTAAATTTGAGTGATAAACTTATAGTTTTAATTAGCTCTCTGATTTTTCACCGATGAAGATATTGTTGGTATTTAATGCAATTAATGTATACGAAGCCACAGTTGCCTAATTACTTTCTGTAGTATTCTCCAGTTTTATAAAGTATTAAATTGGTAGAACTTAGCTAAATACAAATTAAAATGAACAGTTTTCATTGACTACAAATGGGTGCACTGTATTATGAAGAAAAAAATACTTTGAGATGTACAAATTTTATCGAATTAGGATTGACTTTGAAACGTTGCTATAATTGGTTTTCATTGTTGTGTTTATTATGTAACGTGTGATACACGTTGTGTTTATTATGTAACATGTGTTACACGTTGTGTTTATTATGTAACATGTGTTACACGTTGTGTTTACTATGTAACATATGTTACACGTTGTGTTTACTATGTAACATGTGTTACACGTTGTGTTTAGTATGTAACATGTGTTACACGTTGTGTTTATTATGTAACATGTGGTACACGTTGTGTTTAATATGTAACATGTGTTACACGTTGTGTTTACTATGTAACATGTGTTACACGTTGCGTTTCAAAACATTTTCTGACGCTTTTAATTTAAAGTATTATCTAAAATCCACCTCATATGTCATGTTAGGATCTTAACTTTAATACATTAGATTATTTTGTAGTTTAGGGAAATTAGATTAAAATGTTTTACTGTATTTTATCCAAAAGTATAACTTTAAATATTTGTCTTGATATTAAAATTCCCTTGGAAATCTAGGAATTCTACCGTTTGTTATTGTTGCCTTTTGTAGTTAGTTATAAAAGGACAACTGGCATCCAAAAGTAATATTAGACATTGTTAAAACCAACTAATTTATTGTCTAGTGGAAACACATCTGTGGTTGTGGTCCTCACTAACTAACAAAATATTCCTATTATATGGAATATATATTAAACAGTTTCGAAATTGTTTTACGAAAAATCTAAATCGATTATCGTTTTGAAATCAAAAATGTGTTGGTGGAACCCATAGGAGATCCGTATAGTTCATTACACATATTTTCCGAACTGAATTTTGAAAAGTGCTTACACCTCTTACTTCAAAGTCAATTTTATCAGCATTATTAATTATAAATTGATAAAATTTTATGTTTTTGGTCACCACCCCCTTGAGAGGTTTTCTACGAAAGTAGTTGACCGATTGATAAATCAGTATTTTAGAGATACTATTGTATCTTCAGGAATATTGTGGTCTGATACAACAAAAACTAATCCTAAATGACCAATGAATCCCACACAAAGTCCCTCCATGTTGTCAGTGGTAAAATTGATTGGAAAGAACATGGTAACAACATTTTAAAAGAAACTTAATAAAACTTGTTTTAAATTGTCAATTTTGTCTCATACAACATAAATCCAACATTAAAGACCATTTACTACAGACGGTTTTATTCTTATTTAAATCATAGAATTATCTTCTGGAAGAATCAGGGTTTTAACATATAATAAAGATAAAAAATTCCATTAGAATCATGCATGGAGGTAAAAATATTGAATCTTATATACCTCTGTTTAAGAACGTATCCCTACTATCAGTAAATTTGAGAATTAGAGCTAGTAATTTTCATATATATTAACAAACCTTTCTTCATTTAAAGAACAAACTGAACATGTCAAAAAAAACTAGGACCAAACAACAAATAAAGTTCCTTTCTCACAGAAAAAAAACCCACAGTACATTAGCATTAAATTTTATTACAAACTACCTGTTCATTCACAAAATGAATCACTGAATCAATTGAAGAACAGGCTTAACAATATTCTCATAAACAACCTATATTCCTTAGATGAATATTTTCAAGATTTATTAGTATATATTAGGTAGTTTAAGCTATTTAATATATGAATTTAACAATTTGCTTATTTTTTTAAAATAATTGTACGATACATTTTATTCTATTCTATTCTCAAAATCTGGTTTGGGCTCTCATATAACCGTGACTACTCATTAACCTTGCTTGTAGCACTTTGAGCATCTGATAGATTGTACTGAGTGGTAGTGTGTGATAAATGTGACTTGGATTATTCGGACTTATCTAGAAATTAAAGTCCAAGAAGTTATACCAAGGCTACATGATAAATAACGCTTTATTACTACGCATAACAATTGGAAGCCCCCTGTGATCAACTTGCGAAGCCCCTGGTACTAATTTGGGTAGCCATCCGTGACAAATTAGATGTCCCCCGTGATTAATGTAGGTATACCTCGTGATTAACTTGGCAGCCCACCGTGATCAAGTTGGGAAGCCCTTGTTATAAGCTTGGGTAATCACCGGTAATGACCGGTTAATCAACATAGGTAGCCCTCGTGATCATTTTGGGTGCCACCCATCATTAGCTTGGGTACCCCCTCCTTAATCATCTTGTGTAGCTCCCTATAATCAACTTGGATAGTATGCCGTTTTCAACTTAGGAAACTCCGTGTACACATTTTCCAGCCCTTCTTGATGCCCCCTGTGATCAATGCGGATTATCTCAATGATCAACTTGGATAGTTCCCCGTGATTAACTTGGGTAGCAACTAAGATTAGTTTGGGTGTGAACTGTGATCACCTGCGATCATCTTCTATAGCCCCATAACCAACTTGGTTAGTCGACCGTCATAAACTTAAGTAGGCTCTCGGAATCAAATCGGTAAAATAAATAAAGTTAACCAATAATATGATATTATATTTTTATTTAATCATAAAACGTACAAATAATACTATTTATCCTAAGAGTGACAGTAATTTTAATTGTGTATTATAAATAAACTAAGATGGATTCATTGATAGCTTTCTTAAAATATAGTCACATCTTGCAGTTAATATTGTGTTATTGAATAATCAGTTTATAGAGGATAGCACATTTTAAGAGATTGTATTATGCATTTGGTAGGTACCAGTGTATGTGAATGGGTGGGCGGATGGGTGAATACCACCGTATGTGAATGGGTGGGTGGGTGGGTCAATACCACTGTATGTGTATGAGTGGGCAGGTGGGTTAATACCACTGTATGTGTAATTCCAATACCACCGTATGTGTATGGGTGGGCGGGTGGGTGAATACCACCGTATATGTATGGGTGGGTTAATACAATCGTATGTGTATGGGTGGGCGGGTGGGTCAATACCACAGTATGTGTAATTCCAATACCACTGAATGTGTATGGGTGGGTGGGCGTACAAGATAGGGTTGCCGTAGAAGCCACTGAAACTTATTTATTGGTATTGAGGCATACATTCATTAAGATTTCTTTTTAAGGAACTAACGCTTAAATAGGATGTTTTAGGGTTCCGTTTAGTCCATAATTATCCATTTTTATAGATCAAAATGCACAAAGAAGCCGTGATATGTGTAGTAATTGTTAGTATACACTTTACAAAAATGCCTCAATTTTATGCTGTAAATTCTTTTTGAAACTAAGTAAATAATCCAGAATAATTACTTAATTAAATGTAGGCTTATCTTTGTTACTAGTTTATGTTATGATTGGTTATTTAAATATAATAATATAGTAAAATATCATACGAAGTTTGTTATTTTGTTCTAAACAACTCGTATTAGCATTAAATATATAAATTACTTCTTAAACACATATGTTTTATTTTATACATATGCTTGTATTATTTAATTCAATTTAACATACTCTACTTTTTATTAACTAATAAATAAATATATAAAGTTAAGTGGAAGTATCACAATGTCTTGGATGGAATCCCCTTTTCTTTTTCGTTGGTTAGAAAGTAACTCTAACAAATGGGGTGAATGACCTACTTACGCCACCCCAAACTATAGCCCTGGAGAGTGTTGGATTTTAAGTTACTTTGAGGCGACTTATTGCCAAGAAAATACACTCCCTGGAAAGTAGTTCTTCGGAGATTATGCGGTACTTACAAATAAATGTCATTGTGAGCAAATGTTTATTTGATATTGTATTTGTTATCATTACCTTCCAAGTTAACATCAATGTGGATGGTATGAAATTGTTATCAGACAGACATAATATTTACTACCTTTATGAAGGTATAAGATTTTGTTTAATTTGTTCCCTAAGACATGTATTTGGCAACAGCCATTGCTTGATACAACTTTATCATTCCACGTGTGATATTGTTTTAAATTTATATGGTAACCTGACTTCCTTTTCTTTACACACGTTGTTTGTATGTCATCTTATATTTGATTGTATTCTATCATTATACATTACCTTATAAATAATTGAAGTGTTAATATCTATGATTTACTACAGTAGATTGTTAAAATGTAATTTGTGTTTAATGTCAAAAAATATTCTTTACTATTATGTACACAAATATTTCAAAATTCAATACTGAAAAACGTTGTAAGTTATTTGTAAGATTTTATGTGTTCATATTGGTAAATTTGCTAATTTTTCCAATAATTCAAGTGTTTTCAAACTAATACAACGTTTTAACATACATAAAAACTCTGTCATTTTCAGTAGGCGCTATACATAATTACCTTATCCTAAATACAAAACTGTTTTTCTTTTATAATTTGTTTAACCTTTTTTATTCTTTATTCGCAATCTAAAAATAAAATCTATAACAATGTTATTTGTTACCAATTTTCTAAGTTGATATAGGTTAGTTAAGTAGTATACAAAGTTAATTAAACTAAAAAATAAAAAAAATGTTTGTATGTTACATAAAGTAGTAAGTAGTACCTGAAGATGGCGGAAGATTCATACTTAGTGAAACGTTGTGTTGGTTTTAAAAATACTTGAAGCGTTGGGATTCCCGACAAATTGACCAATTTTTTCATAAGAGAACAAACAGTCCACTTAAAAAAATAAACATGTTTTAATTTGAAGTAACAGATTTTATTTGAAACTGCCAAACCTAATTTATTGTTTGGTCTTATAATTTATTGCATCTATCTAATGCTTGTTTATATCTAAAGATAAGTTATTATAATTGTTTTTATTTTGGTTTTAATTTTGATTAACAAATACATTAAGTCATAAATACATAGAGGTATGCATATTTAAATTTAATTTCATGCTTTACTTATATATAAAAATAAAATATATTTATTTGTATTGACATACTTTAACTTTAAAAGTAACTACTATACATAAACTAGCCAGTTATTATTTACTGTAACAAAGAAATATTAACTCACTAATTAATATACCTTTGTTATATGAACCCCTAATTAAAAAGCTTAATATAACAATATACTCTTTATTTATCATTCCTTTGGGAACATATATAATTAAAATATGATCTCAGAAAATGCTAATTAATAAAAACGTAATGAATCAGCAACATTACCTTTAAAAATAAACTCACACATGATTATTTCATTAAATAAAGTAGAACTGTATATGTTTTAAAGTTTAATTGGATTAAACTGTTGAATAACATTGTGAACTACCTATTCATTTAGTTTCAGCCAGGCCACGTTCGGCAAAAAAAAAAAAGGAAAATAAAAAATACAATATTTATTGTATACGAAATCAAGTGATCACTAAGCAGATAGATTACGCTTCAAACAAATTAAATTTTCTTTTAATTGATGAATGCAAGTTTTAGTTTATATAAAGTTTATATTACACAACAAAGTTTTATATGTTTCGTATTTATATTTACATAACAAAAAAAACATACTTGGAAAATAAGACTTTTAATAATTATTTATTAATGATTATGGTTAGTATTTTGATCTTTTAATAGACAAGTTGTTTATGTTATAGAATCGTATAAAATGGATGATAGTGGGTAGCATTTAATATTTTAATACAGATAGAAATAAGAAATGCTATATTATATATGGTATAAAAAGTAAATAAATACAAATGCAATGAACTAAAGGAAATAAAATGATTTGTTGAAAATATTTAATCATTTAACTTACAAGTTTTATATACATAAAAAATATTATCTGCCTTAATGACTACAATTAATTAATATGTTAAAAGTAAAATAGTCAGGTTTTATTACGAGCAAACCGAAGGTTACATACCGTAACCTTACTTAATAATTTAATTGAAAATTAAAATTAGTTTATTTACCTTACTTTGACATTTATAAAGTCATTTTGAATGCTAAGTATGTTCTTAAAAACTAGTTTTATGATCAATGATTGACCAGAAATGCTATTTCTCAACGTTTCCTCAGGAATAAAATATTTGACTCTTACACATTCGTATGAGAATACATATCACACAATTCCTGATAGTGAAAATAAATAACGAGAAGAAAATGCAGGTTTTAATATGTATATAGAACGGTTCAATGAATATACGGTGACATAATTTAATAGTTATACGGTAAATACCTTATATTGGGAGAGGCCCTCAGAAAGACATCGATGATCAATTAAACTTTTGTATGCACTTGATTATTGATAAGGTTTTTTCTTTACAGATAAAAAAAATAATAATAACTCACATAAAGACCTGGTTCCTCACTACCCTCATATCTCCTCCTTTCTCTCTCCTACCTTAAAATGTTTACTTCATTGATCTCTATTTGATTGTATCCGTAGTAGTAAAAAAAGGTTTAAAACATAAAGTGCGGACTATTCTATTATACAATATTATTTAACGATTGTTATTTATTCTGATGGTTGTTGTACACTTTAACCTTATAATACAATATATAATAATAATAATAATAATAATAATAATTTATTTTTCCAAAATATGCATTACACATTATACATTATAATTAAAAAACCATTACTTATTAACAGACATATAAGACAAAATTTAACTAATTTATTTTTAAAGCTTATTAATAATAACTTATGTTATATGAATACTGCAATGTTCTTCTTCATCCAATAATCAATGTTCTCATACTCTAATCCAATTATCAATTCATATAGGACTAATTGGAAATACGAGAGAAGAAATCGACCGTCTCATAATCTCTTTTTTTTTTTTTTTTTTTGGAAAAATAAAAAATATGCACCTCAAAGGCTAGCCCTGTCTGGAGTTTGCAATCTTATTTAATTTACTTTTACCATTTAGAGCTCGTAATATTTTTATGAATTTGATTCTTGAATAATCTATCAAAACGTGCATCAATTAATGACTATTTCTGAATTGACTTTTTATTCCTATTGCTTTATTTATTTGTAACATTATAATTATTTTTTTTTGTATTTTTATTTTTTTTTTCATTTTTAATTAATTTGTTACTGTGGAATGTTCAAAAGGAAATCTACTTCATCTAAACAAAGTAGCCATATTTTCAGTCTTCTTATAAATAGTTTTTTACTAGTTATATTTTTAATTTCATCTGGCATTTTATTAAAAATTCTTAGCCCAACAAAGTTAAAAGTTTTCGTAAAAAATGTTGAATTTTGTTTTGGTATATCGTTATTATTAACACTTCTAACTTTAGATCTAAGGTCTAAAACTAGACCATTTCCAGTTATATTTCCGCTCTTTATAAAAAACATTTTCAAAACTTTAAAAACATTCATATTTTTACGGGGTAATATATTTAGGTCTTTGAATAATGGCATTGTGTGTTCATATCTGTCCTTACTCTTTATTAACCTTATAAATTTCTTTTGGATTAAAAAAATAGGTGTCAAGTTTGTTTGATAAGTCCCTCCCCATACTGAAAGCGCATATTCTAGTCTGCTGTGGACTAGAGAGAAGTATATCATCCTAAGAACTATTTCTGGACACAATGTTTTCAAGAAATAAAATATATTCTACAACATATTTACGTATATGCCATATATACAACGTTTCATAATAGAAATAGATTGTCAGCATTACCAATACCACCGTACATGTAGGGGTGGGCGGGTGGGTCAATACCACCGTACGTGTAGGGGTAGGTGGGTGAGTATATAAAGAGCCGTTACTCTGTTATATATATTGTTACTTTTTTTATATTAATGATTATATTAGTTAATTAACCATTACTATTAACTGTAATGAATTTGAGCTTGAAAACATAAAAGAATTGAAAGCTATAAAACATTTAAAGATATTTCTTATCGAAATTACAAAATTATCAATGTTAACAGTGTTGTTTTCAACGGGTGAATCATTTTCAGTTGAAGTGAAAGAAACAATTTAACGTTTTCTCAACTAGGTACTAAACAGTAGTTGTTTTTTATACGAGGTTCGTCAAGATGAAGTGTATTATTCCATTACAGTATATATTTCATGTTTACAAATGTTGGCCACTTTTCACAGTTCAGACACTAGTAGTTCCGTGTTCAGCACACAGGAGCGCTGGTGTCACTGGCGCACAGTATCGGAAGCTAGTGGCACTCAGTTAGCCGTGAACCTCCGACGAGCTACACGCGTTTTATGAATTCATCTCTAAACTGAATCTTAACAACGCGGTCGAAAAACATTTAATCAGTTGGATAAAGCTTTTCTAAATTAAATAGGGTTTTTTAGTTTTATTTGTGTCAGAATAACCTATAACAATGATTCACACGTGATTTTACTTCGGGGATGGACTACAAATTTTAACAAATGTGAATACTAGTTATGCTTTCCGTAATCACGGTGTGGTGTCTTCTGCCTTTGCATTGTGTCATAATAGGTAAACAGTATTTATTGTCCTTTGTAATATAACACAGTTATTTAAATTTATTTCGAATACTTACATAAATCCACCAAGCTTTACTTTTAAAAAGTTATATTCATCATCGTTGGCTCTTTCTTTTTAGAGAGAAACTGATGTCATTTTTTTGATATCATAAATTTGCAAAATTAATGTATTTTTAAAGTAAAGCTCTGAAAAGCATTATATATACTTACTATCATTGATGTTTCATTAATTTAATTGTTGCTTTTCAAAATTCAGATTTTAATTCATTGCATTTTGTTACCTCTTACATAAAGTCTAATCCATATAAGTTCATTAAAGTTAAATTATATGTTTAATCAATCTGAACATTTAATTGATTAAGGTTGTTTTTGTAATAAAATAAAACATTCCTTAATTTCACACTCATTAATCATCCAAAACCTGTCTTTTTAACTTTGAAGTTTGAAGATTATTAGTCAGGGATATTAAGCTAGATTCCCTTAAACAGTTTGACATTTTATTTATTATTATGTAGAGTGATAATAAACAACAGATAACTTTAGTCCCATCATTTTATGAAATTTACCATATGTTTGTTACTATATGGATTATCTTCTGTTAATATTTCACTAAATAAAATAATTTATATTTAATTTATTAATCTTTATTGTATATAGAGAGCCATTTAAATTTCATCATTTTCCTATTTTAACATAATGATTACATTTAAATAATGAGAAGCTTGTTTATTTTGTTCATTTACAAATACAATAAATTGTAGGTAATAAGTGATGAATAAATACATACAACTTTCCAAATTAGGGTCTATTACTGTTTTAATGCAAACCCACATATTATTTTAATTACTAATACAACCTACAAAAGGTAATAATTGATTATTACATTTTCTTAACAAATGGAATGTAAACATGGAATTAAAAGTTCATCATATATTAAAATAACAATAATAGTAGTAGTAGTAATACGGAGACAATCTTTTTTAATATATGTTCAACAAGATTAGAGCAACCCTGAATATAAGTTCAGGGCTTCTCTAAAACAAACCCTGAACCTATGAAACAATAGTCAAAGTGAACAGAAAATAATTAATCCAACAAAACGTTAAAAAATAAAATTAAAACAAAAACTTTTACATACGAGTAATTATCACTACAAGTAAATAATTACAGAAAGAATTCTAAAAATAATTCCAGGGTGTAAAAAAAGTAAAATTAAATCATGGAAGCAAAAATATACATTTATACGAGAGAGAACTGTTTTGATTTTGATGGGAAATAAACTCAATTTTATATCATAAACTTATTTAATGAATATACTGTTGAAAATAACGTATCTAATATATAATTCCTGTTACTTTAATTTTTAAAAGTTAAAGTATTTGAATAGATATTGTATAAAATTAATTAAAGCACATACTAGAAAATGCATATAGTTCTATGGTTGTTAAAGTAAAATATAAAAAAGCTAATTCAACCTAGGTATTGTTTTTCTGACCGAACCTTAAAAAAACTAAAATTCAAACAATTTGTAAAAGTTACATAAATAGTTGACCTACCAGCCTAACCTTAAAACAACCACTATGATAGTTGTATATAGATAACAATGGTCCCATAGCATTTATTGAAGCTCGAACTTTGATGATAATACACCACAATTGGTTTATGAAAAGCAATCATAAACGTTTGGATTTGATGATTATATACCACAATAGGTGTACAAACAGCAATCCTAAACGTTTGGATTTGATGATTGTGTACCACAATAGGTGTACAAACAGCAATCCTAAACGTTTGGATTTGATGATTGCATACCACAATAGGTGTACAAACAGCAATCCTTAATGTTTGGCTTTGATGGTTGTATACCACAATAGGTGTACAAACAGCAATCCAAAACGTTCGGATTTGATGATTGTATACCACAATAGGTGTACAAACAGCAATCCAAAACGTTTGGATTTGATGATGTATACCACAATAGGTGTACAAACAGCAATCCTAAACGTTCGGATTTGATGATTGTATACCACAATAGGTGTACAAACAGCAATCCAAAACGTTTGGCTTTGATGATTGTATACCACAATAGGTGTACAAACAGCAATCCTAAACGTTTGGATTTGATAATTGTATACCACAATAGGTGTACAAACAGCAATCCTAAACGTTTGGATTTGATAATTGTATACTACAATGGGTGTACGAACAGCAACCCTAAACGTTTGGCTTTGATGATTGTATACCACAATAGGTGTACGAACAGAAATCCTTAATGTTTGGCTCTGAAGATTTTATCAAAGCCCCCTATTATTTATTTATTTATTTATTTATTCATAAGACGCTGATCGTCAAGATATGGGTGAATATGGATTTCGATTGAGTGTGCTGAGTGTAGATGAGCGAATGTAGTCATTGTTACAAACTAAGGCCGACTATTCCTTAGAAAGTGTCATTAATTAATAGCCCAATGACAAATGAACAGCCGGTAGTTATCAGCTGATCCTTCTCAAAATGTATTGACTCTGATTGGGATCGAACTTACAACCTTTAGCACATGAAGCTGGAATTGAACCAACTACGCTACCGACCAATTTTATTTATTATTTTATATTTATGTTACCTTAATAGGTGTAAAACAGCAATCCTAAACCTTTGGCGTTGGTGATTGTATACCACAATAGGTTTACGAACAGCAATCCTAAACATTTGGCTTTGATGATTGTATACCGCAATAGGTGTACAAACAGCAATCTAAATGTTTGGCTTTGATAATTGTATACCACAATAGGTGTACAAACAGCAATCCTAAATGTGTGGATTTTATGATTGTGTATACCACAATAAGTGTACGAACAGCAATCCTAAACGTTTGGCTTTGATGATTGTATACCGCAATAGGTGTAAAAACAGCAATCCTAAATGTTTGGCTTTGATGATTGTATACCACTATAGGTGTACAAACAGCAATCCTAAACGTTTGGCTGTGATGATTGTATACCACATTAGGTGTACGAACAGCAATCCTAAACGTTTGGCTTTGATGATTGTATACCGCAATAGGTGTACACACAGCAATCCTAAACATTTGGATTTGATGATTGTATACCGCAATAGGTGTACAAACAGCAATCTAAATGTTTGGCTTTGATAATTGTATACCACAATAGGTGTACAAACAGCAATCCTAAACGTTTGGCTTTTATGATTGTGTATACCACCGTTTGGCTTTGATGATTGTATACCGCAATAGGTGTACACACAGCAATCCTAAACGTTTGGCTTTGATGATAGTATACCGTAATAGGTGTACAAACAGCAATCCTAAATGTTTGGCTTTGATGATTGTATACCACTATAGGTGTACAAACAGCAATCCTAAACGTTTGGCTGTGATAATTGTATACCACAATAGGTGTATGGACAGCAATCGCAAACATTTTGCTCTGATGATTGTAAGCGGTCAAATATGTCTCGCCAACATCCTTAAACGCCTCTCTTTGATACTCGTAGACAGTGACAGGTATCCCACCATAATTTCTAAACGAATCACTTTGATGATTGTATACAGCCACAAATATCCCACTAGTACTTCTATCACTTCTTCTTTCAAAAATCTATACAGTCATATATGTCTCACTAGAAACCTAAACGAATCCCGCAATACCTAACGTTTATCTTTGATGATTGTATACAGTCGGTGGTGTCCCAATCGCAATACCAAAGGTTTATCTTTGATGATTGTATACAGTCAGTGGTGTCCCACTCGCAATACCAAACGTTTATCTTTGATGATCGTATACAGTCAGTGGTGTCCCACTCGCAATACCAAACGTTTATCTTAGATGATTGTATACAGTCGGTGGTGTCCCACTCGCAATACCAAAGGTTTATCTTTGATGATTGTATACAGTCAGTGGTGTCTTACTCAAAATACCAAACGTTTATCTTTAATGATTGTATACAGTCGGTGGTGTCCCACCCGCAATACCACAGGTTTATCTTTGATGATTGTATACAGTCGGTGGTGTCCCACTCGCAATACTAAAAGTTTATCTTTGTTGATTGTATACAGTCGGTTTTGTCCCACTTGTAATACCAAAGGTTTATCTTTGATGATTGTATACAGTCGGTGGTGTCCTACTCACAATACCAAACGTTTTTCTTTGATGATCGTAAACAGTTACAGTTGTCCTACCACTATTCCTAAATATTTCACGTTGATGATTGTGTACACTGATAGATTGACTAGTGGGACACTAGCACTCTTAAATATTCCACGTTGATGATTGTACTGTGACCCATCAACACATTATTGTCATACGTTTCTGAATAAATATAGTGTTTTTTCGTAGCACGAGCATATTTTATAAATGTTAAAATTTACTGTAAGTATTATGTTACTTTTTTTACTATTCCAATTACATGCATTATTTATTATTTAAATTACACTGTTATATCTGTTACCTTATCTCTCTTTTACTTTTACACTTTAAGAATGTGCAATATGAAGATTGCCAATTAGCTGTTAAATGGCCATATTTACGAAAGTTTACAGTTACAGCTGAACCACTAAAAATACGCAACGTTTCAGTTTTACAAAAGGTTTTACTCTCATCTCACCCGAAATCCCAAACGTTTCATTGTGATGAAAGAGCACAATAGCTGTTTCACCACTTATTGAAAATGCACTGTAACAGCAATACTACACTTTCTATTTATTCAAGGTATATTTCGTCAGATATACCTTGAATTATATGTACGTAGGTACACGTAATTTTAAACGTTGAATTATTATTTACCCTACTGAAAAGTTTTGTAAACGTTCTGTTGCTTAAATATTATTCTTCAAGTGTGTAATATTTAAAATTATATTGATTTAAAAATACAACATGCTTCGTACTAGCTTAGCATTAAGCACACCTTATTTGATGCAGTGCGTCACGATTAAAAATGTCTGAATGTCTAAAATAATTTGAATATCATGGATTTAACACTTGTTTATTATAAATCCGTTTAGTGTTAAGAAAACTAAGACTGTCTCCAGAGTAAAATAATACATGATCACAGTTTAATATAATTTTTATTAGTCTTTATTATCTTACGTTTAGTTATTAAAACATTTTTTAGTAAAAATAATCTACATTTTTTAAAATAATAAATGTTATTTATATGTAGTAAGAAAATAAATGTAAGTTTTTCGGTGGTACTTTACATAATGTAAATGAACTTACTTATCCCAAGGACACTCTTACAGACGTGAATTCATATTAAGAGCACTGAAGAGGCTAAACCTGCAAAAGCCTCATGCATATTAAAAGACCCGCTAGAGTAACATTTAAGGAGCGGAGTGATAAAATACACAGTCCTGTTACGGTAGCCGTTTCTGTGAATAAATCTCGCCAAGCCTTATTGGATGGGGTAGGTGGTCACAAATTTTAAGCTCTCTATTTTTTTTGATTAATCTGGCTAGTATAATTGTGAAAACTTTGTATAACTTACAAGATCCTGTAAATATTCTTACATTATTAAAATTGTTAAAACAAATATAATTCCTAAAACTATGGTTCTATTTTATATCATTTTCATAAACATTTAAAATGCCCTTTAATTGATATTACTGTTACATTTGTTGATAAAATTGGTAATTTACATCTTCATTGTAAATATTCAGTTTTTTCACAATATATATTGTTGTAATAGTTCACAGTACGTGTTTGTTCTATTTATGTGAATTTGCCAGTTTATTTTGAACAGATGGGCCTTATTATATACTGTTCTGTAATGTTAAGGAAGCTGGGAGGAGTATGGATAAATGATTCGAACTTTAAAAAACATTAAATAAACAATAGAAATACGACTATAAAATTGTCGTCTAGATTTGTTGATTATATTTATTTTATAGTCAGACTTTCTCATACTGATTATTCATATGTATTTACGTAACTCCCTGAATGAAGTTAAAGTTTAAACTCATAAAACCAGAAACAATTGATTTAGGATGAAAATACAGTTCTTTAATTATTTAAATTCTATTTTAAAATATAAATTACAATAAACAAATTTGAATAAATATAAATAATATGTAAATCACACACACACACACACACACACACACACACACACACACACACACACACACACACACACACACACACACACACACACACACACACACACACACACACACACACACACACACACACACACACACACACACACACACACACACACACACACACACACACACACACACACACACACACACACACACACACACACACACATATATATATAAGTAGTTTGATATTTAAGAGGGTTAGCAGCTAAATCAGTTTTAAAACCAGTAAACTTGATGTATAATCGAAACTTTATTCTTAATACCTAAAAATACACATATTTCAGACTATAATAATAAATATGACATAAGAGTATATACATAAAACAGTTGTTCATTTGTGTTTATCAGGGAACATTATGTACTATATAAAGAAAATATACATCATATTAATAGCTCATGCATTCAATAATCCTGTCAAAAAGGATGTATTTAAATGAGGTGGATCATGAACATTTTGGATACGTTTAGGTCAAATCTAGGCAGGTAGCTAAATAGGTCAAATAATGTAGCCTTCCGATTACTTTAGTCAGGGTTTTGTTTTATCTTGGGAGAACTTCTCCCAGTAGCACGAATCCGTTCTCTCGTTGAAGGATAGGTCTCTTTAGAACTCTAAACTGCCTTAATATTTAGTGTAGCTCCCATATTTCTGCCCCTTATATTAGGTGAGTAATATATTAATGAAACGATTACGATGACCCAATGCCAATCGACCTCGACTGTCGGGTTACTTCTTAGAGCTGATATCTTTGTTTGGACGTCCATTTCACGTTAGCCAAATAATGAGAAGTTAGTTACGATGTGGACACAACTCAATCCATAATCAATTGCATATTATTAAATTTACTTTTAAGCTAA
This sequence comes from Stictocephala bisonia, assembly GCA_035578905.1. Lineage (NCBI taxonomy): Eukaryota > Metazoa > Arthropoda > Insecta > Hemiptera > Membracidae > Stictocephala > Stictocephala bisonia. Next base: position 72,583 of record JAQJVL010000605.1, on the reverse strand, counting down.
TATGTAATACCTTTAACATTTTTAATAGATATAGTCACAATAAATTTAATTATTTACTAGAAAAATAAAAAAAACAGGATGGTTAAGGAAAATAACTGTATGATGTAATGCATAGTAACTAAGCACACTTGAGACTCTCTTATTTTAATGGTCCTCCAGAAGATAAAATAATAAAAACATGGTATCTTCAAATATGCTGTACATATACACATATTGATACGGCATACCCTCAGGCATGGCTTAAACTGTATACATAACACACAGTTATTGAAATACATTTTTTACACTATATTAAACTGGTAAACGTGATTATATGTTTAAACCCAGGTTAGCATCCATCTTTACAATATTGTAGAAGTGGTTATAACTAAGCTATCTAAATGACTCATAGTTTTGTAATGTGCTGTTGAAACTGTAACTGATGACTTCTAAGAAATGTACTACCTATACAATAATTAAAAGCCTAGTAAAAAATAAATAAATAAACACCGGGCCGTAATTAGGTAATCCTATCAATTCAGAAACGTATAGTGGTGACAACCAACCTACCTTCACACATACAGCAGTGACGCTCCACCCACCCAACCTAAAACGTACAGTGATGATAACCTACCTACCTTCAAACATAGAGTAGTGACGACCCTCCCACCCAACCTGATACGTACAGTGATGACAACCTACCTACCCTCACACATACAGTAGTGATGATCCACCCACAAAACCTGATACGTACAGTGACGACAACCTGCCTACCTTCACAAATACAGTAGTAATGATCCACCTACCCAACCTGATACGTACATTGGTGACAACCTACCTACCTTCACCCATACAGCAGTGGTGATCCACCTACCCAATCTGATACTTACAGTGGTGACCACCTACCTAACTTCACACATACAGTAGTGATTACCCACCCACAAAACCTGATACGTACAGTGATGACAACCTGCCTACCTTCAAAAATACAATAGTGATGATCCACACACCCACCCTGATACGTACAGTGATGACAACCTACCTACCTTCACACATACAGTAGTGATGATCCACCCACAAAACCTGATACGTACAGTGATGACAACCTGCCTACCTTCACAAATACAGTAGTGATGATCCACCTACCCAACCTGACACGTACATTGGTGACAACCTACCTACCTTCACCCATACAGCAGTGGTGATCCACCTACCCAATCTGATACTTACAGTGGTGACCACCTACCTAACCTCACACATAAAGTAGTGATTACCCACCCACCCAAACTGATACGTACAGTGGTGACAACCTACCTACCTTCACACATACAGTAGTGATGATCTGCTCACCCAAACTGATACGTACACTCGTATTGGTAGTAGATGACACTAGCAGTTTCATTTACTACCCATGCAACTAATTGTACATATGCTTAATTAAATATTTCTTACTAACATATGGTTGTCAATGTACGATAAACTTGGGTATTTCGTTTTATATCAAGTACATGCAAGAATAAATACTAAAAAGAAAGTTAAATAGCAAATCCGCATATATTATATGCCAAAAAATTTAATAATGACATTTACAAAATGGCTAGGACGATGTTCTAAAAATAAAATAAGAGGGCGAAACATTTTAGGTAACAATGTAGTTTGTAACCTAGTCTGACACCACACAATCGTTCATCATGGCTTCTATCTTCAATCATCGTACGACATTGACATAAGATGTTCCATAGCAGGAGTTTTTATCTCAAATGATGTGCCTTATATATTGTAAAACGTATTTCATATTTTAAATAACTTGTTAAATTAGATAGTTTAGTTTAAGAATTAGTACTCATCAATGTTTCCTTCGTTTCGTGCGTAATATTGCTTTTTATTTCCGTACAAAAGACACAAGATAAAACTGTAATATTTAACAAAAATATACGTATTTTTGTGACTGTGAAAGATTTTCAAATAATAATAAGGATATAGAATCCCTAGAGACTCAAGCATAAAAACGTTAAGCAAGTAATTTAAAATTTATAATCTTAAACTAAAACAATTAAACTATTACTAAAATTGATCTGCTTTCAAAAATGAACATACAGAAATTATATAAACAAGTTGATAAGCGATCAGTTGTAAGTCCATATTAAGAAAATTACATTATGTTATTTTTGTATTGCTTGTTCAGTACTTACCTAAACGTATAATTTATTACAACCCAAAAATCTAAACTAATTGTGAATGTTTCTTAAGTTTAGTTTACTTTAAAGTACAATACTATTGTACTATTGGATTCATCAACAATTAGTTATATTATTTAAAATTTTACAATAATGACAGTGGTAATAACAGAATATATCTACTTGGTATGAGAGAGAGAGAGAGAGAGAGAGAGAGAGAGAGAGAGAGAGAGAGAGAGAGAGAGAGAGAGAGAGAGAGAGAGAGGGATAGAGAGGGAGGGAGGGAGGGAGGGAGGGAGGGAGAGGAGGGAGGGAGGGAGGAGGGAGGGAGGGAGGGAGGGAGGGAGGGAGAGGAGGGAGGAGAGGGAGGGAGGGAGGGAGGGAGGGAGGGAGGGAGGGAGGGAGGAGAGGAGGGAGGGAGGGAGGG